>JBAWJY010000025.1:0-406309 GCA_037356115.1 Neofusicoccum sp. Z2
GCGGCGCGGCGCCTGCATGGGCAAAAAGGGAAAACGACCGACACTGTGGACCGGCCTTCCGTCATAACGGCGCTGACTCTCTCGCTTCACCAAATAATCCCTTGCGGCCATCCTGATGCGGAAGCGCTCTGCTCGCCATAACCACCCGCCCGCCAGCGCGCGCTGCCAGGCCATTACCGCCCGCCACGCCCGTCCCGACGCCGCTGCACATCGCTCCTTGTCCTTGCCAGGCGCCTCCTCCACCACACCGTCGTCCTCCACCGCACCGCCGCAGCTTCATCTGCCTCCCAGCCCGCCCACCCAGCCGCTCCTCACGCGCCCGCTCCGCGCCTCGCCTGCCCCGACTCCACCCAGCCCGCACATGCTGCCGCTGCCCGAAACAGAGTCAGGGTCCACTGCTGTTGTTCTATCTGCCTAGCGCCAGGCTCGCTCCAGCACCAAAATCTGCGTGCTCCACGTTACCGCGCCGGCGCCTGGTAGTCTGCACGCCTTTCCCGCCTGCCTACTGCGCTAGCCGCTACTTCATATCGACTTCTCACCACACCCACCCAGCGCCGCTCTCCGTGCTGCTCCTTGGCGCACTCACCTCCACCCGCGACCACCGCCGCCTGCCCTGCCTCCCTCGCTGTCCAGCCCCCCCCATCATGTCTGCAACCCAACAGCCCGACGCCGCTCCCACGTCGGCCGTGCCCGCCGCCCATGACCCTCACAGCACCTCGGCCATCGTCGACGACGACTACATCAGCCCCGCCTCGTCGTCGTCGTCCATCAACGAGACCGGCCAGCCCCAGCACCTGCCCCGCCCCAAGCTGGGCAGCCGCAAGTCCAGTGGCACCATCATCATCCCGCGCGACAGCCCCCAGGTCGAGCTCGGCGAGGAGGAAGAGGAGTACGACGAGAACGACGCCAGGACCATGAGCCCGAGGAGGACGAGCGAGGAGATCGAGAAGATCAGCCAGGAAGCCCGCGAAGCATTGATACAGTGAGTTCCAGCGACACCGCTTGCACGCCCCTTTACTGACCTCGCTGCCTCGCCAGACAAGCAAAGGCCCTCCAGGCCAGCCTACTCAGCATCGTCGATCGCGTCGAGTCGGTGCGATGCGAGCACGAGAAGCTCGAAGGGGGCAACCGCTTCTTGCAGTCGTACGTCATGCTGCCCAACCCGCCTCGCTTCGCATGCTTTGTCATGGGTGCTGACCTCCGTGCCTAGGTATATTGGCGAGCTCATGCAGACCAGCAAGCTCACCGCTGCCGGTGCTGCGAAGGCCAAAGCCACCAAGGGTCGCCCCATCAAATAAGCCAGTCAACCTCCTCTCACCGCTCGCGATCAGGTGCGAAACGACAGCAATCCCATCCTCAACAGCGCCATCCTTCTCACGCGAGCAACACTTAGCCATTGGCGTCACTGGCATCACATGTCCATCGGACCTACCTCCGAGTACCGCTTCCAACGCGGGCTCGCCGAGCATCTCATCCCTCATCAATTTCGACCCTTCAACACGGCTGAAACGGCGCTTAATCGCTAACCGGAGCCCCCCGGCCGCTCCCCTTCGCAAGAACCCACGACTATCGAACGCCTCTCGGGAGTCGGCCCTCTCAATAACCATAAAAACACAACCATTAAAATTCTTCCGGGCGACAGAAGTTCGCCCCATATTAGTCGCGTTTACGAAGCGTGCATAGCGAAAGGCTCGTCGGCGTTCAATCGGTGCACGCATGTTTGGTTGGGCTCATTTTTCGGCTTCAAAATCACACCGTTACCTCACACTTAAGACGTTCGCTCCGTTCGCTGTACAGACATCAATTGCTCACTACCCTTTACGACACCATCTTCGTCGCATTTCCTTCCGTCGTCGGTCCACTGCCGCCTGTCACCATCGACGCGATGACGGAAACCACTTCAATAGGGATACCCTAGGGCACGAGGAGTACACCATCACTGGCGTTTTTTGTTTTGTTTTTTTCCGGAGTCCCTGACACTGTATTCTCTTCTGTTTTCGCAGCATAGCGATCGCTATGTCAGTCTTGATTCACTGCATTGGTTTTGTTGGTTTTCACGGATCTGCCTCGGTTCTTTTTGGATTTTCTCAACATTTGCGGGTGGGGGGCTTGGAATCAGAGCGGTAATATCGTCTACTGTTCTTATCTACTATGGCGGAGGTGACGGCTAAACGCACGAGAATGGGAAGGAGCGATGAGGGAGGAGCTGCTACACGACATGGCCATTCACACTCCGCCATTGGGACGGCGGTTGGGAGGAAAAGACGGAAACGCTCCTTGCTCGAAATGGAACAAGAGCATGAGCAGCAAGAGCAGCATGGAGTCCAATGAGACACGGCCGCTTCTTGGCATTATATCGGCCTATTGTGTTATCCTGGCATAGCCCTCGGAATGAGCGGCGCATGGCTGTTAGAAGAACTTAGGATTATACCCGTTTCTTTTTACTCTTGTCTATCTTAAAGGCGGTTCAATCGAAAGAAATTTAGGACACGAAAGGTCTCTCGTCACGGGTTCGTTTTGACCTTCTTTCTCTTCTCTACGGGGCACCGTCAGGCTTCTCAGGCTTCTGCACCCCGTACGCGGATTCCTGCACCTCATGTGGCTATAATGTACGATGTATAAGCAAGCTGCCATGAGACGCGTTCCATTCCCCCTCCCTCCCCTGCTTACTACGCTCGCCTTGCTGCTGCCGCCGCCGCCGCTGCTGCTTCGGCTCCTCTCTTCTTGTCTTCCCCAGCCAGCAAATGCCCCTGCCGCGATGCCGATTGCTGCTTGCGTGCTTCGCGTCTTGCCATAGCGGCGGCGCACATCCTTAGATCGGGGCACGACGATCCTTTTTTTCCCCCCTCCCTTCCCCAGCGAATTGGGGCGGGTTTCAGTCGTGTCACCGTGGCTCCTGAGGATTTTCGGGCGCGGGGGGGAGCCACGGGAGCCTCTTCAATGCTCGTCCACAGCAGCAGCGGCGGATGATCTCGTGGTTTCAGCAAATGCGTGTCAGCGGTACGCATCATTGGCTTTCAAGCACGACTTTTCTTAGTTTTAAGCTTTCTCTCCTCTTTGCTGCAGGCAGGCAGGCAGGCAGGCAGGTAGGCAGCCACACACAGAGCCGCCCGCGTAAAGCCTTCTTTTTCTCTCTGTGCAGCAGCAGCCGCGGCTAAAAGATCTCCCTCTGATGAGTTGTCCTCACGGGAGCAAATCATGCGGGCAAAATCGGTCTTTTTCCTTTCCCTTCATTTATTGGAAAAGAACGGAGACGCGAGAGAGCGAAGAAAAGATCTACAGATATTTCGCCGGGCGTCGTCGGGACGCGCATTCCACACAAGCCCACACACCCAGCCCACGCGCCCCGTTCGCGCGCTTCTCCTCTCCCCCAATCATATGGGTCATCCTTGTTCTTGTCTTCGTATAGGTACTCCCCATCGAGACGGGAAAAAAGCGGGTGTGGGTGCACTTGGATTAGGCCACCCGTCCCAAAACAGGATGGGAGACAAAATGGCATGACCTGCTTTCGGTTTTCCCCGGGTTTGCGTCGGAAAATTGGAGTGGGTGAGGAGAATGGACCGACGGAGGTTTGGGGGAAGGGTGCAAGTCAGTCACGGTACGTGGTCATGTACTACTGTACCGACGAGGGATAGGGAAGAGCAAGACTGGGTACGGGGATGGGGAATCAAAACCCTCTTTTTTTCTTTGGGGCGTCTTCGTCCCTCCGGGAAGCGGAACCGAGGGGGGAAAGGGAAAGGTGGAAGACCGGCGGCGGCAATGGGTGTTGCGGGATGTGAGATGATGCGCTGGATGGAGGGATGGATTGGATGGCGGTTGGGCGGGTGATGAGGCTATGTAGTAATGATGATGATGATCATGATGCATATGTGTTTCATCGGGTTCTTTCTTGTTGGTCCATGATTTGCCCTGTCCCTGCCCCGACCTCTGGGCGAACCAGCGAACCCGAAACGCATCTCTCGGCTCGCGACTGGGCGCACTTCACATCATCGCACTCAGCATTCACGTTTTCGGTCGTGGGAAGGAAGGGAGGGCGCGCCCGAGCGCCCGGTCGTGGAGTTGGCCTCTTATGATAGAATGCCGGGCTTGTTGGTTGTTTTCGCTGCTCAGCGCTGCTGGGACCGACGGTCATGACGATCAGCGGGTTGCTAGGGATGATCGTCGGTGGTTTTCTGGTCGTCGATGCAGCGGACGGCCAATCAAGTGGTCGTGAGCAAGCAGAGGGCGCCTCGGCCGGGAGCAACGGTTTGCAGGGCAGCGGTCTCATCGTCGTCAGCTGGGAAAGGTGGGCGCTGCACTCGGAGCCGGAGCAGCCATCTCGGCGCCGATCATGGAGCGCTGATCACAACCGGTCAACGACGGGGGTGCGCGTGGGAGGGCGAAGAGAGGGGCTGCGTCCGACGAAGCGGCGAAATGGCGACGAGCACACGCGCCACGGCGACGCAACGCTACGCGACGCGACGCGGCGCTAGGCGGCAAGGCGGAGGCAAGGACGGGCACGCGGCTGATGGCGCAGCGAGGGCGTGAACGTATCGCGCAGCAGAAAAAGCGGAGCCCGCGCGTCGGCGCAAACGGCCCAGCTTCGAAGGCGCTGGAAGCACAAGTCATCCGCAGATCACTGACGGTCAGCAGCGGCGATCACGCCCGGCAGCGCGCACTCTCTGCGCGCGGCGGCGGGCTGGTGGTTGGACTCGGTGCGATGTGAGCAGCTGCGCGGTTACGTAGGGCGCGACGTCAGGGCGAGCGGGCGGCGGGCGGGCGGCTGGCTGAGCAGACGCAAGCGGGTGCGTGTAACCCGGTCGGCGGGCGGCGTCGCGATGCGCTGCGATTGGCAGGCGGCGGGGCTATAGGCCGGCGAGCTATGATTCCTGTCGCCTTCCGCGCAGGATCGCGGAGGCGGCTTGGCTGAGCTGGCAGGCGCCGGCGGAGCGCGGGCGACGCAGGGTCTTCTTTTTCGCGCCCGCCCGCAGCAGCCGCAAAGCACGCCACAGAGCCTCTTGCGCACCGCCTCGCCTCGCTTTTCGTGCGCCAACCGCGCGTTGCTCCGTGATTGGGATGCGTGGCGGAGCTGCGGCGGCCAAGTCGTCTGGAGCTGCCTGCTGCAGCATGCGAAGCGCGGCGAGGGTTCGTCATGCCATTTGCTAACGCCTCCTCGACTGTCTGGCATATGCTATAATGCCATCCGCCAGGGATCCTGCCAAGGTTCGCGGTGTCGTGCTCGGATGCCATCCGCCGACAGATAGTGGCGGGGATGCGTGCTATCGTTCCGCGCGCACGATTCGTGTCCGCGGACAGACACCTACAACCAGCGCGGCGGCCGCGGGATGGAAGCTCCCTCAGCAGCGCCTCTGCAACTCAATTGGCCCGCTGCTCCTGCTGCTGCATCGTGCCTCGCCCGCGCAGACCGTGATTGGCCATGGCCTGCCCTTCCTTGCTCCAGCGCGCTCGCCGGACGCAGGAAAACTCCTCTAACACGCCTCTTAGCAAACTCTTTCGCCGTCCAGCCCATTTTTCTTCCCCAGAGCCGGCCGCGCTTGGATGAGGTGATGTCCACGTCTGAAACCTGAATCTCCACTTCGCCACCAAACTTGGCCTCCAGACTCCATCGCGCTGCGGCCCGCGTCCGCAGCCGGCGCAAGCCATGAGCTGGGATGGCCCTTGGAAATCCCTTCTCACCACCAGTTTTTCGCATGGGCGAGCATGAGAAAGAAGGATGGACATGTGGAGACGGGCACATGGGGCTTTTTCTTTTCCTTCCTTCTCCCACGTTGTGGTGGCGCCGTCGACGTCAGGCCTTGCATGAGGCATCCTGGTCCAAAGCGTCCACCCAAGCAAAAAATTCTTTCGTTGCCACGACGGGCATCATAGTCGACTTTTTTCTTTCTGCCCTTTTACGCTTCTCTCCAGTCTCTCTTCCATCAACATCTTCTAGATCTGCTCTACCTCCACCGTAGGCAACCAAACAAATCATCACGGCTTTCCAGACCTCTCAACACATTTCCCCCAACAAAGCAAGTGACTCCAGAGTCAAAACGAAAAACAGCAGGCAACAGTCCAGTTCAGCCGGAGAGCGGATCCGCAGCTCGCGCGCCAACGCAGCATGTGTCGTGTATCATCAGCCGATAACCGCATCACGTACATATGTGCCCACATCGCACTCCACAGCAAGCCTGGGCGCGCAGGATTCCCCTTCGCGCACGCGTTCTGTCTCGGGCAGCACGCTCAGCAAAGCCACGACTCTCACATCCGTCCCCTCGCCATAGTTACAGGGGGGTTATTGCAGCGGACGGTCACCTTGAATTACTTACCCAACGAACAGAACTACATAGGGAGTCGAAGCGTCCGTCCAGATAGCTTTCGCGTGCCTTCCAAAACACTTCCTTATCCGGATGAATGCTGCAGCGCCTAACGTGCTGTCAAAACGCTGCTGCATATTCTCCGCGCTAGCCGTCGGCTGCACCACCCCTCTCTGCTCTGCTCTGCTCTCTGCCCACGCCGCGAGGAGGCAGCGCCTGCCCAGATGGGCAATAAGGCGATTGCCGTTGCCTTGCCGTCCGTGCCCATGACTACTACAACTGCAGCAACCCCCCAGCCAACACCAAGCCTGCCTGCCTGCCTGCCTGTCTGCCTGCCCCTCGCGCGACAGCCCAACCAGCTACCCACCCACCCATCCACCCTTGCTGACGAGCAGCCGGCAGGAAGCAGGCGGACGACGTGCAGCGCTGAATCATACCATGTGTTGGCAGCCGAAAGCGTCTGTGACCAACTTCGGCACGTGCAGGAAAGGGAATCAAATCAAAGACCCATGAGATGCGGTTGTGTGTGTGTGTGTGCGGGTGGGTGGCACGGTGGGTTGGTGTGTATGCGTGAGCGGGAGAGTGTCTGTTCCGGGACAGCGCAGCCGCCGCGCTCTTCTTTGATTTTCCTTTGCGCTTCCCGTCTTCTCTTCTTCTCCACGAGATCTGGAGGCGTGACCAAGCGAGCGAGTAAGTGGAAATGCGGAGAAGCGAGGGGGGGAATGTAGCTTAAAAGCTAGAGTGCGGGTGCTCCTATCGTCTTTCTGCTTTCTCTTGAAGTTTGTTAATTTTACCTTCGGCCGCTGCGATACCGGTGAATGGGTTTGAAGCAGGATGAGAACCCATCAAGACCGAGATTGGGGGCCGGCAACGGACGCCTTGGATAAAGGGCACAGGAACAAGAGAAAAAAAAAAGCAAGCAAGGAAGGCCGGCAGCTGCCTGACGGGAGACGCGGGAGGTGCTGATGCGTCTGTATGTATGTACGTGGCTGACTCGGCGCCGGACCGATAGCCAGGAAAGTCCGCATGCATCAGCTGCTTTTGCTTTTCTCTCCGTCTCTGCAAGGTAGTGACGCTTCGCCTTGTTTTTCCGCTCGGAACAAAGCGAGAGCCCCGGTAAAAGCTTGTTTTTGCCCCGGGTTCATGCCAGCAACAGCTTCATTCTCTCCTTTTGGGAAGGGCATTTCCCTCCTTTCTCATGATCTTTCTATCCTACACACTCCCAACCTCGCTTCCCTCGCTTCCCTCGCATGCTAACGTCCTCCTTTCGTTTTGCTGACTGTACGTGCCAAGTATGAACCAAAGCTTGATGCCATTAAAACCCGTGTCCCTTGAACGCCAGCGGCCTGAGCCCGTAGGCAAAGACTTAAGTCGAAACAAAACTCCTCCATCCTCCTCGCACCTCTCGTCTCGGCCGAAAGGTTCAAGTTGACCTCATCCCTAACGGCGGCCCAAGAAAGAGCGATAGAAGTCGTCCGCAGCGTCGTTGCCAAGAACAGCTTGACCGTTGACGCGGTAGCTCTGAGCTTCCTTCTGCGCCCTGGTGACCTTTGCATGAAGCTCGGCAGCACCCGTATCGATGGCTTGGAGCTGTGAGAGATGGTTGTTGAGGACGCGGACGACCTGAGAGAGCTATTGAATCCAGTGTCAGCCGTTGGTCTTCCCAGAGATATACAGCGAATTGTCTTACCGGATCGTCGGGCTTGTCAGTCTTACTGAGAGTTGCAGAGACTCCGTTGATCTCCTCAATCATCTCGGACAAGTCCTTGTTCAGGTCGTTCAGGCGGTCGGAAAGCTTCTCCGCCAGCTTATAGCTAGAAAGGTGTAAGCAAAGTACATTTACCACTGGGCCGATGCAGTTGTATGTCGAGGTATCAAACACATTCCACTTGAGGAATGGCCATATCCACTGGGGCTTCAGCCACTGCGGAACTCGTCGTACGGGCATGAGGGTTTCCCTCGCAAATGGCTTTAAATGGGCAACAGCAGGTGACAAGGAACACTTACGTTCTCTCTCTCTCCTGATCCGGACCTTGCAGACCCTCTGAGCCACCAACCATCTTGTCCATCAAATCGTCAACTTCCTTCTCGTAGTTGTCCAGCCACCTGGACAGCTCGGCCTGGTCGTTCTCGACAGCTGTCAGCTGCCGCTCGACCTCTTCCGTATCCTTGCGCGCTTGGAACGTCTTGCTGTAGAGCTTGGAGATCTTGTCGCTGTTCTCCACCAGCATGCGGTCCCACTCCGCCACCTGCTTCGCCTGGTTCTGGAAACTCTTCTGATATTTGGAAAGGTCCGTGGCCCAGCGCGTGATAATCTCATCCATCGACTTATTCTTCAGGCGGGACTGAGCGCTCGGAGGCTGACCCATGGTGGATGCTCCAAGGTTAGCAGTGCCTGCCGTAGCAGGTGCCGCCGTAGTAGCCGTACCAGAAGTGGCCGTAGCTGCTGGCTGGGAGGTAGAGGTGCTCGAGGCCTGGCCAGTGGTGGAACCCAGGCTAAAGGAAGGGGCTGCAGTTGCGGTGGTCGAAGGTTGCGAAGTCCCAGAGCTCTGGGCGGGGGTGGAGGCTCCCAACTTGAAACCGCCCGAGGCAGCAGGCGTCGGCGCCGCAGGTGTCGCCTGACTGGTGCCCGTAGAAGCCGGTGTCTCGGCTGGCTTGTTAAACAAGCTGAATCCGCTCGAGGTGGCAGGAGTTGAAGGCGCGCCGGCAGCCGGTGCTGCTGCTTCTTTGTTGCTATCCTTGGCGCCGCCGCCAAAACCAAGACCACCCGAAGCAGGGGCAGCAGCACCAGGACTAAAGAGGCTTGGCTTGTCGGCAGCGGTAGTCGAAGTCGCGGGCTGCGAAGCCGCCGGCTGTGAGCTGCCGCCGCCGAGAGAGAATGGGGTAGAGGATGCCGAGGCTCCAGGAGTAGATTGAACCGTTGAAGAAGCGCCACCTAAGGCGAAGCTCGAGCCCGGTTTGTTGCCGGTCGACGAAGCCAGGTTGAAGAGGCCCGAGCCCGCTGGTTTCGCCGCGCCCTGGGATTGCGCAGGCTGGGAGGAGGCCGGGGCATTGCCGCCGAGGTTGAAAGCAGGTTTGTTTCCTGTGGAGCCTCCTAGGTTGAAGACATTACCGCCAGACTGACCCTGCGTAGGAGTGGATGCGCTGGGCGCAGCAGCGGCTGGAGAAGACTGAGCACCACTACCCGACGCGCCTCCCAGACCGCCAAAAAGACCGCCAGCTGGCTTGGCAGCAGTACTGCTGCTACCACCAAGTCCCCCAAACGGGCTTGCCGTTGAAGTTGTGCCAGAGGTCTGCTGCGCTGAAGTCTGGTTGCTGAACGAGAAGCCGCCGGTAGAGCTTGCGGGAGGCGGCCCAGCAGGGGTGGTCGAGCCTGGGAAAGAGAAGGTGGGCTTCGCCGGGGTAGTGGAGGGGGCAGAGGCAGTGGGGGCGCCGCCGGTCTTGAACGGAGAACTGCTTCCGCCGCCAAAAAGACTGGAGGCGCTGCCACTACCACCGCTGCCGCCGCTGCTAGCGGGAGCTCCACCGAACAGAGACGGCTGCGACGCGCCCGACGATGCTGGGGTGCCGGCGCTACCAAACAAGCTGCTTCCCGAGGTGCCTGGTGTGCTGGCAGTGCCCTGGCCTGCGCCTCCGCCGAAGAGGTTGCTAGTGCTGCCCGCAGGCTTGTTTCCGGTGCTGTTGCCGAACAGGCTGCTGCCAGACGCATTGCTGTTGGGGGCTCCGAAAAGCGAGCCGGAGCTACCGCCGCCGAAGCTGAACTTCGGCGGGTCCTTGGAGGCGTCGTTCGACATGGCGGGTTGGGTGGACGGGAGAGCGAGGTGCTTGAGTCGAAAAGCGCGGTCGCGAATTCGGCGCGACGAGGCGACGCGGACGGGGCGGCGATGCGCGAATGCTCAGGCGGCGAGCGGCGACGCGGCGGGAGCGCGGTAGGAGGACGCGCTGCGGACGAGGACGGTGGAATTGGGCAGGGTGGAGGCGCGCAGAGTTGCTGCTCGCGGTGCAGCTTCAGCGCTGAACGTGTTTTGGTCGGGCCAGAGCTGGCGGCCCCTGCACGGATCAAGTCTTAATCCGCCAGCCGCGGGCGATCACTGCCTCAATCTACCGCAGCCTGGCTGATCAGTACACATACGTCGACCATCGCTCTCCTTCGGTGTCAGCTCTGCTTTCCCTTCAAATACCTAGAGCCTCGTTGGCCCGCACTACCTCCTAGATCCTATCGCCAGCCTCGTTCGCCATGTCCGAGCTGGAACCTCCAAGAAAGAGCGTAGAGCTAGAGGATCCCGGTGCTCACGAGCTAGGTCAGTTCGCGCCCTTTCGCAGAGAGCCTTGCGAGAGTCGCTCGCGCATTGCCCTTGCTCTCTTCATCACTACCGCTGTGGAGTGCGCATCGCTGCAAAGCCGCGGGGACGCCGGTCTCTGCTTCCCGCTCGCTGGCGCTGGACGGCTGCCTCGCAGCCTGGTTCCTCTAGCCCCTCACATCCCGTCTCTCCCTTTCTAGCCGCCCGTTCACACTTTGCACATATTGACATGTCTCATAGAATCCTCAGAAGGAGAGGATCACTTCTCCGACGCCTCGGAAGGCCGCAAGTCGAACGTCGACCGATCCGCCGCTGCGTCCCCTGTGCCCATGACACGCGTCGAGAAGGTAGACGATCAGCCGAGCTATGGAGAGGTCCCTGGCACGTCGGCCTACCAAATGAGAATGCAAGATGCAGTGCCGGATGAGGTGGAGATTGTGCCGGAAGGTACCCGGAGCCGGAGCATGTCAAGGCTGAGCGCTTCGGATCGCCCTACTACTCCGCTGTCTCCTGGCGGCACGCCCATCCCCAGGACCGTGGTCGAGAAAGTGGACGACGCACCGAGCCACGGAGATGTACCTGGAACTGCTGCGTACGAGATGCGCCAGGCAGACGCCGTTCCCGATGTCGTTCTCAAGGCTCCAGAGCCGCCCAAAGGTTAGTGGCCGAGTTTTGTTTCCTGGTTTCGTCAACGAACCATTGACGATAGAAGGATCGCCAACTGCCTCTGATAGATCGGACCAAATAAACGGTGACGACAAACCTGAGGAGGATATCGAAGCGCCTCGTGACTCGGAGCCTGTTCAGGAACCAAAAACTGGAGATGACACTCATGAGTTCGGCGATGACTTTGACGACTTTGAGGAAGGCGGGGAGGAGGACTTCGGAGACGACTTTGGTGATTTTGATGACGGCTTCCAAAATGCGGAAGATCAAGCCGCCAGTGCCTTTGAAGAGCCTACTCCCCTACCTCCTGTATCCGACCCCTTACCTTCTCTTGTAAGTAACGAGTGTCTATTCATAAATGAATTTTTCCGTAGACATATTGTTAGCTTAGCAAAACAATGCGAGAGCCCGCTGACGCCAATTCCACCTTAGCCAATTCCAAGCTTCGAAGATCTTGACAGCACAGAGGAAATCCTCAGTACCAGCCAGCCTTACGTGGACAACATCTTCGCATCAGCCATCCCGGACCACCCAACGATTGAGCAGGAAATCAATCCTTCACTTTTGTCGGAGAGAAGTCTCTCTCTATGGGCGCAACTGGTAGCTCCGCCACCACTACAGCCGCCAAACTGGGTCCGCTCTCGCATTAGACGGCTGTTCCTCGTTTCCTTAGGAGTACCGGTCGATCTAGACGAGATACTTCCCGCCAGCAAGCAAAAGAAATTGATATTGCCGTCCATCAATGTTCCCGGAGAGCGCTCACCGCGAGCTTCTTCCGACGAACGAGCCAACGGCGCAGTGTCCAGGCTAAAGAAGGAGGGCAACGATTCGTCCACGTCAGTCAATTCGTCGTCATCCAAGACAGAGCGCAAAAGACGTGGCCCGCCACCGCCTCCGGAGTTCGACATCACGGCCGTCACCATGCTCTGCTCCACCACGGACGCCGCTCTCCACAATTTCACCGTCGAAGAGCTCAAAGCCCACGTTCAGAAGCTCCGAGAGCTGCAGAAGCGAGCCGACGAAGTCCTGGATTACTGGATCAAGCGCAAAGAGAGCGCAATCGGAGACAAGGAAGCGTTCGAGGGAGTCATTGAGAACCTCGTCAAGCACGCCAAGAAAGTGAGGAAATGAGGCTCTGGTGGCAATGGAGCCCGACCCCGGTCGCCAGAAGTCGTTAGCGAACGCACGCCCGTACAGGAAGCATATATACCCCGCTTACTATAGCTAACACCTGCTCCAATGAGGGCGAGTCCCTTGACATCCGACCGGAAATACCTAGCAGTACTGACGAGCAACTTTTTTTTCGACCGGGCCGCGGACCCTTTCGTGGCAGGACCACGGTCTGCCCGTTGATCAAGCACTCGCATGGATTGGCGGTGGCCTGGCGCTGGAGTGCCGGAGTGATCATTCCTTTAGCCGCCAATCCGCAGAGCCGGCACAAGACCCTTCTCTCCACTTTACTCCTTCGCCACAGGCGGTGGGCAGCTGGCGGCTTCGGCAGGGGCATCAAGTGGTTGATTTCGTGCCGCAGATTGGCAAACCCCATGCTCACCGGCGTGTGCATCACGCACCCATCACCCTTTTCACATGGCACCGGAGCGGTGGCGACGGGCGCCGGCCACGCCAGAGGAGGCTGTACTGGCCCGTTCCGGAGGTCACCTGCCGGATCGACGTGGTCACGGCCCAAGCTTCACGGATCGATCTTTTTCAGTATTAAGTGCTGGCCGACACCGAGGATTAACCAAGGCAGCCCAACGCGATCTGAGAGATTATTTCCGCCGGCGTGCCGGCGCTCGGCGCTGGCGCGCTCGGCAGCTGTGCAGCGCCGCAGCCACGACCCACGGCTACCTGGCGGGTGGTGCCGGCGCGCGCTCGAGTTCCCTGGGCGGCGGGACCCCACAAGCCTGCGCGCCGATGGCACGACCAGTCGGCTGGCTCCTGGGGCTGAGCGCTGGCAAAGCGCGATTCGGACCGAGATTGGGGTGGGATTGGATCTTCGCTCGCGGTTGAGCGTGGGTGCGGTGAGATTGGCAGGCAGATCTCCTCACCGTCGTTGAGATGGGTAGCGCTGAGGTAGAAATTGAGAGCTTCGTCATGCGCGTGGCTGGCCGGCGCCCAAGCCGCTGCAAGGCTGCGCAAGGCCGTGGTTAGTGAGCGGGCAAAAACGCCCTGGACCCTGGCGCGAGAGTCAGCGCAGGAAGAGGTCGCAGTGAGCCTTACCGCTCTGGTGGCGATCGGCGAGCTTAAAAGACGGCCGTGCCCGTGCGACAGCGCCTGAAACGCGCGCACAGGAGCGCCAGAGTCGTGTGCCGAGCAGTGGAGAAGCACAGCGCGTCGTTGCTAACACGGCGGGCGCTCACCGCCAGCGAATCGCGCGCTCGTATTGCGCTGCCAGCCGACGCCGAGTCATTGGCCGCGCGCGAAGGAGCCTCGCACTTTGGGTGCCCGCGCGCGCCGGCGCTTGCAATTCGTGCTTAAGCGAGCGGGCGCTGGCATCGGGCGTGCGTGGGAGCTCTGCCGCGGCCTTCGCGCCGGCCGCGTCGTGTCGGGCCTGGAGGGCGGCTGTGGCATCGACGACGCGCAGGGCGGCAGAGGCAGCGGCAGGGCAGCCGCGGCCGGCGGATAGGGGCTCAGCGGCGGACGGGTTCGTTTGACAGCTGGCCTTGGATGGCAGCCGGCGCCACAGCCCGCCTAGCAGCGGTGCAGCGCGCACGCCTCACACCCGGGCGCCGCGCCCCCGCCATTCAGATCGCGGCCCCGAGCACCGCGCTCGTGAGCGTGAGCGTGCGGCCAGCAGGCCTGTCCTAGCACGCGTCCGCCCGCTGGCCACGCTTTCCTTTGTTCCCGCCCGCCAGCACGCCGCCAGCACGCCGCCAGCGCTCGCCCGCGCACGCTCCTCGCGCGCCGAGCCCACTACGTCAGCGGAAGCTGTGAAATTGGCCAGAGCCATCGCCCCGGCGCCTATCCTTTCTAGCCACCCCCCTGGTCCCAGCCGGGGTTCTCGATTCGCGTAGATAGCCTGTGTGGTCGCCGGCCCTCGAGTGCCAGACGGAGCGTTCTGCATTGCGACTGCCTCTCCACCACGCTCCTTTTTTCGTGCGCTGCGCCGTTGCGACGTCCCTTCACCCTCGGGCCAGGGCTGTTCTGCTTCTTCCGCATCCACTTCCGCCTCCCTCCCGCGGTGCCCTCTGTTCCGCCTCGCCACCCATCCCATCCCGCCCCCGAGCCTGCGCTCCCCGCCGTCGTACGAGTAGCCTTACGACTCCCACTCCGCGATCAACCCCCTCAGCAACGGCCTGGCCCAATGCACGGTGCGAGAATTCCGCTGTAATCGTGCGTCACAACGATGTCTCACGACGAGACCGCCAAAGCGCTCGTCGCTATCCTGTCGAACCTCGCGAAGCAGCATGACCCGGTGGTCGACAGGTCCTTTCCCGGCCAGGTTGCGGCCAACGGCGGAAAAACCGCCGGCATCACGCTGCCAGGCCCCGACTCTGACACGAAGCGGGCGCTCGAGCGCGAGGTCGCAGCCCTGTCGTCGCGCATACAATATCTCGAGGCAAAGGCCCGGACGGTCGACAACAACACATTCCCCATCACCCCGGGCGAGCCAAACCTCTACTCTCCTTTCCCGGGCGAAAACAACCAACTACAGACGCCGCAGAGCAGAGCGATTGCTGGACGAGACAGGCAGGCCTCATGGGTTACAAACTGGTTGAAGGAGAAGGAGACACCTGGCGAGCGCGCGGTGCCTGCGGCGCAGCTGACGGAGGACCAGCTGGCCTACCTGCGCGACCACTTGAACAAGCAGGCAGAGCAGATCCAGAGCCAGCGGGAACACATAGACAGCCTCAGCGCCGAGGTTACCCGGCAGCTCCGGGACCAGGACAAGGCCTTCGGCCATGGCATCGAGGATATTGGCGCGCTCAAGCGCGAGCTGCAGAAACACCAGCAGGCAAATCTGGCTTTCCAGAAGGCCCTGCGGGAGATCGGCAGCATTGTGACGGCTGTCGCGCATGGTGACCTCAGCAAGAAGGTCTTGATTCACGCTAAGGAGATGGACCCTGAAATTACGACTTTCAAACGGACAATCAACACCATGGTGGACCAGCTGCAGGATTTCGCCAGTCAGGTTACGAACTTAGCCAAAGAGGTCGGCACCGAGGGTCGCCTCGGTGGCCAGGCCGTTCTGACGGGCGTCGACGGAATTTGGGCCGAGCTGACCAACAGCGGTAGGTCTTAATGCATCTTGATTGATGGAATTGCTACTGATCCGTCGCAGTCAACGACATGGCAAGGAATCTCACGGAACAGGTGCGAGAAATCGCAGTAGTCACGACCGCGGTCGCCCACGGTGATCTCAGCCGCAAGATCGAGCGTCCCGCGAGGGGAGAGATCTTACAACTCCAGGAAACGATCAACACCATGGTGGACCAACTCCGTTCTTTTGCATCAGAAGTCACAAGGGTCGCTCGCGATGTCGGTGTCGAAGGTATTCTCGGCGGACAGGCAAGAATAGAGGGCGTCCAGGGCATGTGGAACGATCTCACGATCAACGTCAACGCTATGGCCTTGAATCTCACAACGCAAGTGCGCGATATCGCCCAGGTCACGACGGCCGTCGCGCAGGGTAATCTTACGCGGAAGGTTTCGGCGGAGTGCAAGGGCGAGATTGCTGAACTCAAGAACACCATCAACTCCATGGTCGACCAACTACAACAATTTGCGCATGAAGTCACGAAGATTGCCAGAGAGGTCGGTACTGAGGGCCGTCTCGGTGGACAAGCAAGAGTACATGGAGTTGAGGGTACTTGGAAAGATTTAACGGAGAATGTCAACGGTATGGCCGACAATCTCACGACCCAGGTCAGGGAAATCGCAGAAGTCACGACAGCCGTCGCCCGAGGTGATCTGAGCAAAAAGATCAAGGCCGAGGTCAGAGGTGAAATTTTAGCGCTCAAAATTACGATCAACACCATGGTCGACCGTCTGAACGATTTCGCATACCAAGTCAGCAAGGTCGCCAGGGAGGTCGGTACAGAAGGAAAGCTTGGAGGCCAGGCCGAAGTTGAAAACGTCGAAGGCAAATGGAAAGATTTGACCGACAACGTCAACACGATGGCGCAAAATTTAACGCTCCAGGTGCGCAGTATTTCAGATGTCACCAGCGCCCTCTCTCGCGGAGACTTAACACGCCGTGTGCATGTCGATGCGGAAGGAGAAATCCGTCTTCTGAAGGATACCATCAACGACATGGTTGCAAGACTGGACGAGTGGTCGCTTGCAGTCAAGCGTGTCGCAAGAGATGTCGGAGTGGACGGAAAGATGGGTGGTCAAGCCGAGGTTGAAGGCATCACTGGTCGCTGGAAAGAGATCACGGCAGACGTGAACACCATGGCTCAAAATTTGACTTCGCAAGTGAGGGCCTTTGGGGACATCACACAAGCTGCCACGGACGGCAAGTTCACCCAGATTACGGTCGAAGCTGCGGGTGAGATGGACGAGCTTAAGCGGAAGATCAACAAGATGGTTTCCAGCTTGCGGGAGAGTATCCAGAGGAACACTGCGGCCAGGGAGGCTGCAGAATTGGCCAACAAGACGAAGTCCGAGTTCTTGGCGAACATGTCTCACGAAATCAGAACGCCAATGAACGGTATCATCGGCATGACACAGCTCACTCTCGACACGGACCTCACGCACTCGCAACGCGAGATGCTTACGATCGTTCACAACCTCGCTGGCCAGCTTCTGACCATCATTGACGATATCCTTGATATTTCGAAGATCGAAGCCAATCGCATGGTCATGGAAGAAATTCCGTTCTCCCTTCGCGGTACTATCTTCAACGCTCTCAAGTCACTATCATCCAGGGCCAACGAGCGGAGACTCAACCTTGCGTACCAGGTTGACAGCTCTGTTCCTGACTACGTCATTGGCGACTCCTTCAGGCTCAGGCAGATCATTCTCAACCTCGTCGGCAACGCCATCAAGTTTACGGAGCATGGCGAGGTCAAGGTTGCAATCTCAATGGCGCCTCAAATCGACTGCAAGCCCGATCAGTACATCTTCAAGTTCGCTGTGTCCGACACTGGTATTGGTATTCACGGCGACAAGCTCAACCTTATCTTCGATACCTTCCAGCAGGCCGATGGCTCTACGACAAGAAAGTTCGGTGGCACTGGTCTGGGCCTTTCCATTTCCAAGCGCCTTGTCACATTGATGGGTGGTAAGATGTGGGTTGAGTCAGAGTTCGGCTGCGGCAGTACCTTCTACTTCACCTGCAAGGTGCGACTCGGAAACCCGGACATCAGCGCCATTCAACCTCAACTTTCGCCCTACAGCAAGCATACCGTTCTCTTCATTGACCAAGGCAAGACCGGGTACGGCGAGGACATTGTCAACCACCTCAAGGCTCTCGACTTGGTGCCCCACGTCATCCACACGGACGAGAACACTCCTTTGTCGGAGATCCCCAGCCCGGGCAAGCATGCTTACGACTGCGTCATCGTCGACTGCAATCTGACTGCACGCAAGTTGCGTGGCGAAGAGCGATTCAAGTATATTCCCCTAGTCATGGTCACCCCTAGGGTCGCGATTAGTCTGAAATCCGCTTTGGAAGATGGCATTTCGAGCTTCATCACCACTCCTTGCTTGCCCATTGATCTCGGCAACGCTTTGATTCCAGCCCTGGATGGCAGAGCCGCTCCTCTCATCTCTAACCAGTCCAAGTCCTTCAACATTCTTCTGGCAGAAGACAACGCGGTCAACCAACGTCTGGCCGTCAAGATCCTGCAGAAGTACCACCACAATGTCACTGTCGCCAACAACGGTCTGGAGGCCTTTGAACAGATCAAGAAGACGAAGTACGATGTTGTCCTGATGGACGTTCAAATGCCGGTGATGGGAGGCTTCGAGGCCACAGCAAAGATCAGGGAGTATGAGCGCGAGCACCACCTTACCCCCACCCCTGTTATTGCGCTTACGGCGCATGCAATGGTTGGGGATAGGGAGAAGTGTCTGCAGGCTCAGATGGATGTAAGTGCTTCCGGCCTCGGTCAAATATGTTTTTATATGCTGACAAGCTACAGGATTATCTCTCGAAACCGCTCAAACAGAATCAGCTCATCCAGACTATCTTGCGCTGCGCTACCCTTGGGGGAGCACTGCTTGAGCAAGACAGGCAGAGGATGGCTCTCTCGCAAAATGAGAAAGATGAATACGGCGGCAACAACGAATCCGAGCAAACGCCGGACCAAACGCCGCAGGCTACTCCCAGAGGTACGCCACGCCGGCCACAACTAGACACCCGCGGATACACGGACGCGGGTGCGGCGGGTAAAGAGAGTCCGAAGCTACTGGCGGCAGACCAGTCTGACCATGTGGACAGAGTCAGTACTTTCCTCTAAAGCTTGAAGCTGAATCAACCACTGACGCCAAGTCGCAGCTTCTCCTTCGATCGCACAGTAGCTGATGACCTCTCCGTCTCACTGTTGAGAAAACGAAAGTCAAATCAGTTACGCTGACTTGACTTGCTAGGCGATAATCGGTAGTAGCGATGTGCCACCGTTCCCCGCGCGAAACACTCGTTCGATCGCGTCGCTTCGTGGCCGTCGCCTAGTCTCCAATCCGCCACCCGAAAGAAAGAAAGAAAAGAACACCACCTCCTGTCGGACATCTCCCTTTGGTTAACGAGCGTCCACCATCTATTTCTCGTGTAACTACGTTGCTCGTCATTTGCATTGCTGTTCTGGCGCGTCCATGCAGTCATCATATTTGAGTCGCGGAACAACAGCCTCAACCGGGGAATTTCCTTTTGTCTTGTGCTCGGCGTTCTGCAGCAATTCACTGGGAGTGGACGGATTCTTTCTTGATCTTTTTGGCTCAGGACCGGGTCTCGGATATGAACCTTTTCTGGTCATCTCCACTTTTCGAGGCCGCGTTTTTGGTGCTCTGCTTTGCGTATTACTGGCTTCAAGTTTTGTTTTTTGCTTGTTCTCTTCCGCCGATCCGCGTCAGGACCGCCAACACGCTGCTGGCGGGCGGACTGGAGGGAGAACGTGGAGGATGAGGGGGGGCCCGAGACGGCGCGCATGGTCAAGGCATTATTTGCGACGGCGAAGGGAAAAAGACCGGAAGGCAGGTGAGGGACAGGGCCGAATCCGTCGGAGTCAAACGGGGAAGGCGAAAGGCACATTTGTTTTGGCATGAATTATTGCAGAATTTCGTGTTGGTTGCTGCACAGTCTTGTCGTTGACGCTTTTCCTTGTTCTTCTTCTTCCTCTCGAACGCTTGCGACTTTGGATCGGACACGGCCGTTACGCCTTCGATGACTGGGTGCAACGAGCGGGGCGGTCTGACCAGCTCAGCGAGCACCAAGCGAGAAAACGATACTCCATAAAGCTCGGCAGTATACCAGTCTTGTTCGGCTTTTTTCATTTTGGGTTGGCATATTATCACGGGCTGTCTGTTGGATGATTTGGAATTTCGAGTAGCTGACGATCGCCATCTCTCAGGCGCATGAATTACTCCTGTCTGGCACGCATCTCGGGACGAGTGATACAAGCGGCATGGCTCGCCGCGCTCGATTGGATGTGTCGAGGGCTCGCTCTTCGCCGCGCGTGGGGTTGTTTGCTAGCCACGCCTAGGGCTGTTTCCAAACAGCTGCGCGCTCGTCGACGCAGGGAGGCCTGAGCAGCGGATAGATTGGCATGTGACCACACGACTGCACGACGGGCAGCTGAGCAGCGCGCGCCGCACTTGATTCGCCTCGCCGGGTGCGCGTGTCCGAGCTGAGGAGCGTCTCCGCACACGGGCAGCCTGGAGCCAGGCTGCGCGAGTGCTACGGCGTCGCGCGCTGAGCCGCGCGGGCGGGCCAAAACGGGGCGCAGGCGCCGTTTTGCCTGTCTTTGTTGCCTTTGTGCCAGGCTGCCTCTGAGGGGAGACGGTGCTGGATCCCCAGATCTGTCTCACCGGGCGCGCTGCATTGATCAGGACCGCCTGCGGTGCGCCCTCGCGCCCGGCCAGCCTCATGCTGCGAACGAGCGCTATTTAAGCCTCACGGCCGATTTCTTTGTCGGCCGCGCCCTCGTCGCGGCAGCGCGACAGTTTCAGCCCTCGGAAGCCCGCCCAGCACCCCCGGCCGCGCGAGTGCGTCATTGGCCGGGCCCCAGCAGCGCGCCCGCTCACTTTTTGGCCCAGCTCGCCGCGTCGCCGGCCCCCGACAACCGCAGCCTCGCCGCCTCCTTGCCCCCGTCCGCTCGTTGAACGCGCCGCTGTCGCCGTGCTACGCGGCGCCCGAGTCACTCGTTCGCGCTGTATCCACGTGAGCGCGTGGACCAGCGCTGGCTGCGTCGCGGGTCGCGCCAACTCAATTCGCGTCGACCCGGTCCGTATCACCAGAGTCCCTCCGCCGGGCTGCGGCTGAGCGTACTCACTGACGCCCAACAACAGCCTTCTCCTCGCCTTCCTGCGCCCGCGCCGCTTGCCGCCGCCCTCCGCCTCTCGCCCCGCCGCCGGACCCGGCGGTTTTCTGCATGCCACCATGAATAACCTGCCTCCGAACGCGGCTGTGGACGAGCTCCAGGCCGAGATCACCTTCTTCCAGGTGCTCCTCGACACTCTTGACCCAGAATCCGACACGTACTGGGCAGACCGGTTCGAACGCGAAGCCACCATCAGCGAGCTGCAAGCACGCCTCGACGCCACCTTGGCAAATATGCCCGGCCCATCCTATACGCAGAGCCAGCCCGCCTATGCCCCCCCATACCAAGCAGATGGCGCATACCAGCAGTACATCGAACCCTCCTCTCTCCTTCCACCCGGCCCTCGCAAGCGGCCGCGGACGCTCGACGACACTCTCGCAGCCGACCACGCGAACAAGTCCAGCCGCACGACACCAAGCCCGGCTGCGACCACACCGGGGACTTCGAGCTCCAACGACTCGTTCCCAGAGCTACTGGAGCCTAGGTCTACGCAGCGTCAAGGCGGTGTCTCCAACGGAATTCCGCAACCTGGAGTTACGCACGCACACACTTCTCTGAACCAGGCTTTGGAACAGAGGCAGGCCGATGCTCGTGCGGCTCAGGCCATGGCAGCAGAGCAGGCGAGGCAAGAGTCTGAAGCTGCCGCCCGGGCCTGGGATATGCAGAATCGGGCGAGGCAGCAAATACTCCATCACTCACGTCCGCAGCCTCCGGTCCAGCCCAGCATGGTAGCGAGGTCACCAAATCCGAACTTGGCCCCCACGTCGCATCGCACTACTCCATTACAGTCTACCAACCAGAGAGGACCCTTCAAGGTACCTCTTCGAGCCCCGCCTCAGCAAAGCCCGACTTTCCAGCGTTCAACGTCGTCTCAGTCTCTTAGGACGCAAGATCCTTGGCATCCTGCCCTGCGCCACCAATCCCAACAAGGCCCAACGATACCGCGTTCTACGTCATCTCAATCCATCAAATCTGAGAATCATTGGCACGCTCCTCACCGGGTTGCCTCGAACCCAGGCCCGAGCGCTTCACGTCCACCCGTAAGGCGTGCAGCGGGACCGTCAGCTTTTCAAGCTGGTCCTAGCCGATCCCAGGCTAACAAACAGCCCATTGAGGTCATTGACCTTTGTGGTGACTCCGACTCCGACTCCGATGTCCAGCTTATCTCTCCGAGCATCAGTCGTCGCATCACGCAGCAACCAGGAGGCTCCAACAGTTTTGCGCCTAGGTATTCTCAGCAGCGCAATGGCTTTATCCCCTCCGACCACATTCGGCATTTATCCATGCCACGAGGACCTCGGACGCCGAGCATGACCACGGCTAGGACCGTCGGTGGGCAGGCAATTTACAACACACTTCAGAACTCGATGCTCGCGGGCGACGACTTCGATGACGGATTCGAGATCATCGACAACCCTTGGACCCAAGGAGATGTCGCACGAGGGGGGCCTTCTCCGTTCCAGTTCCGTGGTGGAAATCAGCGGCAGAACCCGACGCCTCTGTTTGGCGGTAATGAGTCTCCCTTCTCCCAATCAGCAGCAGACTATGGAGTAGGACCCATGCCAGGATCATACCCTACATTTGCAGATCCCGACGACCTTCTCAATCTGTACGACCGTGAACAGGACTGGCAGACCCGCTATGGCGGATTTGGGGTTCATGATACTGGGGCTCTGAATGAAGAGCTTCGAAAGATGATTGGCAACATTCGCCCCGATGATGAGATACCGCCCGAGCTACGTCTCACGACACCAGAGGCCATGGCCGTCTCGTTGATGGAACATCAGAAGTTGGGTGTTTCCTGGATGAAGAAGATGGAGGAAGGCTCTAACCATGGCAGCATCCTTGCAGACGAGATGGGTCTAGGCAAGACCGTTCAAGCTCTATCATTGATCGTGTCGAGGCCGTCTGAAGACCCGAGAAGAAAAACCACCCTCGTTGTTGCACCCGTTGCATTGATGCGCCAGTGGGAGCGAGAAGTCAGGACTAAGGTTAAGGGCGGTCGCCATGCCTTGAGCGTGATCACTTACCATGGCTCGTCCAAGAAGCGGTCTTTCAAGGACCTCAGCCAGTATGACGTCGTGTTGACCTCTTATGGCACCGTAGCATCGGAGTTCACCAGAAGGGAACGCATCCGGGAGTTTGAGACTCGAGATCCCGATGACCCGGAGGGTGCGCCACCGAGGCCAAAGAATGACGACTATGTGCTGCTAGCGAAGGATGCGCTCTGGTACAGAGTCGTTCTTGATGAAGCTCATAATATAAGGAACAGGGAGACCAAGACCTCGAAGGCTTGCTGCGAACTGCAGTCGATTTATCGTCTGTGTATGACTGGCACCCCCATGATGAACAGGACCGACGAGCTTTTCGGCCTCATTCGATTCCTCCGTATCCAACCTTACTGCGAATGGGGTAACTTTAGGCGGGACATCAAGAGCTCGCTTGAAAAGGGTACTGCGGCTCTCAAGGATGATGCTATGAAGAAGCTACAGGCTCTGCTCAAGGCCGTCCTCCTCCGCCGCACACAAGAGTCGAAGATCGACGGTAAGGTCATATTCGAGCTGCCGCCGAAAACCATCACTCTGGACCACGTTGCTTTCGATGAAGAAGAACAGTCGTTTTACAAAGCGCTTGAAAACAAGACCCAGCTGAGGTTCAACAAGTATCTCAAGGCCGGCACAGTTGGCAAGCAGTACTCGCACATCTTGGTCCTGCTTCTTCGTCTGCGACAAGCATGTTGCCATCCTCATCTGCTGAAAGATTTCGCTGAACCTGCTGGAGAGCTTCCGGAAGACACTCTGCTTGACTTTGCCAAACAGCTGAGTGACGATGTCGTTGCACGTATCAAGGCCGAAGACGGGGCGTTCAGTTGTCCAATTTGCCTTGACGGCGTGGAGAACCCGGCCATCTTCCTACCTTGTGGTCACAACGCGTGCAGTGAGTGTTTTTCCAGAATCACATCCGAACCAGCTCGTGGTGAGGACGGATACAAATGTCCGAACTGCCGAGGCAGGCTTGATCCGAAGAGAATCACAGACTATTCATCGTTCAAGAAGGTCCATATGGTTGGCGCTCATACCGATGATATGGATGGTCTTCTCCCTCACGAGGAGGCCATTGCCAGCAGCGACTCTGAGAGTGATGATGAAGAGGACGAGGAAGAAGACGACCTTGACGGCTTCATCGTACCAGACGAAGAGGTTGAAGGCTCCGGCTGCGGCTCCGGCTCTGAGCGTCCGAAGAAGGCGAAGCAGAAGAAGCAATCAAAGGGCAAAGGAAAGAAGGTCGAAAAGGACGGCACACCAAAGCAGAAGAAGACGCTTGCTCAACTGCGCAGGGAAGCCAACAGGAACAAAGCATCCAAACGCCGCTACTTTAGGCGCTTATGTAAGGACTGGACCTCTAGCACGAAGGTCGATCGGACGATGGAACTTCTGCGTAACATCAACAAGGCAGACGCCCGGGAGAAGACTCTTGTCTTCTCTCAGTTCACTGGTCTTCTCGACATTCTGGAGGTTCCTTTAGCCAAGGAAGACTTCGAATACAGGCGTCTAGACGGCAGTATGACCCCCGACATGCGCAACAATGCCGTCAATGAATTTATAGATTCTCGGAGTTGCAACGTCATGTTGGTGTCGCTGAAGGCTGGCAACGCTGGATTGAACCTGAACGCAGCATCCCAGGTCATCATCTTGGACCCCTTCTGGAACCCGTATGTGGAGTACCAGGCAATTGGCCGTGCTCACCGACTTGGCCAGACCAGGCCTGTCACTGTTCATCGTATCTTGGTGCCGAAGACGGTCGAGGACCGTATCATGGAGCTGCAGCGCAAGAAGGAAGAGCTTATCACGATGGCGCTGGACGAGAACGCGGGAAGGAACATTGCCAGATTGGGTCCTCAAGAGCTGGCGTTTCTCTTCGTAAGTTGTCTCCGTTTCCTCTGCTCTCCTGTACAATGCTGCAGACCTTTACGCGTTATTCAGTCTATGGATGAGAAGCTGACTTGTATTTTAGGGAGTTCGAAATACTATTCCCTCCCAAAACGGCGAGTAAGCGACCTCGGCAGCCACTTCCAGTCGGCCTCGGCTCTTACCTTTCCCTGTGGCTGGTCATCTCGACCTTGCTCCACTTTCTTGTTCGTTCTTTACAACGTTCACCTCCCCGATATCTGCTTGCAGGTTCAAGAACGGGGATACGAGACTAGAACGGCTTCACCAACACTGGCATTTGATACCCTCGGCATGGCTTCTGTTAATTTTCCCTTTTGCTTCAGCTAGGTTTCCTTCTCTTTCCTCTTTTATTTGCTTCTTCATCTATCCCTTTCCCATCACAATCCCCCCCGACGCCTTTCTTCAATTAGACGACGGAACCAGCAAGTGCCTGAATACGGCACTTCTTTCACATTCGCATACCCAGGTCGTAGTGAAAGTTGAGCTTCATGTCAGAAGAGGAAGAAAAGAGAAAGAGGCCCCATAAACGGGCATGAATATACACAGAGCGAGCGGAAGTTTTGGGTGCTATGGACGGGGAGCCTCTACTATATGTAGGTCACGGATAGACAAAAGTTTCCTTGCGTACGGCTGGCTAGGGTAACCGCTGGAGGTAACATGGGCGGGGTCAATGAGCGTAGTCAGCTGTATCAAATATCAGACGCGATGCAATGTCTGAGGGTTTATTTCTTACTATGGCGTCTAGTGCTTCTACGTGACGTGATCGCTAATGTCGTGTTTCGCTAGCGAGTACCATCTATGATTCGTCTTGATATTTCTCCACTCTTCATTGCTACCTAATAGCCAGGCCCTGGATGCATATTGCTCCCCGCTCGTCCCTGCCAACCACCGACCCCAGCGTCTCACTTTCCAACAATCTACACAAGTCCTTTATTTCCGTAAGTCGCCACAATCCCTACATTTTTCTCACATAGTTAGAAAATAAAAGAAACACTGCGTAGTAGAATCGAGCAGTATCACGTACGTGAAGGGATTGGTCAGCTACTGCATTCTATTGGCGCCATCTTCGTAAGTCATTGCGGGATCAACCAAAACCTTCTTCTACAATCATTCCACCCGTTTATTGATGGCCCCACCAATTCGAACTGGGAAAATGCCTTCCGCCATCGTTTTTGAGAAGAGTGTTTCCCGTCGCCGCACCATTCTCTCCGATACACGATTAAGCGGGGGCAATGCCCAGGACACCCTCGCAGTAACTCCCGCTCACATCCGTATATCACCCGATGAACGCTCAAAGTTTGCAGCGCAAGCCTCATGGTGAATCTCATTATCGACACCGTGAGGGAGCTCTACAAATCTGCTCGGAGCTCGGTCTCACGCCTTCCGAACTTAATTAGAACCCGCTCTATCTCCGTCTTTCGAGGGTTGCAAGCTGCTGCTCGGAAATCTCACCTGCACCGGGCAAGACTCGGAAGGCTTGCAGAGGGCGGTCAGGAGCTCACATTCGCATTCCTTAATCAGTCCGTGAGGCACTGGTGAGCAAGAGATTTGCGTCAAACTTCTACCGAGTATCAATTCCCCCGCCTACTCCTGCAGTGCGAAAATCAAGCGAGAGAATTCGACGAACGATAACGATCTCAGCGTCTAGATCATAAAATATCCAGAGTCGAATAACTCATACACGTGGTAAACTGCAATATCTGCCTGTTCATTTTTTCACGGACGTGAATGCTTCAGCTCCGGATGCTATGCGGGACTAAGCTTGAATCTCACATGCTTGATTGATTCTCGCTCGCCCCAGGGGGGAATACCTCCATAAATAGTAAATATAGACCACCGTTTCCGGTCAGTTCCAACCGCCACCAGAACGACCTTTCCTACCAAACACGACTAACCATCCCGCACAACGGGCCAACCCATCCCTCAAACCCTCTCCTCCTCTCCCGATTCTCCCCACCCAACGGATTCCCTAGCCTAACCCTCTCCGCACCGTTGTTCAACAGCACCAACCGCATGACCCGCTCGTCCATATCGCCCGGCGCATTCGCAAACTCGGCAACCGCGTTCGAGGGACTACTGTCTCGCAGCCATGGATGAGGCTGCTCTGTTGGCGTCGTCGTCGTCGTCGTCGTCGTCGTCGTCGTCGTCGTCGTCGTCGTTGTCTTGTTGGTCTCTGCTTTGCTGTTGCCCTTGCTGCAAGTGCGTTGTTCCGTGTTGCGGCGGCGCCTTTTGAACTTATGTGCTGAGTACTGTAGGTTTGGCCATACTGGGTCTCTGGTGCGTTGGCGTGGTGAAGTGGTGGTAGTTGGGGGCAGGAGGGTGGTGGTGCTATTTGGGGGACGAGGAGGAGAAGGAGGAGGAGGAGGAGGAGGAGGAGGAGGAGGAAGTGGTGGTGATGGTCGGGAGTGAGGCGCTGGGGGCGCTATAAGTGAGTGCTGGGTGTACTTCAACGATGTCCGGAGTCTTAAGTGCTCGGAAGCTGTGAGAGAGTGTCCGGGTCAGGTGAGTCCATGCCTTCTTTGGAACGGTGGTGACCTTGCTGGTCTTGCGGTTAGGAAGCGACGGGACGCGGTTGAGAGGGGTTAGTGGCTGCGAGATGGAGAGTTGGGTGGGTTGAGGCCGTGTAAGGTGATGCCATGCTCTCTTGGCTGTGCTGATTCTGTTGGTTTTGCGGTCAGGTAGCGGCGTGTTGCGTTTGAGGGTCAGTGGCTGCTGGGTGGAGAGATGTGTGGGCAGCAGCGCTGTTGTCGATGTCACGAACGGTTGATTGGTTGACGTGGTAGGAGTGAGGGAGTCGGCGGAGTGAGACGATTGCTCGTCTGCATGGCCGTAGACAGTCGATGCTGGGTAGACGTTGTCGTGTCCAGAGAGAATCTCGGTGTTGATGACAAATGGACCGATGGGTGTCGGGATGTTTGCATCGTGTTCGTCGTGTAAAGCGCTTTCCAAGCCATGCTTCACGCCTTCAGTCAGCCACTTCTTCGAATCGGTTTTGACTTTGCCTGGCTGGGCGGCTACGCTAGATGCGGTCGAAGTGAATGGCATCTTTGCGGTGGATCGTACGTTAACGCGTTGATCAAGCGTAGAGTCTCCCGGGTTGCAATTTGGCGATCGAGGTGGTTTGGAAGCCGGGTTGGAGGAGAATGGAGGCTGAAGAGGCTGAGGGAATGACAAATTATACTTGTGGTAGTCCAGATGTTGATGCTCCGTTCACAGAAGTTGAGTGAAAAGGGTACCGGCTCAATCACTTTCTGGTGAACAAAAACACTACGCTATCGAGCTGCTCACTACGCTTGAGAGGAACATTATTGACAAATTGATATTAAGAAGTCATGTTTAGTGGAGTTGATATTGTTGTAAGCAATTCACGAGAAGCTATAAGGGTGTCGTAGCAGCGGACGGCTAGCTTGAATTACTTTCAACAGAAGAACTACATGGGGAGTTGAACCATTCATCCAGATTGCTTTCGCGTGTATTTTAAAGTCATTTTTTTTTACTTGTATGACTGTTTCAGCTTCTGACGAACAAGCTACTTTTGGAATGAGCAAGTGCTGTTCAAACTGTAGAGTATCCAGTGGGCAAGTAGTTGGGTGTTTTGATCGTTGCTTGATTAACTTAGGAAGGTAGAAAGCCCCACATCGTTTGTCACTCATGTTTGGCATAAGATGTGGATGTTTTTTGATTGCTGTTGAAAACTGATTGTTCTTGTGTGTCGAGTAAGCAAGGCTCGTGACTTACTCACTGGGCACCCTTGTTGAAACGCATCCTGGAGCAGGAAAGATGCTATGGCATGATTACTGTTACTGTACTTTCTATGCACATTTGTTCCTCCGATATATCAATACTGGATTTTGTCTCATACTCCCAGGTGGTTAACAGATACCATGGGCTGAACTCTTCCAGACATGTTGAGAAGAGTGCTTATCATTTCCACATTGCTTCTCTCGCCTCATAAGATTGCGAAAGAATATCTTAGCAGCTATTATATCACTTCCTATTCTATGGGGTTATTTCATCACTCTGGGTATTGTTGCGATGTCTCGGTCTCGTGTTAGCCTGACGGTGTTGGGTTGAGCCGCTTCAATCACCTCTATCACTATAGCCAGACACGTGCAATCATGCTCACTCACACGCTGCCCTGGATTTTTCGCCAGCTGCCGGGCGCTTCACTCCTTTCACCCTTCACTAACCTGCAACCTTGAGCGGTTTCATCTTATTTGCCAGAGGCGGCACTTTCAAAAATTTCGGTTCAGGGGATCCAGCATGGCACCCAACGGGAGTACGTCGAAAATAGCCCTCACACCTACAGCGCAATCAAATACTAATTTGTCGTCTACGTTCTAGGCCTCCAGCGACCCACACATGACAGACGCCACCGGACGTCCATACTCTCCCCAACAGCGCCGGAATTCTTCCCCGGTGCAGGAGACCTTGCTGGCAGCTCCTCAACCGGATCTCAGAAGGTCGCTTTTCAGCAGATGCTCGCATCGCAGGGAAACCCGGCCCGGATTCGGGGACCGATGACTCCGACTGACCCTCGAAGTCTCGTTTCCATGAGAAAGCACTCCCAAGCTTTCCTCCTTCGCCGCAAGAAGCTGAGGGAACGTTCAAAGCCTCCAGGTGCTAAGAAAAGTCAATCCAAGCCGACGGATCGGCAACTCAGTCCTTATCGTCAAAACAAAATACCATCGCCCGAGTTCCCGTTCCTGGAGCTCCACCTACCATACTACCGGGAAGACCGGACAAAGGACGAAAAAGGAGACGATGTTAAGGGAAGTGGAGCAGTGAAAAGATGTTCCGCCACGGAAGAGTCTGAGGCCATGCAGCGCGAAGGCGGGCACAAAGACGTGAAGGGGAACAACCAGATCCCCAAGAAGAGCAACCCAACCACCGAAGTCCGCACAAGCCGGCGAATCCTGTGTGACAGTGTTCTTCTCGCGCGATTCTCACACCTTTCGTCCTTCCCCCACAACCACCCGAGCGAGCAAATCCCCATCGATAGCGGACCCTCCCCATTCGCCTCCTCAGCCGTGCCCGAAACCATAGACCCGTCGATTCGCCATCTCCTCGCCCAAGACCTGACGGGGAAGATGCAGAGCTTCGCGAACGACACTCCACAAAGCATCCGCAACATCCTGCTGCCACCCACCCAACCGCGACTGCCAAAACCTCGCACGACCATCCACGCGCCTGGCACCATCGGGCAAGAGCGAGCTTCCTACTACATGGCCCAGAACAACCGGGTCGGGAATGCCGCCGCCAGCTCGCGCCGCGACTGGGTCCGTTCGCGGCCTACCGCAGCCCAGCGACCTGGCCTGAGATTGCAGTTTGCGGATGAGTTTGATGATCCGGGACGGCTGGAGCAGACGGGAAGGGTGCAAGGGGTTACCCGTGGGATCGTATTCCGGGGGGGGGGATCGAGCTGCAAAGCCGAACCAGAAGGTAGGAGGAGATGCTTACGAGTCCGAGAGCGATGCCCAGGAGCGGCGGTTTAAGGAAATTGGAAGCAACCAGGGCACGATGGCGGCCAGACACGAGAGACGTAAGGATGAGACAAGCGATCGTATGCGGGGAGGCATGGTCGGTCAAGTGGTTTCGGTATGAGGCTGCACTTTAGAAGAAACAACAGGTTGCTCAAAGTTCCGATTGCCTCTTTACATGCCGTTGGCTATCTGTGTACTAAAGGAATATTACTTTGAGGCTTTCGGCTGATCAGGTGGTAGCTCAGCGCTATACCGTTCTGAGTAATCTCTGTAGCCTCTTGACGGACGCTTCCACCCGTAGCGTTCACATGTAACAGGCGCCATGCCGGATCGGGCATAGAGCACAAAGACAAAGTGAGCTTAAGATAGAACCTCGTGTACTGGAGTCATCTTCCATGAGGTCTGTTGACTTTCTCCCACTGCCGCGAGGAAACACAAAAACTTCTATTCTTGCCAGAAACCGATCGAGCTATGGCCAAGTGATGCACCCGAGCAGATAGACACATAAAGTAGAGACTAAAATCTCCTTGGCGGATTTCCCGCAGGATATTGCGTTATATTTGCTTCACTATCTACTTCGGACTGCGAGGGTAGTGTTGTCGGAGCAAAACGCAATCTGGTATACCCCAACGCCATGCTTCAAGACGGCAGCTTGCCATCTTCATTTGATCTCGTTTGATCATGCCAACAGCATTGCCCAAAGATGTCTTAACGAAAGTAGAGAAATCATGAGTACAAGGCGTCTACACCTTGGAGGGACCCAGCGGCCTGCCCCTTCTCGGCAGGGTCCATGGCTTCTCGCAGACAATCTGTGAAGTGGTATTAGCATTTGAAAATCTGAAACTGTGCGGCGCACGTACCTCGCCCTCGCTGTATGCCCAGAAATATACAATCATGCCCACGATATAGTACAGACCGGCGTTGGTGCCCTGGTAAAGCAACAGCGCCGCCAATGCGCTCAGAGGGTATATGATCAAGCGGGTCTCGATGGAGCGGTGGAAAGCCGAGCCGGCAATAAAGCTGAGCGGCCACTCGTAGGCAAGACCGAGAAAGCCGAGGAGGAGGTTTATGATTTGGAGGGCGGGAACGGGCTTGACGGCGCCGTCGAGGTTCTTGGTGAGGAAATCCCAGAAGATCTTGGGCCAGAAGAAGCCTTCAATGCCGGCAGCAACCTGGTCTGCAGAGGGTGTTAGCAGCGCGCTCTTCAGGACGTGGGAGGGGCGACATGCAGGCTGCGGCAGTGAGCACGATCAGACGGGCCCAGTGGTTTTTGATTAGCTTGCCCATGGCGGCAGATTAAAAGAATGTACGGCGTCGTAGAGAACCCGACCAGCGGAGCGTGAACGAACGTGAGGCCTGATGTAGCAGTCTGGGGCGGCTGCCAGCAAAAGAGCCTCAGGACGGGCGCAGCGCAGGTAGGTATAGTTGCGCGGGCGTTAATGACGCCGGCGGGCAGGAGTTGCTACGGCGATGGTGCAGGCAGGAACGGTCTCAGAGTGGCGAGGAAACCGGGCTGTAACGCTCGCGAGGAGGGCGGGCATGACGGGCTTTAGGGCAGAGAGCGCGGAGGGTAGGCGCCGGGGCGGTGGCATTGACGATGGGCGGCGGGGAGGAGGCGCGCATGGATGCGGCGCGCATGGGTTGCGTGCCTGGGCGCCGCAGCTGCACGGGCCAGCGCAGCGCCAGCGCGCGCGATTAAGCGCCCGCGGCCGAACCAGCGCACGCCACACCAGGCCCATGCCCAGCAAATCACTGCCTGCAGCCGCCCGCGCAGCCTCCCGTCTCCGCAATTAGCGACCTCGCCGGCACCGTGTCACACCCGCCTGCTGCACCGATTGGCACTTCCGGAAGAGGCGGCGTCCGCACTCGGCTCGTCGACGACGGATGCAGAATGAGGCTTCGCTATCACAACCGGCACCTGCCGCCAGATCTGGTGACGCTCGTGGTGTCGGCGAGGCGCGTCAGGCGTGCCTGGCGGTCTGGTCGCTCCGTGGCGATCAGCGCCGCCGAATCGCCTCGGCCAGTCTCAGCCCGCGCGGGAAGTCGAACTGTCCAAGCCGCGGGATCCATGAAGCAGCGCGTGTTCCCGATCATGCAGCAGCATTGTCCGGAGCGAGGCGGTGCCGGCCGCAGGGCTTATCGATACAGGTCTGGCAGAGGACCGGTGGTTCCGAGGCCGCCAAGAAATGCTAAGGAGATTGCGCGCTGTATATCGCACACCCGCGCTGGAGTATCAGCAGTCACAGTGAAGGCGCGGGCACGGTGCAGCACGGCACGTCCTAGAGCCGTTCGGGCGCTCGCGATGGTGTTGAGCGGCGCGAGCACTGGCGGCGGGGCGTAAGCGGCCGGCCATTGGCGGTGCGCGCGACGGGCAGCGCGTAGACGGCGGCGCTCGTTGGCTGGCCGCGGCGGCTTTTGCCAGGGGCGCACGCGCATCCCGCGCGACTGGCCAGGAACAGCTGCAGCCGCCGTCACCGCCTTGCGCGTGGCCGGCCAGCTCCTCCACGGCCGGGCCAGCAAACAGGTCGCCCTCGCCCGGGCGTGATAAAGTTCCGTGCCGTACAGATGTGCCATAGCAAGGATCGCTGGATGTCGACGCCGTATTCTTCCCGTCACTCCACTGCCCACCGCCCCGTACCTCGCCCAGCGCGCTCGCTGCCGTGCCGACAAATACCGCCAGCATCTGCGATCCTGCGCGCGCCCCGTCTGAACCGCGCATCGCCGTCGCCAGCCTCACACGATCCTACGGCGCTTCACGTTTCGTATACCAACCCAGCCCGTCTCCACCGACCGCGCCCCGCGAGAACACCAAGCGAGCACCACGCACTCCCGCTGCGCACACGCAGCACTGAGAGAGCTATTCATCTGTTGGGGCCAGTGCGAATGCGAAGGAGCGCGAACGACACATTCACCGACGTCCAATAGCTTCCAGCCAGCTGCGCCGCAGCTGCTTCAGCAAGCGCGCACCACAGCCCGCCGCCCACGTATACAACCACCGCACACCCGCGCAGACGAGACTGCGAGGCGCCGCTTCGAATCTCGCGGAAAGAGCTAGGAACCAGACCAAAAAAGAAGCACCAAGAACCGAATATGCGCCCGGAGGCAGCGTCGCAGATTTGACACGCCTGTCTAACAGCGTCGCGACGGGCAGCCCCCTCGACTAGTCGCGGCCCCGCCACCCTCCCGCACCGCGCCTCCGCAAGTGCATGATCGCCAGCGCGCTTCTGGCCATCTCCCTGAACATCGCAGCCTCGGCTCTGCCGCCTCCTCCTCCACGCAGTCAAGCAACCGCCAAGCTTCCGCCCGGAACACGCGAAGAGCCTCCTTCCCGGTCTCACTACTCGATCCTCCTCCGCGCCCGCTCGCTCCCACAAATTACAGCTGAGCAGACGGTTGCCTGAGCCTCGCCTGATCGCCTCCAGATTGCAGGCACGAGACGTTCTGCGCATCCGAGCCCCCGCCCGAGGCCCGCCCTAAAAAGCTTGTCCCTGTATTGCCCCCAAGAACTTAACGACCTTAACGAATCTCTGTTTTCCTTCTGGGATCCCTTTCTTCCTTGCACTTCGCTGGTCGGTTGTTGCCTCTGCATACCCCCATCCATTCTTTCATGAATACCTTTTTCGAGACTACGCTCTTTTAATTCGCTGCACACGACCGAAGAGCGTGTCTGTCCTGCTGCTATCCCCACGATACCCACCGAGACGCTGTAAACGTATTGGTACTTTTCTGGCTGCGACACGCGCATTCCTCTCCCCCCAAGATAACGACGCCGCTGCACACTGCCCACGATGGCTGCCCAGCGCTCGTGGAAGACTCACTTCCTGCCGAGGAAGCTCATCTTCTACTTTTTGTTCCATGGATTTCACATTGGCATGTTTGCTTTCGGATGGTACGTCTGCCACAGCGATTGAGAGCCGCAACGAGGAGCTGACCCGACATTAGGTACAAGCAGGCGGCGGACCAGCGGTTGGCCGCTCTGAATGGGCTTAAGTTCTCCGTCTGGATTTCTCGAGGTGCTGGTCTGGTCTTGTCGTTCGATACCCTCTTCATCCTCCTGCCCATGTGCAGAACGCTGCTCCGTGTTGTGCGCCCGAAGATCCGATGGTTGCCTCTCGACGAGTCCCAATGGTTTCACAGACAGGTGGCTTACTCGATGCTCTTCTGGACCTGTGCCCACGTGGCTGCCCACTACGTGAAGTATGTCGCTCGTGTTTCTGCTCGGCATCCCTCGCTGATGAGAATAGCTTTTTCAACGTCGAGAAGACCCAGGTTCGCCCCGAACTCGCACTCCAGATTCACTACACGCAAGCAGGCGGCATCACTGGCCACATCATGCTTCTGTGCATGCTGCTCATCTACACCACCGCCCACCAAAGGATTCGGCAACAATCCTTTGAGACTTTCTGGTACACCCATCACCTGTTCATTCCATTCCTTTTGGGCATGTACACGCACGCAACCGGCTGCTTCGTCCGTGATTCCGTGAATCCCTTTTCTCCGTTCGCCGGCAAAAACTTCTGGAACCACTGCATTGGCTACCAGGGCTGGCGATGGGAGCTGTGGGGAGGTGGCATTTACCTGTTCGAGCGTCTTTACCGCGAGGTTCGAGCCAGGCGCGACACCAAGATCGTCAAGGTCGTCAGGCATCCGTATGGTGAGTCTACACAATTGCGTTGTAACGTCGAATTTTGCTAACGAAGACTGCAAGACGCTGTTGAGATCCAGTTCACCAAGCCCTCGATGAAGTACAAGGCTGGCCAGTGGCTGTTTATCAACTGCCCATCCGTTAGCAACTACCAGTGGCACCCCTTCACCATCACTTCATGCCCCTACGACCCGTATGTTTCGATCCACGTCCGCCAAGTTGGTGACTTCACGCGTGCTCTCGCAGACGCGCTTGGTGCTGGTCCCGCGCAAGCGAAGCTGTACGATGACATGGATCCGATGGGCATGTACGAAATCGCGCTGCAACATGGCCAGGAGATGCCGCAAATCCGTATCGACGGACCCTACGGAGCGCCCGCCGAAGACGTCTTCGACAACGAAATCGCCGTCCTGATCGGTACCGGTATCGGTGTCACGCCGTGGGCCTCGATTCTCAAGAACATCTGGCACATGCGTCTCTCACCCAACCCGCCCACCCGTCTCCGCCGCGTCGAGTTCATCTGGGTGTGCAAGGACACGAACTCGTTCGAGTGGTTCCAGGCGCTGCTCTCGTCGCTGGAAGCCCAGTCGCTGGGTGCGCCTGGCGCCGACGGCACCGACGACTTCCTCCGCATCCACACCTACCTGACGCAGCGCGTCGACGTCGACACGGCCAACAACATCGTCCTCAACTCGGTCGGCACCGACAAGGACCCGCTGACCGAGCTCAGGTCTCGAACCAACTTCGGCCGCCCCGACTTCACCAAGCTGCTCTGCGGCATGCGTGACGGTATCATGACTCGCAGCTACATGGGAGGTCTCGAGAGCAGTCTGCGCACCGACGTCGGTGTCTACTTCTGCGGCCCCAACGTCGCGGCCAGGGATATCAAGAAGGCGTGTAAGACGGCGACGTGTCCGGATGTGCGGTTTAAGTTCTGGAAGGAGCACTTCTAGTTGCAGCGGAAAGCAAAGTGAGTGTGTCAGCAAAGCAGAAGTGGAGAAAAGAGCGATATCCGAGTTGTGTCTTGTTCAACGAACATGGGAATTCCGCCTGCGCGCTGCATTGAGTTATCCTTTTATTTTTTTTTCTTCGTTTATCGGAGCAGCGTCTCGTCTCGTTTTACCTCACAAGTCTTCCTCATCTACCATCTCTATATACCACCTCCTCCTATACACTCGCCAACTGTAGCTTAGTAGCATTTATCCATCGGTTCTAGTCGGTGGGATTTCCCGAGATATCCAAATTTGAAAGGAGGGGGGCTCTATTGCCGCGATTGTTCTGTGACTCTTCCCGGTTCATTGGTTACTGCTTTTGTGATGAGCTTGATGATGTCTCAGGACAGGCGCTTCGTCAAACATTGACACGACCATTTGAAATTATGCATAAGCCCTTTCGTATATTGCAGTGTAGCTTCTTGCACTTGGGCGCCACTGTTCGAAAATACGAGGACGCGGTCGTTTCGGATAGTATTGCAACAGCAGCACGCACGCAGACTTGAAGGAATCGCTTGGTAGCGAAGAGCGTATTGATTGCCACATTCTTGCATCCAGATGATGGTCTCAACTCCTCACGTATGAGCTCTCAGAGACCTGTCATCGCAACACCCGCAAACAGGCGGTAGTGTAATTAATGATCAGCCATGCCGAAAAGCAAAAGCCAAGAAGATTTACAAACGAAGAGAGGACTCAAGTGTCTCGAGTTCCGAAAGTGCGCATTCCGTCATTATCCCTTCCCGTCCCAGCAGTCAGTCACGTACCACCATTTATTTCCCAAGCTCCACGTCCCACGAAACCGGACAGAGAGAGAGAGAGAGAGCCAGCCCAGCCCAGCCCTAATACTCCCCATCACTCCCCAACCTCGCATACCCAGGAAACCCCTCCAACAGCTTCTCATCCACGCCCTCCAACTGCGGACACGGCCCCAACCCCTTCATCGCATTCCCAGACGCATCCTGCAGCTTCTGCAGCGGCGCCGTGATATCGCGGACCAGGGCCTTGAGGATGTCCGGGGCGAACTGCACGGCGGCCTGGAAGCCGAAGCAGGCGAGGTTGTTGCCCTGGAGGAGGGTGGTGGCGTCGAAGACGCCCTTGGTTAGGTCGGATGGGTCGACGCCGGTGAAGGTGTTGGGGGCGCCGGTGTTGCCGCCGATGGAGAGGAATTGGGGGTGTTGGAGGGCGGCGGCGTTGAGCTGTGATGAGGGGAGGGGGGTTAGTTTTGGGGGGTTTTGGTTTGGTGGATGGAGGAGGGTGGGGGGGTTGGTTGGTTGGTTGGTTGGTTGGTTGGGGGAACTCACGTCCGTGGCGTAGAAGGGGATGGTGTATTCGTCGCCGATGGCGCGTTTGTACCAGTTTTCGGGGATGCGCTCCCAGCCGGGGTTCTGTGGTGCGGCGCGCGAGCGGGTTAGCAGAGTGGGGGGTGGTGGGGGAGAGGAAGGAGGGTGTTGGCGAGGATTGCTTACGTGCTGCATGTTGTCGTCCGGCCCGGTGAAGCCGAAGAAGCTCTTCAGCACTTCCTTGGTCAGCACGCCCTCCGGGTTCTCGGCGCTCTTGTTGCCCATGAAGCGGAAGATGAACGTGTACGCTGCAGGCTGCACGAGCACTCCCGAGAAGGGCGCGTTGAAGAAGTATGGGTTCTCCTCGATGCTTTGCTGGAAGCGCTCGACGCGGAAGTCCGTCAGTACTCCCAGGCCGTAGTTAGACTCCTCGTTGGAGACACCGGCTTGCTTGGCAAAGAGCGCATCCCATTGCGAGCGCACGATGGCGTAGTTGTTGCCGCTGGACGGGGTTGTTGGATCAGCATTGAGGCTGGCAGGAGCAAGGTGGAAACATACTATTGGTAAAGGTCACCACGTGTGGGCGATGCGTCCGTCTCATACTTGTTGTGCGATCCGGAGATGCCCTGAGGCTGGGCCAGGAGGCCGAGAAGGCTGAGGTCGCTTCCACTGGGAGCGCCTCCAATGGACCATCCAAGACCGTCGCCATCCATAACGGCGCCATAGACGGAGAGGAATGTCGCGAGATCAACGCCCATGCCGAAGACTGTGTCCTATTCAGTCGGTTGTTCTTTCATAGCATCTCTAGGGGACACGAACCTTTGTTTGTGGCATCGACAAACTGCGCGATTGTTGCTACGCCATCGCTGGACCGGTCTGAGCACACACTCGGGCAACGTTCAAGAAAATGGAGGGCTTACTGGGGCAGGTAGTTGCTGGGAACGGTCAGTATCGATCAAGAGGTTGGACTTGGATGGGCGCTTACTGGTTCGCCAAAGCATTGAGGCCGGGGCATGGCCCTCGCATATCACCAGGTCCGGGAGGCGTAAACTCGTGTTCTCCAGAGACATCGATCCTCTGTGCCTCAGCGTCGAAGCCAGGGCTAATGCCATCTAACCGCTTCTCTTTGTGAGAAGCCTGGGCGGCGTATTGCTCGGCAAGTGCTGGAAAAGCGGTTGCTTGACCAGCAAGGGCAACGGCACCCAGGGCAAACCACGAGGGGGGCATCTTGTTGATGTGGATGGTGGAGGTGAAAAGGAGAAGGACCAGGAGCAAATATCCAGAGCAGCCCTTCGCCGATCGAAATGTAGGAGGAGCGTATATATATGGGTTTTAGACCAAGGCAGTAACCAGCCACAACCATCACTGGGCTCGGACTAAGCAGCTGAGAAGCTCTGGTAGCCTACCGAAGCGCCTCGGTAATTTCCCATTTCGGCAAGGAGGTGGGCCAGAAGGGTGAGGAGAAGGAGCATCTGGATTACCCCACAAGTCAACAGTTCCTGGCAGCGGGCGGCATCGAGTGGGTTTGCAGCCGGAGAAGGCAATAGATCGGACAACGACCTTCCTGAAAGGGGAGCATGATCGGCGACTAGCGTCAAGCTTACACTTTAAGTTGCAGCGCTAGAGGAGATGACGGCGAACCAGACATGGGGAAGCAAGCCAAAAGAGGCACGCGGGTCCCTAGAGGGCGGAGGGAGGCAAAGGCACTTCCTCTCTCGTCGTATCGCTGCGCAGATCTCTGAGTAAGGCTAAATGTTGATTGGGCGGGTGAAGGGTTGGACCGCGCTGGATTCGGGAGTGCAGCTCCCGTTCCCTCGTGCAGTATTGCGCCCGAAAGCCACCCCAGATTGCGGCTCGGTATGACGCGTTGGCGCAGATGAGGCTTATCGTTGCTTCTTCTCCTGCCGCGTTGTGCCTTGCTTTTCTGTGGGTCAAGAGCGAGGCCCGCGGAATGAACAGAGGGTGGGAAGTGAACGACTCTTGAACACATTCATCAGTGAGCGCCCCACGCGGACTGTTTCGTTTTGTTTGGAGAGGCGGTGGAATGTAGAAGACGGTGGTGTACAGGTGGCGGAGCACAGGCGGGCCGCGCGCCGGTAGACGCTCTCTCGTACCCCAGACACCATCTTCTCCCGCCCCGCATATGTGTCGCCGAGGCTCACTCCGCGCGAGTCAGCTGCGTGAAGGAAAGCAAAGCTCAGTGGCGGAGCCCAAGCAGAGGCTCGTGAAAGTGGTGGTGCAGCTTCGGATGCGCACGGGTCGCCAGGGCCGAGCCCAGTGAGCGAATGTTATTTCACGCTTCTTGCGCCGAGACGAGAGGACAAGACGAGCTGAAATCCAGCAGCTTCTCCCACCGAGCACGCGTCGTCATGGTGCAGCCGAAGAAGGCCCTCAGCCGGAGATGGCGCCGTGGAGGGGATGCTCAGGGCGAGAAGCGATTGGTCAAGCGAGGCGTGGAGCGGGCACGGCGGATGACGGGCAGGCAGGAGGGTGCATGGTGGGCGAGGTACAAGAAGGAGGGCAGCCGCCCGTCTGGCTGGGGAAGCGACAGACCGCGAACAGCGACCACGGGACCCGCCAACCAGGACTCTCAGGTCGCCGCGCACGGGCCGAATGGCGCAAACCAAGTGCCGGGCGCGCGCGGGCCCGGCAGTCTCAGCCCTCGGCGCGGAGAGCTGTCCTTCCCGGCGTCCGCGGTGGCCGCGGACTCGTGTTCGTTGCGGAGGAGCTCCTGCGGACCGTCGTGTTCGGCGGGCAGGCGGAGATGAGGCGCCTGGCGCGGTCGCAACGGGCGCGCACGAAAGCGACAGAAACACGGCGGGCAGGCGGGGACGAGCAGCTCGCAGCCACCGCCTCTCGCCCGCGCACGCACCACCGCGCGCGCCGCGCAAAAAGCTTAGCCTGGCCTTAATGTGCCCGTCGTCGACCGCCCGCCCCGACTCGTCCTCCACCACGCCGGTGCGGGCACAAGTACCGCCCTGCGTCGTCGCTCCGCCCGCCTTCGCTGCTGCGGCAGCGTCCGCGACTGCCCGCTGCGGTGCGCGTGTGTTGCGCGGCCTCGCGGGCACGCGCGATATTCGCGCACGCCGCGCCTCTGTCATGTTTCCTTCCAGCTAGCTGCTTCTTGTCAAGTCTGTCAGAGCCCGAAAATGCCTCGCCCGGACGCTTCTCCATCCAGACACACCGCTGCAGCGCTCGCCCTGCCCAGCGCCGAGCACAGCTCTCCGCCACACATCCCCAGCTCCAACATAGCCACTGCCTCCGTCACGCTTGAAAAATCCCGCAGCGACGCCGGGTGACATAGGCCCCCCGCCGCATGCGGCAGTATATGAGCTTTCCCGACAGGGTGCTGCTGCGATGCTTTCTCCAGCTTTCTTGCGTTTCGCTTTGTGCCTGTTGCGCTGCTTGCTCGCCGCCTCTCGTGTGTCTGCTGTCCAATGGAGCGCCCGGAGGAACCTCCTGCCCCCGGCCTGCACGCCATGCCCGCAGCTAACCTAGCCCTGCACGACGACCCCGACATTATATCCGCCGCTCCGCCTCGCATCCGCTATGCTGACGACGTCGAGGCTGCTCCTCGCAGGCCCCTGCGCCGTCGCGATTCCAACGACTCCGCCTTTTCCGCCCGCACCTCGCGCTCCTTTGCCCGTCGCGAGGTCGACCCGAGCGTCGCTTTGCCAATTGAATTCCGCACACTGTGCGTTTCCTCCTCCTCGCTTCTCTCGCCTCCACTCTTGAATTGACCCTTGCTAGCTCCTTCAATGTTGAGCAAACCCAGGCCAAGGAGGTCCCTGAGGAGGACCTCAAGGCGAGGTCTAAGAAGAAGAAGGACGACGAGGAGTTCGGTGAGCTGGCAACGACTCTTTCTTATCCAATATTCGGCCTCTAACGTCGTAGACTACGCCTCGGTCGACTGGCACAAGATCACCCCTGACGAGCTTTGCCTTCGCTTCTCTACTTCTCTCCAACAAGGTCTCTCACAGACTGCAGCCGCTCGCAAACTCAAGGAATACGGCCACAACGTCCCTTCGCCGCCTCCTTCGCAATGGCTGCGCAAATTCATCGGATACTTCTTCGGCGGCTTCGGCACCATCCTCCTGATCGCTTCGACGCTTGTCTTCGTCGCCTGGAAACCCCTTGGTGATCCTCCTGCACAAGCAAACCTGGCATTGGCCATCGTCCTTGCCGTCGTCTTCTTCATTAACGCTGGCTTCAACTTCTACCAAGGTATGCTGGACACATCAGAGTTGACATGACCGCGTGCAACTTACACAATCCCAGACTGGAGCAGCTCAAGGGTCATGTCTTCAATCAAGACCATGCTCCCCGAAGAGTGTCTGCTGCTTCGCGAGGGCACGAAACAGCGACTTCAGGGTGCCGACATTGTCCCGGGAGATATTCTTTACATCAAGATGGGCGATAAACTCCCGGCCGATGTCCGTTTCATCGAAGTGTCCCCGGATGTCAGGTTCGACCGTTCCATCCTCACCGGTGAAACCGTTCCTCTCCGTGGCACTGTTGAGTCGGTAAGCTTTGAACGCGGCTCGACTCGTAGTTCTACACTCTCACTGACGATGACAGACTGATGACAACTTCCTTGAAACTGCATGTATCGGCATGGCAGGCACTCACTGTGTCTCTGGGTCCGCGGTTGGCATTATCATCGGCACAGGCGATCGCTCGGTCTTTGGACGCCTAGCGAAGCTCACGAGCACCCCAAAAAATGGCTTGACCAGCCTTGAGAAGGAGATCTACTACTTCGTCGGCACCGTCGTCAGCATCATGATTACCATGGTTGTCATTGTCATCGCTGTCTGGGCTGGATGGCTGCGCAAAGATCATCCTGACTGGATCAACGTGCCTCTGCTCATCGTCGACTGCGTCAGTGTCGCCGTTGCATTCATTCCCGAGGTGTGTTCCACTCGAGCTGTTACAGTAAAACGAGGCGATGCTAACAACGTCACAGGGTCTTCCGATTGCTGTCACGGCAAGCTTGACTATTGTCGCCAACATCATGAAGAAGAACTCCATTCTGTGCAAGTCGCTCAAGACCGTCGAAACCCTTGGCTCCGTCAGCGTCATCTGCTCCGACAAGACTGGTACCTTGACCAAGAACCAGATGCGTGTCACTGACTGCCTTGTCGGCCGTGATGCCCTGACGGCTCAGGAAGCTGCCGGTAAAGTTCAACTGTCACGTGTCGCTCTCAACGTCATCGAACCTTCTCTCGGCTGCAAGCAGCTTGCCCTGATTGGCAGCGTTTGCAATGCTGGAGAGTTCGATGCTGCCACGATGGACAAGCCCTTGTCCGAGCGCAAGATCAACGGTGACGCGACCGACACTGCTGTGCTGCGCTTCTCGGAAGGATTGTTCTCTGTCCAGGAGACGCGCCAGAAGTGGCGCAACATCTACCGCGTCGCCTTCAACAGCAAGAACAAGTTCATGATTCAAGTCGCCCAGCGCGATGTTTTCGAGCCTACCGATGACGCCCTGTTCGACAACGAAAGCCCTAAGCCCGAGGACAATGTTCTCATGATCAAGGGTGCTCCGGATATCCTCTTGCCCAGGTGCTCGCGTTACATGGACTATGACGGCCACTCGCAATCCATGGAAGAGTCGGACAAGAAACTCATCGAGGACGCTAAGAACATCTGGTCAAAGCAAGGCAAGCGTGTCATTCTGTTGGCCCAGAAAATCCTCCCGAAGAAGATCGTCGAGATGTCCGTCCAGTCTATGGAGTACGAGAATGCCATCATGGAACAAGCCACCGGTGGTCTTGTTCTCATCGGTCTCGTTGCCATCGTCGATCCGCCTAGGGATGAGATTCCTGAGGTTGTGAAGACTCTCCGTGGTGCCGGTATTAAGATCTTCATGTGGGTTCCTTCGTGCGTTTACCATCAAGCTTTACACTAACACGCATTAGGGTCACCGGCGACTTCCAGCTGACAGCTGCTGCTATTGCTGCCGAGTGTGGCATCATTACGAATACTCCCGATGAGGTTCATGACATCTCTATGCTTTCGTTTGATAGCAGTCGCAGTTCCAATGAAAAGCAGCCGCAGCTCGCTCCCTCCCTTCCCAACACTCCCGGAATTCCTCGTTCGATCGTTCTGAGCGGCGCGGACATGAACAGCTTGGATGAAGAACAATGGGACGCCCTCTGCAAGTACGACGAGATCGTCTTCGCCCGCACCACGCCTGAGCAGAAGCTCAAGATTGTCACGGAACTCCAGGCTCGCCACGAGACCGTAGGCATGACTGGCGACGGTGTCAACGACGCCCCCTCCCTCAAGCAGGCCGACATTGGTATCGCCATGGGCGGCGGCAGCGATATTGCCATCGAAGCCGCCGACATGGTCCTGCTCGAGTCCTTCTCCGCCGTAGTGGAAGCCGTCAAGTACGGCCGCGTCGTCTTCGACAACCTGAAGAAGACCATCTGCTACCTCCTCCCCGCTGGCTCCTTCTCGGAATTCTGGCCCGTCATGACGAGCGTCCTCTTCGGCCTCCCGCAAGTCCTCTCCTCCTTCCTCATGATCATCATCTGCTGCTTCACCGACTGCGCCGCCGCCACGGCCATCGCGTACGAGAAGCCCGAAGCCGACGTCCTCCTCCAAAAACCCCGCAACCCGCGCAAAGACCGCCTGGTCGACTGGAAGCTCATCCTCCACGCCTACGGCATCATCGGCGTCATCCAGACCGTCTCCTCCTTCGCCATGTCCTACTGGTACGCGCAGCGCCAAGGCATCCCCTTCTCGGCGCTGTGGTTCGGCTTCGGCGCCGTGCCAGACTCCCTGTCGGAAGAACGCTACCAGCAGATCCTCAACGAGGCCAGCTCCATCTACTTCGTCAACCTCGTCGTCATGCAGTGGTTCAACCTCATGGCCGTGCGCACGCGCCGCCTCTCCCTCATCCAGCACCCGCCGCTTTGGGTCAAGGAGACGAGGAACCTCTGGCTCTTCCCGGCCATTGTCTTTTCGCTGGTCATCGCGTTCTTGTTCCTGTATCCACAGAAGTTGCAGAAGGTGTTGGGCTCGACGACTGTGCCCGTCGCGCACTGGTTCTTGCCCATGGCGTTTGGGATGGGGATTTTGTTGCTGGATGAGGGGAGGAAGTACGCGGCGAGGAGGTGGCCGAAGAGCTTTGTTGCTAAGATGGCTTGGTAGTTGGGGTAGCTTTTCTCCCGTGTTCGTTCGCTTTGTGTGTTTTCTTTGTTCTTGAGATTGCGGTGTTTGTAAAATAGAGTATAGAGCTGATTGCTGCTGCTGGTTGTATTTGTGGGCATGAAGTCGCATTCGCTTGAAGAGCTACGATTTGGCATGAATGTACGGCTTTGGGATATCCGAGATTGAGGAATATGATTGTTAGAATGGGTAGAGGGAAAGTTTTCCCTCGGCGATAGTTAACGTTGTATGCATTTTTGATATGAAGCAGTGTGACTCTGTTCACTGGAGAGTCCCTTACTGAGGACAAACCAAATCCTACGTTACCTTTTCCTCCAATGCCATCAGGCCATACAAAGACGCTTCGCCGCGCTATCTTTGAGTACGTGAAGGGGCTTTCTCGTATCGATTATTCCACGACAATGCGTTCTTTCCTGCTCGATTATTCCAGTAGCCGATGAGGCCTCCACCCCAATCGAGAGGCTTCAAGCTCGTCGAAAACGTCAGAAACGTCAACCTCAATCCAGCTCCCTCCTCGGCACAGCTGCGTCCCGCGCGCCTCTAGCACGCACCTATCCCGGCCGTCAGCCAACCGACGGCGCGGGCGCCAACGCTCCTCCTGTCTCGGCCGCCGCGGAAGCCTTCGCATCCGCAGGCCCTTGTCAAGTCCCGCTGCCTGTCCTTGATTACGGCACGGCATGTCCGCTGCCATTGACGCTGAGCTACGCGGATGTCGCGCGCGCTGTTTAAGTTGGTCGAGAACGGCAGGACGGCTCCGCCGAAGTTGCGCTTCGTGGCCTGGAGTTGTGCGGACGGTTTGAGGTCGGGGTCAGAACGAGCCGCTGAAGACTCGCGTCTCGCTGCCTAAGCGCCACGTCAGTTGCTGGCGAGACTCTCCGTTTGAACGTGCAGTGCTTGGAGAAAACGGTTGGGTTTTGCAAAAACATTGAGGCACATATGAGGAACATATCCGTGGACATGCTTGTGCTGGATGGAGAAGCAGCACCGAAGGAAGGGCATCGTCAAGCGGAGTCCGCTCACTCCAGCCGGCTTTGGCCATCTCCGCCGTATAAGGGTGCTGCTTTGAAAGAGTGAAGGGAGCTAGGTTATTCGCAAGCTTCGAAGAGCTATAGAGTAAAAATCCCATTTCGGAGACGTGGAAGATGCGAGGGATGTATGCTGGAAATTTTGTACGGCTGGGTTGGGAGATCTACAGACCAAACGGATCTAGTATTCGGAGAGAAAGAGAAGACTTGATAGAAAAAGGAAAGAGTTTGAGAGAAAGGAGAAGTGTATGTTATGTTTGTATGATTACCGTGTAGATGGGCACTTCAAAAATAGACATCAGAAGTCGAAACCCATATCTGCGCGACCGGCAAACCAAATCCCCCGTGATCAGGACAAGTGATTGCTAACATCACGTGTAATGTTCTAGAGAATTCATACGGTGACTCAGCTGCCCTAGCTCGCGCGTGTTTGAAGTGTCTGCCAAACATCCGCCTCTCGCTCCGCCCACTATTTAACCTCACCCGCTCTTACTTTCATTTTCAAACTCCCGACACTCCTTCAACGCGTGTCCCGACACGCGCTCACTCTGTGCCCCTTGCGCGTCGCAACACGCAGAAAGGACCTCGCCGTCTCCCGCTGTTCCGTTCAGCCAACTTCACCATGGACAGCAACAACACGACCACGCCGACGCGCACGCCCGGCCGCAACCCCAACCGCACCCCAAGGAACGTCCCACAGATGACGGAAGAGCAAAAGGCCATCCTCATCCAAGTCCCCGGTAAGCGCCCCGCAGAACCAGCACAATCCCCTATCCACCCTCCTTCCCAAAGCCCGGTCACTGACTTCGCCCCCTCCTCAGACCTCTACCACGACCCACGCAGCCTCGTCCAGATCTGGAACGACGCGCACAGCTCCGGCCAAGCCACCCTCCGCGGCCCGCAGCCGCTGCACCCTCACCCTCACCACCAACAGAACAACAGCAACCAAGACCCCTTCGTCTCCCCGCCTGGCTCCGCGTCCTCCCGCGCCCTCGTCCCTCTCGGCCAGTTCTCCTCGCAGCAGCAGCAGCAGCAGCAGCAGCAGCAGCAGAGCTCCGCGGCCCAGGCCCCTCTTCCTCCCCCTCCGCCCTTCGGCTTGCACCACCACCACCAGCAGCAGTACCTCGCGCCTCATCATCACCAGTACCAGAACCCGTACCAGCGCCAGATCTCAAGCCAGAACGGCATCCCGCCGCCCGTCTTCTCCCCGCCGCAGCAGTACGTCGCTGCCACCGCCGGCACTGTTGGCGGTCAGCAGCTGAGCAACGCCGCCGCCGCTGCTGCTGCTGCTGCTGCTTCTTCTTCTCTTCCCTACGGCGGTCAGGGTCTGCAGGGTCCTTTCGGCGGTGATGGTGCTGGTCAGGCTGACATGGCTTCGCCGCCGCCCCCTCCTCCTCATCCCGCTTCGCGCTTGCGTCCGCTGGGTGGTCCTCCGAAGTTGGGTGATGGTGCGGCGTTTGGCCAGATGGGACACGGTCAGGCTGGTCAGGGACAGCTGCAGCAGCAGGGACAGCAGCAGGGACAGTTGGGACAGCAGTATGGTGGTGGTCGTGTGGAGCAACAGGGCCGCGGCTCGAGTGGTTGGGGCGATCCTTTCTCGAAGTGAGTCTTGAGGGAGGAGGGAAGGAGAGGTGTGTTTGTTCGTTCGGGGAGAAAGGTTTGTGTTTGTTGAGCGGCCGCCGGGCTGAAGTGGGGGTTGGAGCTTGTCGGAAAAGAAACGGGGTTTGTGGATAATGCACTGTGGGGGAAATGGCAAACGATGGAGTTGTGGGGAATCAAAAGGACGGGGGAAAGACAAGACTTCATACAGAACACATGGAGTCCTACACTTATTGCGATGCTTGATTTTCAATTCGGTGTTGCGATCATAGCGGATCGTCTCCTGCGACTGCGGGAAATTCATCGACGGAGAAGCAGGAACAAAGTAGAAAATCTCATTTCAGACACTTGTGTCTTGAGCGTTACAGCTGGAGTTATCTGGCAGCCGGGGCTTTCCAGGTTGAACTTGTGAAGTTTACAATCGTCTTACTGCCGAGAGGCGAAACATAATCAATTGAAAGCCAGAGTTGAAGCACTCATACATCAGATAAACTGCAATATCAGCCGGTCTAGATCCGTAGGTGTGAATGCTTCGACTTCAGAAGCAATAGAGAATACTTAATTGATCTTCAGCCCAGGGGAGTAGCCTCCTGACCAGGATATCCGTCTCTCACATTCACCCCGAGCTTTCTCATAGGAGTTGCTCCGGAATAACTATAGCCCATGATGTCATGGCACTCGCCAGAAATTCGTGATAGCTTGTGTAGATTCGCAAACCACTCACCGAAATCCCTAACACCAACATCCTCCTTTACGCCGCGACGTAGATCCACACCACCAAGCTCTCAAGAATACTACCGCCAAAATGCCTGGTGGTTCTGCTCCCGGTAAGCACTTTCGTCCACGCCCCAAAATGTCAGAGAGACAGATACAACCGCACCACTGACGGAAAACCCACTGTTGCCAGCCGAAGCTGAGGCTCCGCGCGACTCAGCCATGTCTCTGAGCGGCTCCACCATCGCGGCCAAACCGGCCGCATCGCCACCAAGACGCACCCCGACATTGCGTGCAACAGCGCCGACTTTCCAGCCAAGTCCAGTCGCGCCCGTACCGGCAACTCCTGCAGCTGAGTACCATCAGTTCGGCAGCCAGCCGCCAGGCGGACCAGCACACCAGCCTCTGCACCAAACCATGCCGCAGGCGCAACCGCAGTACCCGACGCATCACCCGCTGCAGTATCCGCCGCAGTACCAACACCAATTCCCTCTTCAGCACCAGTTCGGCACCGCAGGCACCAACTGGATCAACAGCAACGTCACAAACGTGACGAACCTCCTGCACTTCCACCATCCAGCCGTCCCGTATCCACAACTGCAGCCCTACCTCCAAGGGCAGCAGCCGGGCATCGGAGCGTCATACGGTGGAGGTCCACAGCCCGCGCCATGCGACCCCCCACAGGCGCAACCGCAGCAGTTCGTCCCTAGTAGTCCGCGAGACGTGCCGCCGGCGCCCTATCCGGACATCTGGTCAGCGCCGCCCGCTCGGGCCTATGCCGCGAACGACATCCGCGCGCAGCGGGCCGAGGCCATGGCGCCGATTGCCGCGTACGGGTCTGCGCACCATCCGTACTGGACTAGTCCGGAGGCGCAGCGGGTGCAGCCGGTCGCGAAGCAGCAGCAGCAGCAGCCGCCTCGTCATCTCTCCCAGGTCCACGATCCCGATCTGGCTGCCGCAACTCTTCCCACCGTCTGGGAAGAGGGGTACGAAGGAACGCTCGAGGGGAACGACTCGGATAGTCTCCACTGGGAGCTCGCCAACATCCTTCCCTCCTACCTCCTCTCCACCGCCCTCTCAGCTATCCGGAAGCCCTTCGAGAACGAGCGCAACAGGGAGAGCGGCCAGGAGAATGACGACGACGAAGAGGACGAGGAGGAGGAGGAGAAGGAGAAGAAGAGCGCCTCCTCTCCCTCCTTAAGTAACAGCAGCGCCGCCACCTCAGCCGCCGCCCCTTCCCACAGTTCCTCCTCCTCCTCCTCCTCCTGGCGTCTCGATCTCGCCGAGAGCCAATGGTCCGGCTCCTGGCGCTCCTCTCCAGATACCAACAACCCCACCGCTCCCCCCCGCCCACCCATCGCCTCGTCTCTCGACCGCCAGCGCACCGACCACCGCGCCCTCTGGCGCTGGCTCGCCACCGCCCTGGACGACGACAACCGACGCGCAGAGAACGCGGAGTCGTCCCCACCCTCCACCCCAGCGCTGCTGCGCCGCGACCCCAACGCCCCGCCGTCTCCTCGCCGCCACCGCCGCCGCTCTCGCGCCGCCGGGGCTCGGCAGACTGCACGAGGGACTTGGGAGCGGCGGCGCGCGGAGACCACGAGGGCGGCGCACGCGTGGATAGATGCGCAGACGGGGGTGCTAGGAGGTGGTGGTGGTGCGCCGGGGCGCGTGGCCGAGGGGCTGCCGAGAGCGCCGTTTGTGGCGGTGTCGGATCCGGAGATTGCGGGGAGGGCGGGGGAGATGGTGGTGTTGCGGTTTTGTCCGGCGCAGAGGGGCGCGGTGCCGGTGGGTTTGGGGGAGTAAGAGAGAGTGGCGGAGGCGGGCAGAGGGGAAGAAGACGATGGGGAGGGGGAAGCAGGAGAAGCTTGCTCGGGTTGAGTGATGGACGGAGAATATTTGGGGGAAAGATGTGGGGGAGAAAGGGGGAGGAGAGTTGAAAGCGGGCACAGACTGTTAGGAAAGCATGGCGACCGAACACTTCAGCCTAAGCGAGCTGTTCATCGAAAAGTGGAAGAAGAGTTAATGATGAATATCATGCAAATATCCATCTTATTGTCTGACAAAAAAGATCAATGAATTTGGAATTAGAGCTTTCATCCTGATAGAGAGTGTGGTAAGAAGTAAGCTCTTGGCACAGGGGTGACTGCTTCAACTCCTCACGCATGAGCCTTGCCGGTGCCGTACGATGCGAACCGATCTCGTACCAGTCTCGACGTGCGCATTCACAGAAGAAAAGCCCGGAGGTCCGAGACCGCTATCGAGCGTCTAGATAGGCGGTGTAAGCCCTGACATGGCTGCGTCCATCTTTAGAATTAGGCGCGGTACCGGCGGTAATCTAAGGGATATTCGTGCATGAATCACGACCGGGAGAAAAGCCAGGCACATTGCTTCTAGGGCACTGGAAATGTGCGAAATGGAGGAAAAACCTGTAGGAAGTTGTTGCCCTCTTAGGGATTGCTGGACTTCGTCTAGGCCCTCATTGCGTCTCTGTTCTATGTTCGGTCACCAGTGCTCGTGCGGAGCTAGTGGATGCGGACCATCCGGACGTCGATCTGGTTGGTGGAACGGGAATCTGGGAAGATTGTCCGGTAGTTCTGGCATCGGATTCTTGAAAGCCGACCGCGAAATTCAATAAAGCTGCGGAGCCGCTATATCCACGTATCGACTCGTGTTGGGCCTGACCGCAAACCAGATCTGAGATCTGAGTCTCCTAGCTGTACGAAGATGGAAGGGAGCGTCCTGGACTGGGGATCGGTCGTGCGGCTAAGGAGGAGCCTCCGCTCGAGAGCCTCCTTATATATACGATTGTCACCTAAATCTCGATCGCCGGCTGGCTGGGGTCAGGAGATAAGGCCGGATATAGGCCGTTCCAGGGTACTCGATCGAGGAGGAAAACTCCGTAAGATTTACGCTGCCACCGCGTGAAGCCAGGTTACATGAGACAAGGGCATTATTACAGTGGAGTCCAGTGGATGGGGAGTTTCAAGCTGAACAATGTTCGGAAGATGATAGAGAATATTGACGGATATGCATCGACAGTGACAGGAAGAAATTCAAGGAAAGAATAGTGCTGCAGCGCACCACACTACGGGAAGATTTGACGAGGACAAAGCACTGTAATAGAAAGATGGGGACGGACAGGCCGTTTCACCACCGTATTGTATTGTACGTGCGGGCAGTATTTATCGACCCAAACAGACAATGCGTACCCACAGAGGGCAAGAGGCCTCTCAACGACCATCCGGCCGCACTTTCCTCCTCAGGATCCATGTCTCCCAAGACTGATCGCAAGAAGAGCGGTGTGACGTAGGTGACGAATGATGGCAGCCAAAAGGCGTGAAGTAGGCGAGGTAGGCGAGGTAGGCGAGGCTCTCTTGACACTCGTTTTCTTGGAGGTCAGTAGTATTCTTTGAACTTTTGGGCACTGTTTCTGGCGGTGAGAGGGAACGGACCTTGGAAGAAAAGAGGTGAAGGGCCGCCCTCGCCAGAGTAATCGGAATCGAATGATACCGCAAGACGGTACGCCGCGTATTGCACTGAAGTGTCGCGCGCTTGCGCGCGCACACAATCTTCGCCCTGACTCCCATAGGGGTGCAGACCTGCGCAGGCGCCTCCCGGAGGAAGCGCCGCCGGCTGGCCCTGAGCTTTCTGATGCCAGGAGCAGGCGTGTTCACGCCAGGCCCTCACGGGCAGCTGCCGGAGATGGCGGGTGAGTTGAAGATTACTCCGAATTTCTCATTTGCGTGGCAGCGACAGCCGCGCGGGGCGCGGTGTCTGTTTGTGAGCAAAGAAACGCGGCATTGGCGAGGGCGGCCCTTGGAGGAGGAAAGATGAGTCGAGGCTGCGGGCGGAATTTTAAGCAGGCTGACGTCGGTGGGGCGTGTGACTAAGCGAGCTTCTTCTGCCACCGCCTCCCGTGATGCCTCACCACACCCCGCCATGCCCCGACACGCAACATCTGCACCCGGCGTCTCCGCCACCAGCCTGCGCCGCGCTCTACCGAGTGCTGCAGTGCCCGCAGCCGAGTGCGCTGCGACGTGTGCCCGGAGCCTTCAGCTCGACCACCGCCGCCCTCGGCCCCGGCGGCCATGCTGAACCCCTGCCGACCAGTGGAGACTCGCGTGCTCGATGACGAGTGAGGCAATGATCGCGTCGAGCCATGTGCCAAGAGCTGGGGACAATTCGCATCTGCAAGACCCAAATCCCATCCTCTCATTCCGGGCACCCTGTCCAATGCGAGTCATGCCGCGTGCCCGCCTGGCCCCCGACTTATTCCACCTGAGCCGCAAAGGCACTGTGAGGGTAACCTATCATCCGCGTCAGGCTAGTCGCGTTGCTGCGTGGGGGGCAAAGCCGTCAATTGCCCAACCACCGACATGGACGCGAATCGGTCACAGTTCCCTAACAGTCAAAAGTCAGAGCACGACACGAGTACTGAAGCTGAGACGGCTGGGCGTGAACCACCAATCTTAATGCAAGTGTCCAAGCTGGCAGTGAGACTCGTTGACCGGCTGTTTCTTCTGCTCTCCCGAGTTGCTCGGGACAGACGTCAGCCGACAGCCGCCGGTCGTTTCCGCAAACACAGACGGGTGTTTCTAGCGAGTCTAAATGATTGGACCCATCAAAATGCCGCCCACTTTCCAATGCATACTACGGCACAGCGACGCAGCGTTGCAGATTGCTCCGGCCGTCTCGAATTCTGGGCGCCAACGAGAGGAAAGGAGTCTTTCCGTTTGGAGTAGCTGCCTTGGGCTTCCACTGTATCGGAGGACGTGATGCGTGAGTTTTCGCAACAGACCCGGTATCTATTTGCGGTGTGAGGTCAAGCTTAGGGCGTTCCATCAGCGCAAGAAGGCCCTCTACGTCTGCCGTGGCGGTCTAGCCCCAGATACGTGGACCAACAACTCCATCGGCGATATGCTCAAACGCCACAATCAGCGATCTGTGAATGCAGACCCTATGACGCAGCCTTCTCTTTCCTGCCTGAATGTTTCAACGAGTTTTGGCCTTACTTTACATGACGCGAAACGGACTGGCCCAGGTTCAAGGCTCAGCCTCGCTTCGCAGCAGTGGCAGGATGTTACTCTGAGGGGGCTTGGGCCGGTGTGGTATCCAATCGGCACCAGCCCGCTGTCCAATGCACCGCAATCCTGGCCATAGCTCTCATAGCTGAGTACAACGCAACATCATCGCCGATGGTTTCCAAGAGTCGTACGAGGACAAGCGGACATACATCACGTATTCTGCTAGACCGACGGGCAACGTAGGTAAAGTATCGTTCCGACGGAGCTTGGGCAGAAGCGCCACGACACGAATGCTGAAGAGGCGGAGTCCAGTAGCCGTCGGCACGACTTGCCGCTAAGCCACGCTTCGGTGTGTTTGGTGCCCTACGACTTCAGCGCCTCGTTTCTCGGTAGATCCACGTACGGGTATCGCCATCATTACCGGAGCGCAATCAATTTCGTTACTGCCGTCCGCTTGCACCGAGCTATAGTCAAGAGTCGTGTGGCTGAGGCCCTGCCTCCATGAAGCTTTGCACCCCGCGTCCGCGGAGCCTGCCGCCGTTGGCAATCATGATCGCCGTCAACGCGGCGCCCCTCTGCGAAGGTAACGCAAAATGCAGGGCACACATTACTCGCGAGGTGTTTGGGTTATGACGCACTCGTCATCGCGAGAGCCTGAATGAATCTAGGTCGGCCCGTTGCGAAGCTGAACATCTGAAGACGATGTGCAACGGCAAGTGCTTGCGATTTAGGGCTCTCACTTTTCTGATCGTTTCCTGGCTGACCAATCGGCACGCCCGGTACCTGCCCAAACTTTAAGATTCTGGCCTCGGCCTTGGAGCGCGTTTTGGAGCTGTAAGGATGCGGCAGGGTTCCCATCCGCGGGCACGGCAACAAAGATGGCCTATCGTAGGGCCTCAGGCTGCCGAACCCTGGAAGGCCAGGCAGGGCCCGTGCAGAATGGACTCGGAAGATCGCCAAGGTGCGCATCGGACATTGCTACGAGGATCTCAGTTTTCGCAGCAGAATGCCATACGCCCGAGCCCGAAATGCCATATCGGCGATACGCTGCGTCAGCCAATTTTTGGCGTGAGGGCAAAATGGCATTCTGAATTCGATCAGGCGATCAGAGCAGCCAAAGGGTCTCGAGTCGAGCAGGACACGACGGTCGCAGGTCTCAGCCCCAGAGCCCTCCCAAGGTATAAGAGTCAGAGCTCGTTCTCTAGCAGTCCGTTTGTGCCATTCTGCTGCGAGCTATCGCCGGTGTCATTCATCTGTGCCGCTCGAAAACAGCTTGCTGCGTCTAAGCCGAGCTTTCCGTTCTACCACGTGTCTTCCTCTTTTAATCATTGCGAGTACCAGCGGGCCCTGGCATCATGTACCACCATCACAATCAACCGTCGTACAACCCGTATGTGGATCCAAATCCAAATCCACCACAGTATGCGCCACAATACGGCAGCTGGCCCGAGCAGCCGCAGCACAATGGCCCAATGTCACCAAACGGTTTCTCCAGCTCTTTCAACCGCCAACCCTCCAACGCTCACTATCCTCAATATCAACAATATCAGCCACAATACCAGCCACAATACCAACGCTACCCTTCGCAGAGCCAGCAGTATGCCTCGCAGCCACAGCACCCGACGTCGACATCGTATCGCAGGAGGCGAACCTCGGTTCAGCAGCGTTGGGATGACTATGTTTCGAGCGAGGAGTGCCCAGAGGCACTGCAAGGTGGTAGACCTCTCCATCCAACAGCGGCGACCAACGGTTCCCACTGACAGCAATGCGATAAAACAGCGGACCAAACTTACATCGACCAAGTGACGTCGGAGCTAGAGCAGCGTGCTGTCGCCGATGAGCGCATCGAGCAACTGTCCCAGCAAAGCGGAGTCGACACGCAGCCCGCTCAGCAGGCGGAACGAGACCGCCGCCTCAAGTGGGCTCAGGAGATGATCATCCAGAACCCGGCTCTCTGCGCCGAGGTCTACTTCGCCATGGCGAAGCGTCCTGGCCCGAGCAACGGGTCCTCCCAGTCGGGCTCGACAGCGCCCTCGCCAGCAAGCAGCAGGAGCAACAGCAACTCCAGCTTCAATAGTGCGAATTCGTCCTATGGTGTCAGCCCCACGTGAGGAATCCCGCCGACACCAGTCCTATGCGATGGTGCTGGCTCCCATCGTGGCCTGTGGGCTCACGCCATGCGCCAAACGAAGCTGCTGCTACGGATCTGGTATTCCAAGTCGTCGGCGACGTGCGGGGGACGGCAGCGTCGGATGATCTTTCCTGCGCAGAGCCAGTGTTTGCTTTTCCTCCTTTTCCTTGATCAGCGAAAACATTTCATATACACACTGAGTGGGCTGGTTTCTGCTTTCTTCGCCCGAGGGATTGCTCGGGAACACTGGCGAGATGTCGGCCGACTGTCGAGGATAGCGGAGGGTCGCCTCTCCTCTGGAAGGGAGTCTGATTCAGCAATCTGATCTCATCTGTTTCTTATTCATGATGACCTGGCATAGCGTCATCGCCATCTGCATCGACGCTGCAGAAATGCGGTGCTGCAGTGCAGTGCAGTGATCGCTGGCCGTCGTACTGTGGAATAATAATCATATGCGGGAGAGCGGGCTGGTCTCCGGGTCACCGGCGTGATAAGGAGATTTTATTCGCGCCCCGGGTGCAGCTGGTGGTTGCACGGTAAGGCGCTCGCCGGGCCCTGCAACACCACCTACGGCGGCGCTATGGGCGGCGGGCTCCGACAACTCATCGAGCGTCATCAGGCGAGACGGCTTCGGGGCAACGGAGACGGGTGCTTGCAGCGGCAGTGGCGTGCGTGCTCTCGAAAACCTTCCTCCCGGGCTCGGGCGTGCCTTAGGGGGGATGCTGCGACACCAATGAAGCTGCAATGGCGCGGACGGGTGCAGATGGCATGATGCGAACGGGGTGGCGCGAGGAGGGTCGCCACGGCGCATGTGCCTAAGGCACCGGTCAATGGCGCGCTGGCGCCGCGGAAGCCGCTGCTGAAGCTGGGAGGGGCGCGTAAAGCTGCTTCATCTGCACCCTCTGCTCCACTTCTTCATATATGCTGTGTGCTGGTGTGCCAGCCGCGGGCATACGGAGCAATGCACCACGCAGAGCGGCTCCGGTGCCATTTCCGCCGGTGCCTGAGGCATGAAAATGAGCGGTCGGGCTTTTACGTAGGCGTCCCGCCTGACACTGCAACTGGAGGGCTGAAGGGTCTTTCACGTGAGAAGCTGAGGCAGGCGTGCGGAAGCGAAGAACGTGTTTCTGATGACAGATGTACACCCCGATGGATGCTTCGGCTCCGCACGCACTGCTGCTGCCACACCGTGCGAGCCGACCTCGTACAAGGCGGGACGCCTCCGGGTCGCCCTTTGGCGGGCTGTTCGGCGTTTTCGCGGCGCACGCGTCGGCGCTCGCCGTGCCGCCGGCGTGCTGGGACGGGGCGAGAAAGCTGGGGATCGATGTCGCCCCCATTGTCGGCGCAAGGTACAAGTGCCCGAGAAGGAGGTGGACGAGGAGCGCGTCCTTGCTGTCTTGTTCCCGCGCAGTACACCGAGAACGAGCTGCAGAGGGCGCTGCCGCCACGCGACTCGGCTCGTATGCGAGGCGAGCGATGGAAGGGCGCCAGAGACAGGCTTGCAACGGAACCGCGTCGACGAAGGGGCGAGAGACATCGGACGACGCAGCGTCCCACGTGGCTGTGGTTGAGAGAGGAAAGCAGTGGCGCGCGCTAGCAATCGACTAAGCTGGCGCGATTTTAGCGGCCGTTGTCTTCGCTGATCGCTGCTCAACCTCTCCTCCCTTTCTGCTCTGGTCCACCCGCTCACGACGCGCAGGCCTTCGTCGATGTTCTCTGCGCGCGGCTGGAACGAGGCCGTCAGCAGTCCGATTGCGAGACGGCGCATGCACGTCCACTCGAATCCATGTCCGAGGTCACTCGCACCCGCACATCCTTCAGTCGGCTTCCCGCATTAGGCTGCTCAACCGAGCGCTTCGCGAATTCTAGAAGGCGTGCGGCACTGTAGCGCCCTCCGCTCAGGAACTGGAACGCGTTCGCAGGATCGAGGTTTTTGCTGAATGGTAATCTAACGAGCTGTTGAGGCGTGTTTAGCGAGCTCCAATGGTGTTGAGCCGCCGCAATGAGTGAGATTGCCGTCTTCCTGTGCCGCAACGCGCTGTCACGCGCCGCTGCCTTGCTTTCTGTTGGCCGGTGGTGCCATCGGCGAGCATCTTCTGGCCCTTCGTGAGACCGTCAGGTGAGATGCTATCGTGCGCGACATCGCAGCGAAAAAACCATGGGTACCTTCGGCACTCTATACAAAGGATGCCAGTCTGAGGGTCAAGCCGTCGCACATCGCCGTCCCTCAGGTCACTCCACAACTCACTCCCCGAATACCCAACTATTATCCAAATCAAACGCTCGAGCCCAGCGACCGCGGCAACAGCATGTCTGACACCTCAACCGAGAACAAGCACGTTACCAGTGCGGCGGTCGCGATCGTGCTGCCGACGCTGTTTGCAGTCATTCTAGTTATCTTGATAGCCACGTACGAGCAGCTTTGCAGCCCTATGGTCTTATCATTTTATCTGACAAGGAATAGAACTGCCCTTCTTCTTCCACGCTTTACAAAGTCGAATCAGGCTGCCACAGACAAAATCCGCAAGAAGCGCATGCTCAACCTTGAACGCACGTGCAAAACCCAAATTTTCAAAGATTGGTGCACGAAGCACGACGTAAGCCACCCAGAGTATAAGTCCGAGCACCCGGTTTGGTAAGTGTTCTGCCCAGGACCTAAATTTGGAGCCATACGCTGACCGTTATGGACTAGCGTCATCTGTCTGGAAGAAATTGAGGACAAAGCGCACATCCGAGGGCTCGGCTGCCTCCACGTCTTCCACCAGGAATGCCTTGACGACTGGTTCTCTCGCTTCAACGAATACTGCCCGCTTTGCCATCGACCGATCCTGCCGTCCGCGAGTAAGAAGTCGGCCAGGTCCTCGGTTGACACGGCCCAAGAATCCGTTGCGATGATGGTCTGAAAGCACGGCCTGGGTGCAGGTGCACAACATCCAAAGCATTACAACCGCTATTGCCGCTCATCACTCGCTGTCAGCGTTCGCGCCATGAGTGGGAGGGCTTCGAGTCGTGACGGCGAAGAATCTTCCCTGGCGTATCCACAGCCAACGCAACATCCCCATCGCAAAGGATCATCCAGAGTACCGACAAAGGGTTTTGCAAGCGACCGGTGAGGAGTTAGTTCCACACGGCTGGCTGGCCCGCACTTGCCGTTCTAGACCTCCTCGCTACAAAGCGAGTATCTTCACCCAAGACGATCCTGCGGGCTCTTCTCGCCGTGGCCAGTGCGGCACAAGCGTGCCGAAACAGGAAGCCGCCCGCATCCGCGGCAGTCTACTACGTAGTAAGGTTGCCGCAAGGAGAAGGACAAGCTCGTTAGCTTCAGAAAAAGGCGGTGCGGATGAGAGATCAAGTGTTGATCAGCGCGGGATATCCGCCTCTCCGACCCACAACCCACGCTCCGACCTGGAGAACCCCACTGCTGGCCGGCGCGCTGGAGCAGGGGAAGCGGGAGGCGAGACGAGATCTCAGCCGGAGCCGACGTCGCTACGAAGGCGATTGCTTGTTCCTGAGTGATTCGCGGGCGGGCGCCAAGAGGTGAGGTGTGCGCTTCTGGACCTGCATGCGTCAGCAAGCGGAGCGGCGGCGAGACCCAGGCGCGGGGAGCCTCGCCAGCTCCGCCGTCGGGCCCTATGCCTGCTCGAGAATGTGCGACCAGCATTGTGCATGCGGCAGCATCTGGACGGAAGAAGAAACGGCAGCGGCGTTTTCCTCGCACGCTCGATCTGGGTGGCGGGCACATGGCGGCGGCAGACGGGCCAGGGTGCGGCGGGGAGCTAATAGGCCTCGAACTGCTGTTAGGCCGGCGTGTACGGGGCACGGAGCTATAATGGATGTCTATAACGGTAATCCCAGAGCACGCGTGCATGTAGCGCACAAACGCGGGTCCGCAGAAAAAAGCATCACCGATGGCGGCTGATGTGGTGTGAGACGCCATTGGCGGCGGCGCCCATCGGGCGCCGCGGGCAGATAGGCGACGGCAGCGCGATCGGTTCGCAGAGGCGTGCGGCGAGCGCGCGGCCAGAAAGGCGGTCGCGCTCCAGCTGCGCAGGCCCTGCGGTGGCGACGCTGCAGGCGGCTCTCGCGCGGCGACACGGCTCCAGCACGGCGGCCTGGGACGCTACTCGCGCGCGGCGGCCAAAACCGGATTGCTTGACGTCGCATTGCCTGCAGCGCGCATGCTGCGGCCCACCCGCAGATTGCACGGCGCCGTCTGGCGTGCCGTGGAGGAGCGAAGGCCGCGGAGCTCGGGCGGGCAGCGACGCGCGCTCTGCGGCGAGCGCCCTGGAGCTAGGGCCGGCTCGGCTGCCGGGGCGCTCCCGCTGCGTCCGCGCCGGCGCTGCGCTGCGCGTTGCACGGCTCTGCGCGCCGGCAGCGTCTGGGAGCGGCGGCCGCAGCGGTGCGGGTTCTTATGACGGGCGCGCTGGGCTGCGATCGAACCACCCCTGCCCTGCGCCCGCCGCGAAAAGTGGTCTGACCCGGCCGCGAGAGGCAGCGCCAAAGCGCCCGGCGAGGCCCAGGATCTGCTGCCCGCGCCCCTTGGCGCTGCGCTGCTGGTCCGCCTGCGCCTGCCCTGGCGCGCTGCCCCGATGCGCCTGCGCCCGCGCCTGAGCTCCCGCCTGCCCGTCGCATTCCGCCGCTCTGGCGAAACACAGGGCCGGGCCCCAGTCATAAGGAGGGGCATCACGGAGGCTGCTGCTCGGTAACCACACCGGAGCGCTGCCAGGACAAAATTCGTGCCAGCCATCTCGTCATCGCTGACCGACCCTTCGCCTGTCCTCGAATGCACTTCACCTTCGACCCCGACGAGCACACCCTCCCGCCCCAGCTCTACAACTAGCGCCGCCCTGTCCTCGCTCTCACCACTCGACACCCCGATTACCTAAGCCGCCCGACTGACCGCGTGGCCCTTTCTCGGACGCCCAGCACGCCAGCGCTGGCCTGCGACAGACCGCCGCCCGCCTTGATCACTGCTCGTCGCCGCGTATGGCTCTCAACTGGACGTACCTCGCGGACGACCGCCTCAACCCGCCGAACGACCGCTGGGACCAGCAGCCCCAGCGCGCCGCCTCGCACCACCAGCTCCCGCACCCGCCCCAGCAGCGCCACCAGCCCCAGCAGCCCGCCATCACCACCTCCGCAGCTCCTGCCGGCCAGGGCTCCGCCGCTCCAGTCTCCCAGGGTCCTCCCGACTTCAGCCCCTACGAGACCGCCGCCAACCAGGAATCCTACTTCTCCGACGCCTTCTACAATGACCCTAACAACTACTTCCTGAGCGACCTCGAGGTGCTGGAGCCGCTGGGCGCCGTCACCCTCGCCGGCTCGACGTCCGACTCGTCGCCCGAGAACTACAACGACCACGTCGACCTGACCGATCCCAATGGCCGCATGCCGCCCTTCCAGCCGTCCCGCCCGACCAACGCCATGAACCCCGTGGCCGCCCAGGTCGCACAGTCCGCCGCTGCGTCCCAGCAAAGGCAGCAGAAGCCGCCGCCGTCCATGCCGTCGACAACTTCGCTGGCAGAGATCCAGCAGAACTTCGTTACCGCGTTTCCGCAAGACCCGCGCTCGGCAGCGTACGTCGAGGATCTCACCTTCCCGCAGGGTCCCAGAGGCGCAGCGAAGAACTCCGTCTCCACCTTGGACACGGTCAGCGAGCTGCCCGAGACCGATCTGACGACAAAGCGGAATAAGAACGCCGCCAAAGCCGATACGCTTGCCGCTTGTTGGACTTCGCCACTTTGCCCCAACCACAGCAAGGAAGGCACCCCACCCAACCCCTCGACCTGCGGCGGTGCCTGCGCACCGTTCCTTTTCGCGAACACGGATGATTCTAGCTATACTGGAGCGATCGACTCTTCGTTGCTCAATCCCGAGCCGATTCCGTCGAGGGAATCGCCTGAAGGAGTGGTCGAGATTCAAACCAAGCCCCGGTTAAAGCGCAGCGAAAGCGATTCGAGCCGTGAACCCTCCGGCCGACTTTTCACGAAGAGCACTTCTTCGACAGCTGAGCCGCAGCAGCAGCAGAAGCAGCAGCAGCTTCAGCAACAGCAACAAGGCCTGAAAAATGAGAGCAGCCCGGATTCGCATTCGCCCGAGGAGACTGGTGGCAACGCGCAGGGCGCGGACGCCGCCGACGGGAAGGGCAAAACGCGTCGCCGTCTGCCGCACAACCAGGTTGAACGCAAGTACCGTGAGTCGTTGAATACGCAGCTCGACTCTCTGAGGCGGGTGGTTCCAGCTCTTCAGCAATCGACACGCGGCTGCGAAGGAGGAGACATTGAGGATTTACCCACGCCCTCGAAGCCCAGCAAAGCGGTTGTCCTTGCCAGCGCTACAGCATACATCAAGCAGATGGAGAAGGACAAGAAGCAGCTCGCAGACGAGAACCAGCTGCTCAGGACACGGATCAAGGCGCTTCAGGCTCTTGTCAAATGTGAAGACTGCAGTCTGATGCAGTACGTTATGGACTTGAAGCTCCACAACGGACCGCCTGCTCCTCCTGGCTGCCCGGGCTAATTGCAAACTTGCGGAGGGCCTGAACCGCTTGTGGAATGCTATTTGCGCGCTCGAAAAAACTGCAGATTTACCGTCTACATCATCCTTCTGTTGCTCAAACCGTACACGACTCCACCGCGACATTCACATCAAGACGAAGCGCAAACGAGCAGTTGCAGCGCGCATGTTTCTCTATTACATCTGTTGCTTTTAGTGGCTATTGGCGTTCTGGGAATTAACGAAGAGCGCGCTAGTAAGCTTTTCCTGCTGTTGGCTGAACGCGCTGGAGGTGCACGGCGTTATCGGGCTTCCTCTCTTATCCTTTTCTATATCTCCTATTGCAGAGTTCCCCTTTGAGTTTTCAACGCCACCGAGTTCTCGGCTGATGAACGGTTATTCGGTTGACGAAAACGGCACAGATTCAGAAATATGGGCAAAAAAGGGAAGAAAGATGAACAGAAAAAAGGGGCATCAGACTGATGGTTGAACTTTTCCCGGCTTTTCTTCACTTCGTCTCGCCTTTTCCGATGTGGAAAGGCTTCACGATCTCTCTTCCTTACTTTCTTCCCAATTTGGCTGTCTGGCTGTTTTCTCCGAAAGAGCAGGACCGGTGAAGATAATGTTAAACGGAACGAAGGGCGGTTCCGATACAGCCGATGTGGATGGGGGGATTGACAGCTCCGGAAAACCTGTTCTCCAGGCGCCAGAATCGATCGTTAACTTTTTCTTCTTGTCGGCTCGAGCAATGGCTGTTGCGCGCGTTTCCTTAGACTGATCCTGGTCAAAGTTGAAAATACCGCCCATCTCTTGTTTGTTGCTACCCAAGACCCACCCCCTTTTTTGCAGCCTTTTCCTATCTTTTTCCTCTCCTCTCACCTCATTACTCATGTTCCAGCTTGGTGGATTCGGGACTCGAGGGGATCGCCGATGGTCCTTTCTCGTATTCTCTCACTTGCCTTTGTCACGACGCCGTCGTTTCCGATCGATCCCAGGACTTGCCGATTCCGCGGAGCGCCTCCTCTTCGTACCCGATTGCCACCACCCCTGTTTATCTTTCCCTTCCCCGCCACCTGCGTATCGAGTACACGTAAACTCAAGCGCCATACCTTCCTCCTATTTCCTGCAAACCGTAAAGAAATGCGCCGACGGACACCATGCCCCACTCGTAGTCCAACCTCGGTCCCATGTTGCCTCTGATTATTGATGTCCCAGCTCTTTCCTTCACCATAACGCCTGAATCATTCCAGCACCAGCCTGGCCGACTCTCTCTCCCATCTCTTCCCTCCATCCTCATCATCACCATCATCACATCGCCGTCCCCACCACCCCTCCACCGCCACCCAACCGCCACCACACGCGCCCATCGCCGCCATCGTCAAACCACCTCCTTCTGACATACAGTCACCTGCTGCTACCGCTGCCGTTGCCGCAGTGCTCCATAACCTCGGCGTCGTTGTTGTTGCTGTTACTGCTGCTGCTCGTTCCCTCTCTTCTACCTAAACTCGTCATCATCCCCGACCGGCTGCTCGGTCGACTATGATGCTCGGCCGTCGTCTTGTGCGCGGGTTCGTCGGCGCTGGGGCCGGTGGTTGCGGAGAAGGTTACGGAGCGGCGGGTGGGGGAGAGGGGTGGACGGGGGGAGGAGGACGACGTCGTTGGGGAGGTGGGGGCGGTGCGGGCGGTTGTGGTTGTGGTGGTGGTCTGGTTGGTGGTGTTAGCGTTGCGTGTGGAGAGAGAGAGAGATGTGGTTTGGTGTGGCGGGTTATGATGGTTGGGGAGGGAGAGATGAGGTGTGTGGACATTGGACATTGAGAGAAGCGGGCGGGTGGATGATGAGGTGGGAGAGCGACGAGGAAAAGAGAGGGCCAAGCGAATGCACGATGTAAGGGAGGGAGGGTGGCGGGTTGGACGAGAGAGGGGCAACACAACACCCTCCCCGGCAACGTGAGGGTTCGATCTGGACGACGACGACGACGACGAGCTGGATTTTTTCGTTTTCTACAGAGCCGAATCGAGATCGCGAAGCTGCAATCGGGCAGAGGCGGATTGTGTTTCGATCAGCCCATGGAGGTATTGATTGATTGCAGACACACAACGTCGTCGGCGTGGGAGTACGGCAGGCATGAGTGAGCTTACCAGGGCTTGTCCCTCGAGACACCGTTGACAGCTTCCTACTACGCCATTTTCGAAGGACGTCGGCTCGAACAGGGTGGTGCGGAGCGACGGGTGGTGGTGGAGGAAGGCTGGAGGGGAAGGAGGAGGAGAAGGGCGCTGGCGTTGCTGTTGTGGCTGGGCCCTTTCCTGCGCCGAGGGCGACGAGGCCGGAGAGGTGGACGAAGACGACGCGTCGAGCAGAGCCGTGTATGGGTCGTAGATTGTCATACGCTTGTATGTATGCCAGAATCTTTCGATTCGGTTAGGAGAAGGATGCTTGTGTGTTTTCCCTTTTTCAGGGCTGGGTAGTAGCGGTGGTGGTGGTAGTAGTAGTCGAGAGTCAACACTACCACTGCTGGAAGATGAACAGAAAAGTGATGACGATGATGGCACCTTGTCCGTGTGTCCCGCTCTTAAGGGGCGGGCGGACGGCGAGTAGAAATATTTGCAGCACATCCCGCTGGCCGCCGCGTCCGCCGCCCGCCCAGTCCACCATCGCACGCACCGGTCCAATCCCTTTCTGCCCTGCCCTGCCCTCCCCGCGTGCATCCTCACGGCGGGAAAACAGGGCTTACGAGCGGGCCGTGCCCTCTCTCGCGTTTCCACAAAACGGCAGCATTTGCGTGGCTGGCTGGCTGCGCCGGGGCCAGGGCTGGGCTGGGCGCTGGGCGTTGGATTCATTCAGCCAGCAGCACGGCTTGCGGTTTTGGCAGTAAGTAACCTAGCAGCTCATCATCATCAGGCGATGCTGGCGGTGGGCCCACAACCACGTGTTCGTAGGGCTGGGGGGGGGGGGGGTGAAAACACCACTGCGCGCCTTGCGGAGATGGGCGGCACAGCTCATCCCGCCCGTCGTCGCTCGGGAACGGGCGGCGTGATCATGGCACGGCGCTTGCTTCGGGGCATGCACGTCCAGACAGGCATATGCGCACATGCCGGCTGTGCCGCAGGCGCTTTTGCCTATTTTTTTTTTTTTTGCGCGTCCTGCCGCGAACGAAGGTTTGCGGGCTGCTGGTGGTGGCAGGTGCTGCTGCTGTTGGGCGCGGGTGCCGGAACAGGCAAGATCGCGTTGCCGTCTCGCTTGCTTGGGGGCGCGGGCTGGAGCGAGCCGCATCGGGCAGGCGGCTAGCCGCGTCGGGCAGCGCGGCATTACGACCGCATTTCTGGTGGTGTGACACGGACTGGGGTGATGATGGTGCGGGACGCCTCTCCAGCTCTGCCTCCTCCCCCGTCCCCGTCCCCGTCTGTCCTCCTGCCTGCTCTCTCCGCCGCTCGACTCTCCCCTCCTCCTGCTCCGGCTGGCTGATTTGGAATGCTTGTCGGCTGGTCCAATCTGCCTGAGGCGCGGGCTTGACTCGCTCGCCGGATCGTTGGGCCTACGCGTGGGTGAGGGTGCATGTGCGTGTGCTCTGGCCACCATCCGAAGGCCCGACATCCCTTCCCCAGCGCGGCGAGGTGTTGAGAGGTGGTGGTTTGGGCGGCGGGGTCACGTCATGGCTGGGCGTTGTTGCGCTTCTTCGGCAGATGCTGCAGGCCGCGCAGGATGGACGGCTGCCGCCATGCGTACCCACCGGCTGCGGGTGCGGCTGCGGGTGCGGCTGCTGGCCAGCGGGCTGCCAGCTGGGCGGGGGGGAGGCACAGGACGCGGCGTGACGACTGACGTGCCGTGATCTTTTGACGACCGACGAAAACCACCGCCGCGGGCGTTGAGCTGGGCTTGCCCACCGGGTGGCGTGTGCCAGCCTCCATCTTGATCGCGACTCACGACGTGCATGCGGGCGATGGAGCTTGGTCTGTTGTCTTCCGCGCTGCTGCGCTGTCAACAGAAGAAGAGCCTGCAGCATTCTCGCGACTGTGCGGCCAAGCTTTTCCTGGGGCTGGCTGGGCTGGGCCCGTATCTCGCGTTCATGAGTCGCGTTGTCTTCGTGCTTGTTCCTCCCGGACCGCCGATCTGGGCGCCCGCTCACGCCATCGGCCGCTCGGCTCGCAGTGCGGAGAAACGGGATGGAGCGAGGATGGTTCGGCGGGTGCACGCAGCGTGGAGTGCAGCACAGCAGACGTCAGACCATGCGAGCTTCCCCAGAGCTGCTCCCTCCCCCTCCCCCTCCCAACGCTGCTATAAGGCTCGAGCGCACGTTTGTAAATCAACGGGTATTGTTTTGCGCGTTTCTTCTCATCTCGATAAGGCCTCCTTCGAACAACTCCATCTTCTTCTTCAAGCACCGACGCGCGTCGCCTCAAACACCATCAGCCCTGATCGACATTACCGAAAGAGGCAATAAAGCTCCCACCAAAGCTATCCACCTCAACTTCTTTTTTTTTTCTATTCAAACCCACAACAACACCCACCAAAAAAACCACCACAACCACGGCGAAACCACTCACCCTCCCGTTATTCCGCGGCGCCACCAGCCCCTCGTCCTCGTCCTCCCCCACGATGACCCGCCTCCAAACCAGCGCCCACCACCACACCCCCGCAACCACCACCCGCCGCTCCCCCAGCGCCACCGCCCTAGAAACCCATAAACAAACCACGACCACTCGCAACAACTGCTGCAGCAGCCCCAACATCCCCCCCGCCTCCACCAGCTCACCCTCCCCCCCTCTCCTCCTCAAGAAAAAGCAGCCCCACCCAATCGACCCCTACTCCTCCACCCCCCGCGCAATCGCCCTCCAACACCGCCTCCGCTCCCGCCGCCGCGACGCCCTCGCCCCCGACTTCGACGTCCGCGAGACCGAAAGCGCTTTTTACCTGGAGGGTGAATTGCCGGGGATAGCGGATACGGGGGCTGTGCGGTTGGATTGGATTGATCGGCGGACGTTGGCTGTGGATGCGAGGATTGAGAAGGTGGATTTGGAGGCGGAGTGGGGGTTGTTGAGGCCGATTAGGTGGGTGGGGAAGAATGGGTCTGGGTCTGTGACTGGGAGTGGGACTGGGATGGTGGGGGGGTGTAGGGCGAGGAGGGGGAGTGAGGGGATGGGGAGTGAAGGGGAGGGGAGTTTGGGGACGGGGAGTGAGGGGGAGGAGATGGCGGTTGATAGGGAGGAGGAAGGGGGGGAGGGGGAGGGGGAGGTGGTGGTGGGGGGGAAGGGAGGGGCTGTTAGAGGAGGAGGTGGTGGCGGTGGTGGCGGTGGTGGTGGGGGGATTATTGAGGCGGAGCCTTCGAAGCCGGTGGTTAGGGAGTGGTTGAGTGAGAGGAGGGTTGGGCATTATCAGCGGACGTTTACCTTCCCGACGGATGTGGATGCGTCGGCGATTCGGGCGAGGTTGGGGCAGGGGCTGCTGAGGGTGTTGGTGCCGAAGGTGGTGAGGACGGGCGTTGAGTCGAGGCAGGTGGATATTGAGTGCTGTGAATGATTGGGTGGGGGGTTATCTCGGAGGCGTTTTTTGGTGTGCTTTCCTGGCTCGGAGTTCAGAAATCGGTTGCAATTCGAGAGGCTGGGATGGGCGTATGTCTGAGAGGTTCGCGCATGGGCGGCCTGGGCTCGGCCAAAATGGGTGTTCGGTTTGGGGATGAATTTAGGACTACTTTGTATACTTTGCGGGCGATATACAAGACACCTTGATCATTTTTTCATCTATTTGACGTATGCTCCTGCTGTCCAGTGATGTATTTTGCGTACTACCAACTGGAAAACATATTTTGCTTTTGAGAAGTCGGCACGTGTACATCTCTGAGAATGGGCTCTTCTCACGGAATACCGGGGTTCACCTGGCGATGAGCAGCTCTGATCTCTCGTACCTTGCGTCGCCACTAGTCTCGCGTAAGATCCCATGACAACCGCTTCGTTCGATGGTCGCAGCGCCAAGTGGGGCCGTGTAATGTTGGACGAGTCACAGGCATGCGCCCTCTGAAGCCACCACGAGGTGACCAAACCCGGTCCAAGGTTTGTGTAGGCAGGACCGGACTTCTTCATTCGATCAAGCGCCCATCAACGTCAGGCCCACATGGCGTTAGCTCAGGGGATGGTGATGACAGCAGTGGCATCTCAAGAGTCACAAGCTTTCAGCCTGATGATGACGCCAAGCGTTCCGCTCTCCTCTGCTTGACCCACTGGCCGAACGGTCTCCAGATGGCCTCTTTCTCAGCCGGCTTGGTGGAGGCTGACAGGCCACTGGTTGCCGTCGCGACGAAGACACGCGCGCCTTGCCAGACGTCCCCATCGGCCTCGCGCTGCTTGGCCTCGGGCTTCCCCAAATTCTCCTTCTCGTGCTGCCAGCCGTACTCGAACTCGGCCTTGGTAGGGTTGCGGCCGTGGCGCCACCTCCAGATGGCCTCCCAGATACCTTTACCTACGATGCACACGGCTTCGGGCTTGTACTCCCGGATCTTGGCCTCGAGGATGGGCGTACCGGCGGCCATCTCGGCCTTGGACAACTCGGCCGCGTCCTTACTCGGCCGCGACACGATGTTGGTGTTGCCCATGGAATACAAGCGCGGGAGGTCGACGTCCTCTTCCGGACGGCATAGCCGGTCTGTGCAGCCCGAGGAGTGCAACAGCTTCCAGAAGAGGTTCGACGGGTGGGCATAGGCGTGACCGGCGGTTGCGGTGCGAACGCCAGGATTAAACCCGACGAAGACGCAGATGAGGTTCGGCTCGAGAATGTCCGTCAGAGGCTTGAGATGGGCGTACTTGGAAGGCGGCGCGTATTTGCCGGACACGCGACGTCTCTTGGCGGGCGACGGCGCGCTAGCAGGACGTGCATCGGTGGTGAGACCCTGGGCGGACCTGCTCCGCTTGAGGGCGGGCCCGGGGGAGCTGGGCTGCGGAGACGCCGCTTTCCCGGGGCTGGCAGCCGGACTTTCGGAGTAGTGGAAGCGCTGGAGGCGGCCGCTGAAGGTGGAGGCAGGTCGGGTGATGTCTCGTCCGTCGTGCAGGGTGTCGTCGGGCTCGGACCGTGTGTCGGCGGTGGCGGACGGTGTTTGCTCGGGGCTGGTGCTGGGGCGATCAAGCTGCCTGGCCTTGCTGGCGCGGGTCCGCGCCATGGTCTGCTATCTCGGGGCGAGGCTGGGGAGTCTGGAGAAGCGGCGCGAGTGTGACGTTGCCGCCTGGCGTGTGCCGCGCTAGCCCGTTGCCGTCTAGTCTGTGTCCTGGTCAACACCCTCATCTCAAATCATCCGCTTCTGCTTTGTATGACGGTCTGGACTTCTGCTTGCATGCATGCACACGGCTGAGCTGGCCTGCTCGCTTGCCGTTGCGCTGCGTACGAGCCTCTTTCTGAGAAAGCTGCATTGAGCCGCCCGAAGCATTCTGGCGCCTGACTGGCCGGGAAACACATCATACTATATGTGGTTTTGTGACCGTAGTGTGGATGTCTTTGCGAGCTTCATATTCGCCTGAGTGAAACGTTGCACCCAAAGTTTCCTCGATGTCGTCCCTCCGATCATCAAGTCCTCCCATTAAATCAAGCCTTAAGTTCTCACAGCTGCCATCCAGTCTTCCGCGTTCTCCAATGGACCTCACAAATCTACCGCCGTGATGTGGTAAACAAGATCCTGTCCTTCACCGCCCTGGCCATCGTAGCATCTGTGAAACGTTACTGATGTCGATCTTGCGGATGAGCACATCCACATGGCTTCCAGACCTCGGGTGCTACCATCTCCAACACTATCATTTTTTGCTCTGGCCTCACCGCTCTCCCTCATGGCGAGCCGAAGACATATAAAGAGAGCAAGCGACACCACTTGATTAGCCTTCACAACCAGATCCATCGCACTCAACTCATTCAACCCTCAACCCCAAGAACACACCCCTACCCACCAGCTCCAAGCCAAAATGCACTTCCACGCCATCGCCCTCACCCTCCTCTCCGCCTTGCTAGCCGTCAAGGCTAACCCCTTCGCCGACCCTTCGCCTGAGTCCCAGGCTGACTGCAACATGGACTACTCACCCGCCAACTGCGGGTCCTGTCACTACTTCCGCCAGTGCCTCGATTCCCGCACCAACCAGTGGACCGAGCCTTGGTATGTTTCTGTCATCCTTCGCAGGGCTCTTTCGCCCAGTCTAGACTAACCGGTTTTTTTTCTTCTTCTCATTTACTACAGTCCGGCCTGCGACAGCACCTCTTGGTGCAACTGCACTGCTCCTCCCGGCCAGAACGGATTTTAGGGGGAAATGGACTTCTCAGAGGCGCGGCAAAGTGCCCTTTTGCACGAATTTGAGGTCACTCTTTTACATTGTGGTTCTTCTTGGTGGCTGTGCGTCCGGCCGGCAGTGGGCCAAAGGGCTGTTCAGACGGACGTACGAACTTGTACTACTAGCATATCGCCGGGAAGACAATGCGTGGTTCATGTCAACTTTCGAGAACTCAATCCAAAGAGCTACAATGGATGGCGCTCTTTCTTCACATGAATCTCAAGTGACCGTTTCCATATAAAAGCAACACCTCCTGTGCCCTCAAAACTTCTTGACCAAGCTGTCAGAATCCCTTGGTTAGGCCTCTTATTCACGGCCTCAGCATGATCCCGAAGCTCGGATTTTATCGCCTCTCATTTGCAAAATTATTAGCTGGGTATTGTACATGCACAGCCGCTCCCTTCCATTAAAAAAGTAAACCGTTCATCAGTCATCCCGTCATCACCCACCAGTTTCTCCTTTTTTTGCTTTGGTGCAACCGAGAATGCCACGCAAAAGAAAAGCTCCGTCTGAGAGGATGAGAGAATTACAAGCAAAATCAAAGTGTGAGGAAAAAGGAAATCAGGAGAGAGACTGATAGAAAAGGAACCTCTTGCCGTATTAAGATCCACCGCTGTAGAAAGAAGGAGTGTAATACCAGAACCAAGGGAAGACGCCCGAAGGCGGGTCAAATCGAAAAGAGTGTGAAGAGCCCAAAGAAAAGAAAAAGAAAAGAAACCAAATGAAAGGGTCCGAGTGTGTGTTCAAATCTCCGAGCGACAATGGCCGGAAAAGGACTTTGACAGGCAGCCGTCAGTTCAGTGATAGACCGATGTTGGTGCCGCGACCAGTCTTGTTCGCAAGCAGCTGCGATAGGGAAAGGTCAGAGTCCCCAGAAATTCAATCATAATAGACATGATAAGCCCCACGAGCTGCGTGACAGTTTATCGTCGGTGCAACGTCGAGATAAAGAGAGTTTGAATGACGAATAGGGTTCCGAAGAAACCATTACCTTCCCATAGTGGACGGACGACGAGGCTTCGGAGCGCGCACGCCAGTGCGAACGATGGTGCCGGAACGAGCAATAGTGCCGACCACGCCAGGCGAGCTGGCAATAATCTTGTTGATAGCAATCAGACTCTGGCGAGTCATCTCCTGGTGCATGCTGGCCTCGCGTGCAGCCTGAGCTGCCTTCTCAGCCTCGATTTTAGCGTGCTTCGCGCTGTCAATGGCGCCAACCATAGCAGAGGCAATGGAAAGCAACTGCGCCTTCTTCGGGCTTTCTGGCTCCTGGCGGGCCAAAGTGGTGATCTGCATGGCCATTGCCATCGTCTGAGTGATCTCTGAAGCTTGCGGCGTGTCGAGAGGCGGTGACTCAGCCAGGTACTCGGCAGGATGCTTCACAGGGACCCTGTTCAGAGTTCCAAGGGGAGTGGGTGATGCAGTACGACCAGACGAGGCCTTGGTGGCTCGGTAGGCCGACCGGTTGCTGAGATTAGGCATTGGGCTACCGGTGGAGCTGACCTTGACATTGGAACGCTTCTTCTTCTCGCCAGTCTTGGCCGAGGTCCTGCTGTCGCCTTTCTTGTGGAAAAGACCACGGAAGCCGGACATTGTAAGCTTGGCCCTCGAGGCCGACCGCTTCTCTCCAGATGTAGAGCGTGACGTGTCCGCAAGAGTGTGACTCGAGCTGAAGCGCCGCGGAGAGATGTAACTATGGACAGGTTGGGGTATGTTCGAAGGCGTAGCGCTAAATCCATTGGAGAGACCGTAAGGGCTTCGCAGACCTGCAGTGCCGCTGCTCGTGTTCGAACTGCGCTTTTGGATGGACGGATCCTTGGAAGGGGCTGTTGAAGGTCGCTTTGAGTCCTTGGGCGGAACCGGTGGACGCGAGGAGGCGATCGAGATAACTGAAGACGAACGCTTCACCCCTTTACCATCCCTAGGAACGACTGCGAGACGTCCAGAGCTAGCCACACTATGGCCAGAGGTCGAGCGTAACGAACGGTTGCTCCGACGAGGCAGATGACTGTTCTTGAACTCATTGCTAGACGGTGCGCTGGGAGAAGAGGTCTGGTTCCTGTTCATATATGCCCTTGCAGCCGCAATGTCTTGGTCAAGCTGAGCGTCTTCAGAGCCATTCTTGTGACTGCCGCCTTCTAATCTCGCGAGTGTCTCAGAAACCGCGAGAAGCCTGTCTGTGTGGCCAGACTCGTCGTTTGTGTGGTTGTATGAGCCCAGGCTGGAGTACTTCTGGTCGTCATTGGACTGCACGGTAAAGGTCTCGGCTTGGATCGAGCCGGCACTGCTCTGACGACGCGGAGACTCGAAGGACGCTGCGTATCTCTTCTTAGTACGGCTTTCAACACTCACACCGCTATGAGCAGAAGCCTTACGGTGCTCGTTAGTGATGGTCATGCGGTGCAGATTCTGAGCTTTATGTCCCGACGCCCTGGGAGGGACATCCGGGACACGAGGGACGGGCGGCGAAGGTGTAGTCTTGCGGCCCATTATAAGCTCGTCTGCATCCGGTGAAATGGTCAGCGTAGGTCCGTACTCAGACAACTGACCACCAGAGGAAAGGCGCTTCCTACGAATGCCTTCGTTGTCCTCTGTCTCCACCCAACGCGGGCTCTCCGCACGACTTGAAGGTCGCGAGGCACTGGCTTCAGCGTTGTTGAGCGCTGCAAGGTTATCAGTTGAGGCACTAAGATGTTTGAACTCTTGCGCAGATTTGCTAAGCGTCGGGCGACGCTGCGGGCCTGGCCTCATCACAGTGCTCGTGTCGGCCTCCTGGTCAAACCGGCCAGTTTCGGCGCTCTCGATGGTCGACAATGATTTTCCACCAAGAGAAGATTGGTCAGAAACCTTAGCCTTCAATGTCGTAACGGTAGGACCAGAAGTCGTGACTTGTGGAGACACATTGCGAGCTGGCACAGGGATCGCACTCTTCTTGCGCTGGAAATTTGCCGGATAGCCATTGATCAGTGAACCGGCATGAGCTATGTTACCATGACCTGGGTGAGGCTCTGAGGGCATTGCTTTCGGCGAGGCCATGTATGGATATCCGCGAGGACTGTCAGCCTGCCCATCGTTGGCTTGCATGGGCCCGACTGCTCGAGGAACAGCACGCGGACGCGGGATACTGCCGTTGGTGCTGACCGGGGGGCGGCGACCTTGCCGGGTCTGGGGAGATTGAATGTCAACCAATCTAGGCCTGGGCTGAGAGAGTGACGGTGGGACGCTGTTTTCGGTCGTGTGCTGCTTCAACACTGGCGTTTTCGTCGGTGGTGGGATGAATCTGGTGGCCTTCTTCGTCCCGTTCTTTTGGGGGTGGTCGCTCGAAATTTGATCACACACGGGGAACCTCGGAGGCGCCGCTACCTGCTTCTCGTCTTGTGCTCTCTGCGACTTCGGGACCATCAGCTGATCACAGCAGGTGCTGGAGCACGGCGACCCAGCAATAAAACATGGTACACAAGGAAACCAAAAACCATCTCGCAACAGGATTCCACCATACGCAAGAGGGTCTTCATCAATACTTACCGGTGAAGCAGATCCACTATCCCTACCATCCGTCACGTCTTTGTCCACAGTCTCGCATGCGGATGTCGTGTCTGCTTGCTTCGTGGTTGGCAAGACGTCGTTGCTGCTGTCGCGGGGCAAGATCTTGATAGTCTGGCGCTGCTCGCCGCGCGGAACAGGCTTGGAAGGGGACTTGGCATGCATAGCGGTGCGCGGCGCCGCGGGTGACTGCTTCGGTGACGAAGTCACAAGGTGAGAATGAGCGAAGTGCTGGTGCGGACCGGGGGTGGAAGACTGGGCGGGGAGGAGGGTAGGCCAGTCCTGTTCATTGGGGGTGCCAGGTGCGCGGCGGAGCGGCTTTTCTGAAGCGTCGATGAGGGTACGGGCCTCCTTGAACGGACTGTTGGATATGACCTGGGCGATGGGGCGACTCGGCAGAGGTTTGTCAAGAGCCATCTTCGAGGGCGCATCTTGCGCGCTCGAGGGTGCGGGGGGCTAAGCTGTCATCAGCGGGGTGCGCTCTAGCACATGAGAAGATCTTGAACTTACCATTGCGGCGGGGTCAGGCGCTGCAGCGCGGGCACTGTCAATGTCTTTCAAGGCGCTGTCGCCGTCGTCTTTCGTGGGCTCGGGGGTGGTGCGCTTTGCGCCGAACGCGCCCAGCGTTAAGAGTGAGTGTGGAGTGGGCGTGCGGTGGGGCCTGTGCGAGGTGGTGGTGGGCGGCGGAGTCATGTGGTTGGTGCTGCGCAAGGACGAGGCGGAGGTGCTGGCCATGAAGCGCGGCGAAAGGGACCCGTCCGCGCCGGAGGTGACGAGCCGTTCGTCGTCGGGCAGGCGGTGGCGCAAGAGATTAGACTTGGCGTGAAGAGAGTCGAGGAAGTGCACGGAGGAGCGTCCAGAGCGGAGCACGTTGGGGTCGCGCTCCTTCAGTGGGCTCGTCATGCTGGCAGTGCCCGCTGGAGGTGACGGAGAAGACGGAGATAAGCTGCGCTGCGGCGCAAGCAAAGGAGAGACTCGTTCGTAGAAGGAAATGAGCGTCAACAACAAAGGGAGCGAAATAGGTGATTGAGGGTGTGAGAAGGAGGCCCCGCGGCGGGCTGGTGGGCTGACGGCGGGGGGCTCGAGGGAAGCGTCGAGGCCCAGCGGCGATTGGAAATGCAATGACGAAATGTCGATGTCTCCGCCAGCAGGAGCCTTTGCCTCGAGGGTTTCCCACACGACTGTGAAGTCGCCCAGGCACACCTCGCGCCGCCCGCGGCTCCTATGCTGGAGGTCCATCCTCGCGTGCAGGCATGCAGCCAGCATATGCAGCGGCGATGCGCCTTCCCGCGGTATGACAGACAGACAATCAAGAGCCGCACCCACGTGGAGAAAGTTTATACTCACCACTCATCCGCGCGGGCGGCGGCCGGCGCGGAGTAGTTAAGGAGGCATTAGCAAGCGGTGCTTACGGCTGGGGAAAGCAAACATGCACGTCAGCTGCCCAAGCGCAGCCACGTCTCTGTTCTTTTTTCTAATGTTGGAAGCTACTCGAGATTATTAGGTGTGATGTCGGCGGCGGGAAGCCTTATGGCGCCCTGGCACGCAAACGACCGGAGCGCATGCTCGACGATCTTGGGGGCGGGTTCCTGCAGGACAATGCATACAGGAGCGCGCCATGTCCTACGTCTGTCGTACAGCAGGCCACGGGCGATGCGCGTTTTCGTTTGCGCAGCTGGGGGCGTCTGGCGCTTCCTTCGCCACGCGTGATGCCGGGAGGCCGCTGCGAGCAGGCTGCGCCCAGGCAGGGCAGCGGGCGAGGCGACCGACGACAGGCTTGTTTCGCAGAAATTGACGGGCGCGCGAGAGGGTGCGCGATGTTGCGGAGGGAAGGCGCGACGTCGACGCGCCTCGGCTGATGGCTTTTCCGCGGGCTGACGCGCGCGCTGCGGAGCTCCGCGTGTCGCGAAGAGGCCAGCTTGAGCGCCCTCCCTCCTCCGCCGCCCCGCCCACGTCCTGCATGTCCCAGCGCCGTGTACAGCCTGCCTCTGCCGCTCGCTCCGTCTCTGGCCTCGCAGCATGGTGCACGACAAGGCTGCGAAGGAGGCTTTCGTCTCCAACCTTACTGGAGGCTCCGTTGGCGAAATCAACCTTGTCACTCTCGTTGCGCCGGTACGGCCCCTCCCGCCAACTCTGCTCCTCTGCGCTAACGCTCTGCCCAGTCAGCTGTCCTTCTGTGGTCCGTCCTCCAGGCCCGCCAGACCTTCTTCACGCCGTACAGCGCCGCCGCCTGCGCCACCGACATCCTCCTCAATTGCCTCGCCATCCTCCTGGCCACCACGCTGTACTCCTACTCCCCGCTGCTGCTCAATGCGCTCCTGATATCACACGCCGTCTTCGCTTCTTTCGCCGCTGCCCCTCCGAACACGCACAGCCATCCCCGCGTCCCGTCGCCCTCGAGAGCCTCTGCGCCCACCAAGGACCCGCTCCCCCAGAAGCCATTTGTGACAGCATGGCGCGGGGCAATGATGATAGCAACGTGCGCTGCGATTCTGGCGGTTGATTTCAAAGTCTTCCCCAGACGCTTCGCCAAGGTGGAGAACTGGGGCACTTCTCTGATGGACTTGGGAGTCGGCTCTTTCGTCTTCTCCGCCGGTGTTGTGTCCGCGCGCTCCCCTCTCAGGCAGCAGGCCAGCAAGACGTCCACGCCCTTGGGAAGCCGACTTTACGCATCGATCAAGCATTCCTTGCCTCTGCTCACCCTGGGCCTGGTTCGCCTGTACACTGTCAAGGGTCTAGACTACGCTGAGCATGTGACCGAGTACGGCGTGCATTGGAACTTTTTCTTCACCCTGGGATTCCTGCCTCCCTTCGTCGCGCTTTTCGAGTCTGCCTTCTCGCTCCTACCATCTTTCACGGCCTTGTCCATCATTTTGGGAATCTCATATGAGTTTGCACTAGACTTTACCGAATTGACCGCCTTCATAGTCTCGGCTCCCCGAACCAACTTGTTTAACCAGAATCGTGAAGGCATATTCTCCTTCTTCGGCTACCTTTCTATTTTCTTTGCCGGCCGCGGCACCGGCATGTACATCCTGCCCCGAGAAATCGGCCAGGAAGATACACCAGCTGTCAATGGTGAAAGCAGCCGTGGCCGGACGACTCGACGCGGTAGCAGTCTCCGCAAGAACGGGCTCAAGCTTCTGCAGGATTCATTCAACGAGCTCCGCAGCGAGCTCACTCGCACGCGCTTCAACCCCTTCCGCGTCCCCTTGTCCTCGCTTCCCCAGACAAAGCAACTTTTCCACACCCTCAAGAACTCGGCATTCGGACGCCTTGTCTTCTGGGCCCTAATTTGGAGCTCGATGTACGGCTTCACAACCGCTTACTACGGCCTCAACCTACGCGTCTCTCGGCGTCTCGCCAACCTGCCCTACTTCCTCTGGGTTTCAGCCTTCAACTGCGGACAGCTAGCCCTTTTCTGCGCCATCGAGACGCTGTTCTTCCCCGCGATTTACGCGGCGAAGACGTCAGAAGAGGAGAAGAAGAGGTGCAAAGATGCGACGAGCAGGGTCCTGCATGCGTTCAATAGAAATGGGTTGGCTGTGTTTATGCTCGCCAACCTTCTGACTGGGTTGGTGAATTTGACTGTTCCTACTCTGGATGTTAGTCAGTTGCAGGCGGTGGGTGTGCTGGTGACGTATATGGGTGTCCTCAGCGCAGTGGCGCTGTTGTTGGATGCATATGACATCTCTATAAAAGTGTAAGATATAGACCAAAGAGAACGGTATTTAATTGTCGAAAGTAAACGGTGTCTGCAAGTTGCCATTCGTAATTTCCATCCATGATTTCGTGCTCGGCCCAGCAGCTGCACCGAGGTCCGGGGAGCTTGTCTCTAGGCCCTAGCTCCCACACCTCGAGCTCTGCAGCTCCTCAACCACTGTACATACCTCGTCGTGCATACAATCTGGTCTACTCCCTGTCTTCCGCAATGGCGAGCGACGGACCACTGCCCGACGCGCCGAAATTCTTCAACTACCCAGATCCCAAGCCCACGGACATCCCCTACAAAACCCCCGACGCGCCGAAGAACCCCGTCGTACGAGGCCTACCTCTCTACTATGGAGCCTCGCTGTGCGCCCTCCCGTCCCGACTCTCTGCAGCAAGCCAGGCACTTACTCTCCAATTGCCAGAATCGCATCTTCCTCCTTCCTCCAAAACCACCTGTGGAACAACACGGGCTTCAACCGCCTGCGCGGCCGCCCCGAGCTCGACGACATCGCCCCGCGCTACGATCCCACCGTCATCCCCATCAACTCCTCCACCACGCCCTCACACCCCTCTCCCGAAGCAGCCGTCGACGCCTCGGAGCCCCGCCTCCCCCTCCCGACTGCCAATGGCCGCTTCCACTCCGTCTACGACTACCACAACGCCTACAAATCCAACACGACAACCCCGACCGCCGTAGTCGAAGCCCTCCTCCCCCTCATCCGCCGCGATGTTCCCAACCCCACCGCCCACTCCACCGCCTGGGTCGAGCTCCACACCGACGAGATCCTCGCTGCGGCCGCCGCCTCCACCGAACGCTACAAGACCGGCAAACCCCTCGGCGTCCTGGACGGCGTCCCCATCGCCATCAAGGACGAAGTCGACCTGAAAGGCTACAAAACGCAAATCGGCACGCTCCGCGACTTCACCCACGGCGGCGCGCAGCAGACCTCCTTCTGCATCACGCAATGGGAAGCGGCGGGCGCCATCATCCTTGGCAAGCTCACGATGCACGAGCTAGGCCTCGACACGACCAACAACAACCCCAACCACGGCACCCCGCTCAACCCCTACAACAACCACTACTACACCGGCGGCTCATCCGGCGGTAGCGGCTACGCCGTCGGCGCCGGGCTGCTGCCCTTCGCGCTGGGCGCCGACGGCGGCGGCTCCATCCGCATCCCCTCCAACTACTGCGGCGTCTTCGGCCTGAAGACATCGCACGGCCGCGTCTCCGGGCGTCCGACCCCCAACCTCGCAGCGTCGACGGGCGTGCTGGGCCCGCTCGCCGCCAACGTCGCAGACCTGGAGGTCGCATACCGCGTCATGGCCACGCCGGACGCAGCGCACGTCTCATCCTCCCTCTTCACCCCCCCAGCCGCCACCAGCGCCGCCGCCGCCGCGCGCCCCAAAGTCCTCGGCATCTGCGCCCCCTGGTTCGCCCGCGCCGACCCCGCCGTCCGCACCGCCTGCCAGCTCGCCATCGACCACCTCGTCACCACACACGGCTACCGCACCATCGACATCACGCTCCCTCTCCTCCCCGAAGGCCAAGCCGCCCACGCCCTAACCATCCTCTCCGAAATCGCCTCCGGGAACCCGGACGTGCGCGGCCTGACGCCCGCCAACAAGGTGCTCATCAGCGTGGGGTCGCGCGCCGGCGCCATCGACCTGCTGCAGGCGCAGAAGGTGCGCGCGCTGCTGATGCAGCACCTGGCCGCGCTGTACCGCCAGCACCCGGGCCTGGTCATCGTAACACCCACGACGCCCAACGCCGGCTGGCACGTCGCCGGCGGCGCCGCCGATCTGCGGTACGGCATCAGCGACGGGAATATGAGCATCAGGAGCATGGAGTACGTCTGGCTGGCCAACTTCTCGGGCTGTCCGGCCATCAGCGCGCCAGTCGGCTACGCGGAGCCGGTGGAGGGCGAGGGGAAGATTCCCATCGGGTTGATGGGGATGGGGGAGTGGGGGAGCGAGGATGCGTTGCTGGCGTTCGGGTACGACGTCGAGGAGTGGTTGAATGGGGGCTTGGAGGGTGGGAGGCGGAGGCCTGGGGCTTGGGTTGATGTGCTGAAGTTGGCGACCGAGGGGGCGAAGTAGGGCTGGGCCGGCGGTGTTGTATGTAATGCTTGTGGGGACGGACGGGGAAGTGGGAAGGCTTGGTGGAGAGAGGGCATTGTAGCTGGTGGACAGCTGTTTAATGGAGTTTCGCACGGCGCAGGGAATGACGTCTCAAGCACGACTTTGGCCGCTCACCATGCGCGCTCGTACATGCAAAGCTATGCTCATTCCTCTGCCGATGCTCCATGAGCTTTGAGGAGACAGTGCGTGGAACGTTCGGGGGAGAGCAGGAGAGGTCTCGAGTGGAGTTCGACGATCAGCAGAATGTCCTAAATAAGGGACTGCAGGAGAGGACTATGGATTGCTTCAGCCGCCAGCTCCATCTTCCGCTTCATCGCAATTGCGTGTAAGCCGGTGGCTCACTCGAGGCCGAATGCGTTAGTGGTAGGGGAGATATCGCGTTGTAGGGAATTTGAAAGGCGGCGGAGTGGATGTGAGAGACCGTTTTTGGCAAGCAAGATTAGGCACGAAAATGAAGCGTGAGGAGCACGAAAAAGGTAGACGGACACGTTCGGGGAGCGTTCGAGAACCATCCAAAGGAGGCAGATGAACTGCAATACGTTACTCCCGCTACCCTGTGTTACATGAATGCATTTGCTGAATGTTTGATCTGTTCAGTGCACGTGCAAGTTGCCGGAGGTTGGGAAGGAGGATGCGCAGCCAAAGGAATCGGGATTGCTGCAAGTGTGCGGTCTAGTTTTAGCTACCTACTGCCAATGATCCCACGCATCTCCCATTGCTGAGAATCGAAAGGATGATTGTGGCTTGGCTGCGCCGTGTGGTCAATTTTCGGATGGCCCGTCTCGTCACCTCGATTCGAGCAGGGCTGTCTAATTGAAATCGCTAGCAAGCAAACCCATACATAGAACTGCTGCCTTCCTGATGTCGTACCGTCCGAATGCTATCCTGATATCATAGCATGCCCAGATAAATCATTAGTTTCGGCTCCTGTCCGTATGACAAGCCCCGCGTGCTTAAGCAATCTACAAATCGGCATCCTCCTCGTCGGGCAGAGGCATGTTGGAGGCAGCCTCCATCTCCTTCTGGTACTGCTCCAGGACGGCCTGGTCGACCTGGACCTCCGGGGGAGCGAGGGCGGGAGCGGCAACGAATTCCTGTGATGTACCGGTCAGCGCTTCTCCGGCGATGCTGGTTGGCTGGAAAAAAACATACCAGAGTCTGGTTGCCGACGAGCTTCCTGGCGAGCCAGAGGAAGGGCTTCTCGAAGTTGTAGTTGGACTTGGCGGAGATGTCGTAGTACTGGAGGTTCTTCTTGCGGTGGAAGGTGATGGTCTTGGCCTTCACCTTGCGCTCCTTGACGTCGACCTTGTTGCCGCAGAGGACGATCGGGATGCTCTCGCAGACACGGACGAGGTCACCTGTGGAAGTTCCAGTATCGGAATCTGGTCGGAGATCGGGGCGCTAGAACTTACGGTGCCAGTTGGGAACGTTCTTGTAGGTGATACGGGAGGTGACGTCGAACATGATGATGCCGCACTGGCCGTTGATGTAGTAGCCATCGCGCAGACCACCGAACTTCTCCTGACCGGCGGTGTCCCAGACGTCGAACTGGATGGCGCCCAGGTTCTGTCCATTGGTAAGTCTCTGCTCGCAGGAAAGCGTCATCGGGCGCAGGGGGCCGTACGGTGGTGAAGCCAAGAGGGTGGACCTCGACACCCAGAGTGGCGATGTACTTCTTCTCGAACTCACCCGTCAAGTGGCGCTTGACGAAGGTGGTCTGCAGCGCAGGGCTGGTCAGCAAAACGAGTCGCAAAAGGGTTTGAGGGGCTGCCGCGCTGGCATGACGCAACACGGGCGACGGCGGGCGCGAGGGCGCGAGGATTTGCAGGACTTGCCTTTCCGGTACCACCGTCACCGACAAGGACCAGCTTGAAGGTCGGCGGGGCTTGCGCAGCGTCGGCCATGGTGTGGGTGGGTATGTGGCGGGGTTGCGAAGTGGGAGTCGGTTGTTTGGACCTGAAGGGCGGGGCCGGTTAGTGCGCTTTTTCTTTTAAAGGGACGCCTGCAGGGCGGTCACGGGCGGTCGCAGGGGGCCACGGGGGGCTCACGCAAACGGAGAAGGCTGGGGTGAGACGCAGCGCCTCGAGGATGGTCGTGGGGCAAAAGGGCAGGGTGGGAGTGAGGTGGTCGGAAGATTTGTTGTGAGGGTCGGAGATCAGCCTTTGCTCTCAGCTAGCGGCGCACGTGACTATTTACATCAGGAAAATTCCGCCAAGCCTGCTGGCCGCCGATTGAGTTGGCAAGGCAGCAGGCGATCGCAGGAGCCTGCAGCGAGCATTTCGTGCATCTGTCGATTCATAGTGCAGCGCCCCATTCCCTCCGTGCCACGCAGCCGCAGTCGCTTCCGCCCAACGCCGCCCATGCACGCTGTCTACAGCGGCAGTATATGACAGCCCAACAGCCCTCTGCCGCCCCAATTGCGCCGCGGCGTCAGCTGCAGGTCGAGCTGCCCGGCGCCGCCGCCGTCTCTGGCCACCCGGATGGCTATCGGCCGCTAGCACCGCTCCGTCAGCTGCCGTCCGGCAAAACCTCTCGCGGGGGAGCCAACTCACCCCCTCGTGCTGCGACACGGTCTCGGCCAGCTTGCTCAGCTTCTCGTGATTCATCCAGTTGACATTACCGAACTTCAGTATCTTATCTCCAGGCTTCAGGCCTGCGCTCTCCGCAGGGCTGCCGGCCACCACGTCGTTGACCTTCGCAAATGGCGCCTGCAGAGCCGCATCGTCCGTATTGCTGGTGCCTGCGGCGCTCGTTGCGCTGGCTGCACCCGCCGCGTTGGCCGCCTGCAGAGAGGCGTGGTGCTCGTGCAGGCCGCGCTCGATCTTGCCGTACAGGTCTTTGAGGTCGTTCTGGAGGTGTATTATCCGCACGCGCGTCGTGCGAACTGACGAGCTTAGCTTAGACACTGCGGCGCATCGAGGACGGGCTGGGGGGTGTACTCTGCGCTATGTCGATGTCGTCCCGAGGGTATCCGTCGAAGCTGGTCAAGCTGGTTCTCATGTTCACGCCATGCTGCGCGCAGGCAGACGTGGTCAGCTTGCAGCCTCTGTCACGGACGGATGTCACCTACAGAATCGAGGACCGAGCTCAGCGCGGACAGCTCGCTTTGCACGCGCTCCTTCTCGGCGATGAGCTCGGGGAGCGACATGTCCTGCTTGGCCACGCCATTGGAGGCGCCGCTGGTGGGGCCCGAGACCACCGACGGGGTGTGCAAGTCGTCCATGTGGAGGCCCATCGATTTCAGGCGGCTGCGGCGACGGGCGGTCGAGGTCGGGTCACTTCGGTCTACCTGGCGGCGGATCAGCGGGCGGGCCGGCGCTGGATGCTTCGAGAGCTCTGAATTCCTGAGGGCGGACGCGCCAGAGCTCCCACGGCGGCGGCGGCGGGATGGCGGGGAAGGCGCCCGAAGTTTACGCGTCAGCCCTGCCTGACGTGCCTGACTCGCCCTCTCGTTTCCTCCAACACCACGCCGCCTGTCTCGTATAGGCGCTAATTGCTATCATTTCACCCTCTCCCCATGCGCCAAGATAGCGAAATACACGCGCCCGTGCGCTGTCCCTACAATCATTACGCGATGCCAGAGTGGAGACGTTCAGCGACTCTCGTGGAAATAATCAGCGAGACTTGATCAATCTGAATTGCGCCAACTGGATCCGCTCACCCCGCTCGCTCCGTCCCGAGACACGCACAACAGTAGGGTCCTCTTCAGTGCTCGGCGCTGGCGGGAGGAATGTCGCCGCTCCGGTGAGGGGCAGCGCCGACTCACAATGTCAACTAGCACCTGCGCTCCTTCTCGATAGTGGCTACTCTGTCACTCGTCGTCAGGCTTACGCCTTAGTTCTCTCCCATGCGCCGGCTCGCTTCTTTCCCTTTCCCAGCAAGTGAGTGAGTACTGGTACACCTGGCTCTTTCCTTCTCTCTTCGCCCCTAGTTGAGCTTGCCGCACCACCATGCACTTTTTCTCTTCTCTATCTCATCAGCTTTTATCTCTCATGCCTCGCCACAAGTCGATGCTCCGTCTGTGATTCGTTGAGCTTTGGCTGTCCCAAGTCATGACATACACCCTTTCGGTGCCGGCGCAGAGCCCGCTCAAGCGGTCTTTCAGCGAAACGCCGTATTTACGTTCAGCCTCGCCCTTGTCCTGCGAATCCGTCAACACTGTCCGGCGTTGTAAACCTAGCAACGTATCTGCTACCTCTCTTATCTCATTGACTTCAATCAAGACTGGGCATTGGCTCAAAGCGAACGAGAATGCACCCCCGAAATTCACGTCTCGGTCATTGCTAGACCTGATCAACGAACTGTCGGCATCGGCTACGACCATCGAGACGCCAGCCGACTGCTTCCCGGAGAAGATATCATGGGTCTCAAGAATTCCACTCCCACCGTCGCCGAATCTTCGTGAAGCCTTCGAGGAGACGACAGACTCTATCCATGTCCCCGAATCGGACGAACATTACTCGACCCAAGCCTCTACCTTCCGGGACGAGACATGCTTTGAGTCTGATTCAATCGATTGGCCGATCGAGGTCCCTGAAGTGTTGAACGTATACAGCATTGCTTTCGACGCCCCTCACCCAAAAGAGAGTGTTCAAAACGGGGCGTCATCGGATGAATCTTCACCGGACAAAACTTCTACGGATGGATCAAGCGAAAGGGCTGCACCGTTCAGAAGATGGGTCAGCACGCTTCGACGAAGGAAGAGACATCGTGGCAAAGGGGCCGTATCTCATCTTGAACGCTGGACCGTAGACGGATCGGAAGCTGAGTTCTCGAAACAAAGGATGGACTACACGCCCAAGCAGTACGGCCACAAAAAGTCTGCCTCTCTAACATCTTCCCTGGCCTTCGTGACGGCGGTCAAATCGGCATCCATTACTTTGGCAAGCACCAGCATCGCTCCACTGACCAGGTTCGGCACCAAGCGCAGTCGCGCAAGTCACGGCCACCGAAGCAGCGCGGTCTCCGACACAAGGCTCCCCGGAGACCCTGCATACTCTTCTATCACCCCAGTCATGGATGAACGAGTCTGGGAGCGGGCCAAGCATCGTCGTCGGATCTTGGAAGAAATAATCGCTTCAGAAGAAGGATATATTGGCGATATGAAGGTCCTTGTTAACGTAAGATCTTCACACATCACTGCATTTCTTAAGGTGCTAAATGCTCTTCACAGGTGTACTTCTCTCTCTTGGCATCAACGCCTTCCGTCTCAAATCGGACGCGAACCGCGATTCATCGGAATGTGTCGCAAATTCTACAACTGCATGAGGATCTCTTAGGAGAGCTTCATAAAGTCGTACCAAACTCCGAGTACACCCATGACGATGACTCAAGTGCCGAACGGCCGCAGAAGCCAAAACATTCACGGTGGCACAGCGTTGATATTGTGCCGGGGCGAGTCGTTGGATCGGCTGTTAACCGCAGACTGCAACGCCACTCATTAGATCTCGGCAAGTCCGAGGAACCGGCTTCCGTGGCTTTGACTGCAGACACCAAAACCGTTGCGGATGTCGCAAGGGTCTTTGACAGATTCGTATGTAAATCGACTGTCCTGTGAAACTCCAGAGCTGATGACGCCTTGGCAGATGAAGAGATTCTTCGCGTACGAGGAATACAGCGCCCAGTTCGACTCGGTCAGCGGCGAATTAGAGTCTTCACACAGAACGATTTCCCACTGGCACGATTACGAGAGGGGCATTGAAGCACTGTCCAGCACACTTGTATCAGATAACAAAAAGGATGCGAGCAGCAAGAAGGGGCTCACTTTGGCGGACCTGCTGATCAAGGTCAGCTTCCCCGTTACCTCATCATTCTTGTTACTGACCTTTCTAGCCCATTCAACGTCCATCTAAATATCCGCTGCTATTCGCCGATCTTCTCAAGCACACCCCAGTAGCCGATGATCCCGTTGCTCATGCAGAACTGGAGAAGGTCTATTATCGTTTGAAGGACGCCAACCAGGAGATCAATAACGCCAAGGATGATCCAGTCACACGAAGATTGATCGAGATAACGTGGCTACTGCAAGACCGCTTGGTGTTCCCGGATGATGTAAGTGCACTCTTGCATCGCTTCATACCACCGCTAATCCAATTGTAGCAAGCCCTTCCTCGCGCTCTTCTGACGAGGCTTCTTGGGCACGTCTCGCTTTGCGGCATTTTACACGTGACCTACCAGACGACCGAGCGCATTGAAGGGAGATACATGATATGTATCCTTTTCAAGTCTTGTCTCTTGCTTGCACAAGCGGACAAGAATTCCTCGAGCTATCAAGTCGTGGCCACGATCACTTTGGCTAACGGAAGTATTGAACAGCCAGACAATGGACGAGGTATACTATCCCGTGATAGAAGTTTGGAAGCTATGATTAAGTTATGCCGCAGGTCTGCAATGCCATACCGCTCCGTTTACATGGAAGCTTATATTCGAGTCTGGTCAACGCCTCTACGAAGTCATCCTCAGTGCTTGCTCAGTGGAGGAAGAGGAGGTTTGGAAGAGCAGTCTGCGCTCACGCATTGCAGCCGAGAACAATGACCTTGTTGAGGGCAGGAGTAGCATTCAAGATGTCTTCTCTTCTTTGTCCCTTGACTTGAGGAGCATCGGAGCTATTTTCAACCAGCCAGACAATTATACCCGCAGGCTCTCGATTCGCCGAGCCGCGACTCTCGGACCAAAGGTCCATCCCCAGCAGGTCATCATTAAGAACACGCAGGCACAGAGAAGAACAGACTCTTCTCACTCCACAGCTTCTCTTCCTGTAGGGCGTTCGCAGTCGCAGCTGTCTTCATCTACGCTCATACCTACTCTTGCTCCTCGGAGAGGAGAGAGGATACGCCTTGAGACTACCATCAGCGATGTATGGACGAAAGATACTCTACCATATCCCGGGATGGGCCCAAGGCGTGGCGATAATCCTATCCGGGCTTCTGCCAACTCGGTCATGCGCAAGCTCAGCATGGCAAGCATTGCCAGCAATTTCTCCAAACGTTCTGACTTCTCGAAACGCTCCGGGAGCTATGCCAGTCTTAGCCAGCTTCGTAAAGAAGAAGCAGGACGGGCCAGGGCACGGAGAAAATCTCCACCAACTGCCATGCGGAAGTCCGTTTCAGCTCCAGGAATCAAGGTCGACTTCCACAGTGCACCGGCAGCATTCCTCCCAGCTGATTTCGAGCTGGTTACTCCTAACAGCAACGTCAACAACAAAGGCAGAAGATGCGGCAACCGGGCTTACCTCTCGCAAAGGGGCAGCGAGCGGATCGTTGCGCCCGGCGTTCTTCCCCGTGCGATGAGTTTGTCACCTTCGCCGCGGCCTCCATCCATGACGCTCGCGAAGAAGCTGTCTTTGCCAGCTCTCGTGGAAAGGTCCACCGTCGATTTGCCCGCACAGGTCAAGTCCCCAGAAAAGGCCACGCCAGAGAAATCCACCATTACTCTTCAACCGCCCCAACGCGACAGTACTCCTGCTTCACCGCTCAAACGCTTCATCAAGCCTCGCGCGAAGCTCTTCAAATTTTGGACAACTCGGAATGACAGCAACAAGGCCGCCTTGGCCTCCTCCAAGGCATCGGCTTCGGGCCCCACCCCTTGAATAGATTAATGACGGTTTAGAGGACTTTGGGATATGATATCATTGGAGAACGCAGTGGCTTGGCGCAAAAGACGGTTTGGAGAGCGCTTGGGACGCTTAGTCGGCTGTGGGGAAGCGGGCGGTCGCGGATCGCGGTGTTTTCTTTTTCGGGAACAGGCTTTTTTAGAACGGCGTGTCCCCGGGATTGCGCAAGCATGCAAGGTACCCGCGGGGAATGGGGAACTGGAAGGCACTCAATAGTGGTTGGTATTCACAGCGATGCTGGACTTTCTTCGCGCCCTTTTCTTTGAGTGTAATGTTGTATTGGATAGAAGGCTGAAGCACAATCATATCCCTGCGTCATCACGAGCGGAGAGTGTGGAGATGGGTGACTGCACAGAGATTGGGCGTTGACGTTATTCAGGAGAAAGGCATGGAAGGCGTGTCTCGATGGCGGGGCAGGGCTGGAGTCCGGACGCCAGGTATGCGATCAGAGCAAGGCAGCTGGGCAGGTGCTCCGTGCGTGCACCTATGACGTCGATGTCTTCTGCTGAACTACAAAACCCTCGTCATCCCACCAGACTCCTTGCGTGCACTTCGCATTTCACCACTGCAGCAACACAGAACACTCATCCATTCCATCCCTCTTTAACTACACAACACACGCAACGCCCACCACAATGCCTCCCCGCGGAAACGACATTCAGACCAAGGTCCACTACAAGGGCAAGGAGGACGATTTCGTCATCTTCGTCGAGTCCCAAAAGGCTGTCCAGGACTGGAAGCAGGACAAGTCTGTCCCTCTGGCGCAGGTTGTCAACGGCTGGAAGGTCTTCGTCACCCACAAGTAAGCTACCCAAGCCCGCTCACGCGACGTCCTCTCCCCGGACCCCCCGCCCCAACGCTGAGCTTCGGGCGGCCGAAACCCACGTTGAAGCGATATCATTCGCTTTGATTCGTCTTGATTGTGGAGCACTCGCTAACAGACGCTGTCCTGCAGGCACGGCACTCAGGGCATCCTGGACGGCGCATCCAACGCCCTCCTCGACAACGAGTTCGGCACGCACGCTGAGGAGGATGTCGTGAAGCAGATTCTCGAGAAGGGTGAAGTGCAGTCAGTGGAGGTATGATGCACCTTATGAGATCCTTTCAGAGCCTCAGAACACAGCTGACAGTGATGTGCTACTACAGGAGAAGGGCCGCCAGGGCGACAGGAACGTCGCGGATGGACCGATCGCAGCACATGGCTACTCGGCGTAAACATACAGCATTGTTCGGATACCCAAGGCGAAGGGGGGATTTTCTTTTATGGCATGGCATTTTCCTTGATTCGGCCGTGAGGCATCTCACCCCGTCGCAGGCCGATATGGCTTCGGTGCTGCAATCAAGGCGGGCTGGCATTCACAAAGCCCAGAGCCTCTGACGAGGCGAAATGAAGTTCTACGAGACAAGATATCTGACTTACTTGATTGGTGCGGACTTGCAAAGCGTTTCCCATGATGCCTTGGGCGGAGCTGAGGGGCTGCCCACCTGCCCCGCCATTTTCGGTGGCTCCGGCGGGGCTGGAGATTTGCTCACAATGACGTCACCAAGTGCGATCCTCGACCCAGCCACGTGATCCCCACGCATACTTCTCGACACATCCCTCTTCACATAATTTTCTCCATTTCCAGAGCCTTTGAATTGTCATTGTTTGAACCTCCGGCTTGCTCATGTTAGTGGAATGTGGATCTGAGTCAGCTAGTTAAAACACGTACGCGCGCATGACCCTCATAGTCTAACGGCGATGAAATGCTACTCTGCGCAGTCACCTCCGCTCTCTTCGACCACTGACCCGCCATCTGCATGGCGTCGAAGTCTGGCTTTTTTTTTCCTCCTCCCAATGGCCTACGGAGCACATTGTCGGACCGAGTCCTGTCGGTCGGCTTGGTTGGGCGCCCGACCGGCTCAATTACAATTCCCGATTGAGTAACGCGGGATAACTCTGGTTTTTTACATGGTTCCGGTGTGGAAGAGCCGCACCTTATTTCATGCATCACCCCGGAGACTCACTGAAACTCATCTTCTTCGTTTTCAATCTATTTGGTTGTCTCACGTCTCAGATTCGATGTCGAGATAGACTTCCCTCATCTCGTTTCCAGTGGTTTCAGGCCAGCATCCGTGAAACTATAATTTATCCTCCAAGTTGCAGCACTTCGGCATTCCGCGAAACACACGGCGTGCATTAGTTCAAATAGACTTGACTACGAATGCACGTGAAATCAGTAAAGCGGCTTCCGCCGTGCGTATAAGCGGATGCTAGACGCCAACGCTAGAGTCTACGCTTGACACGCTCAAGCTTCGCTAGCTGCTGTCCGAAGCTTGTGTGCGGGATTGTGCTTCACGTGGTGATGCGTTTGCGGCGCGACCTCCAGGCGCCGGGCCCTGAAAGTATCGCGAAATTCCATTATGTCGTGTCTGGAGAGATAGGATCCTTCCGGGACCGGAGCGCAATCTCTTGCGTTCAGGGCCAAGCGACACTGCGGCTTGACTCTGTTGGCCACGAAACTGGAAAAGTATATCAACCCACACGGTTGAGAGAGCGAGCGTCGGCGCTATCCGCCTGCGCGGGCGATAACAGAGGGCCGGTGAATTTGCGCATTGTCGGCACAGGAGTCGCTCCCCTGCGCCAAATCAGCCTTAGCATGCGAGTGAGCGAGATGGGCTGCCGCGCCACACGCTGCACGCGAGCACGATCCTTTTCTGGGGCGAATGGCCGTGGACCCTCGTCTCTTGGCTCTGGGGAAGCGGTGGGCTCCCAGCAAGATACAGAATCTGACGGCAGACGAATCAGCATCGCCGAGTTGGCCAGGCTACGCAGATCGGCCCTCGCCTGGGGGGACACGGGGTCTGTTCCTGGAGTGCCATGCACGAAACGGGCCCAAAGGCTTCCAGAAAGGCGCGCGCGCTCTGGGGCCGCTGGACAGCGAGATACCGAGGGCCAGAATCGCGGAGAGCGCGACGCCACAGCGAGTCGCGGCGATGCCGCATCGGGGGCTCAGCGCCGGCACTTGTTTATCGCGGCACGCGACAGAGCAAATCACCGCGCGGCCGTCCGCGCCGGTGCAACGCCTGGCAGCGATAGGGTTGATAAGGGCCGGCGCTTTATCGCGGCTGGCCGCAGCGATTGGTGCAGGGCCCGCCTGGATCGCGTCCGCCCGCGCGCTCCACTGGGGCAAAGTGGGCCGGAGGTGGCCGGCTGGTGAGCCTCGCAGACCCCGATGCAACGGACGTTAGCCCGAACGGGAAGTTGCCAAGCCCACAGCGCGGCGCGCGGCTTTGCGATAGCTGCGGCGCTCGCGGCGGCCGTGGCAGGGCCTGATCAGCTCGAGTCGCACGCCGCGCACCTATTTACTCGCCCCGGCCGGCGCGACGTGAGCCCTCACGCAGCTCTCGCGCCGCCGCCGCCGCTCCCAGCCCTCGACGCGCCGCCCCTCAGCACAATGGCCGCTGACCACAATTCGTCGCCACAGCTCCGCGTCGCGGCCAATGAGGACCCGGCCCTGGACGTGTCGCGCGAGCACCACCACCCGCACCTCCACCACGACGCCTTTGCCGAGAAGGGCCACAAGGACGAAATTGCCTACACCACGGGCACCACCGAGGACCCTCCCAAAATCCCCGCCGAATCCCACCTGCACCACCACCACGTGCCCGGCAAGAACATGGACAAGGACGGCATCGTCGACATCGACGACGCGGAGAAGGGCAGCACCAGCCCCGTCACCACCACGCGCGGAGAGGGCGAGAAGCGCAGCGCCTTCGGTCGCTTCTACGCCAAGTACAGGATCTTCTTCCATCTGTTCATCTGGCTGCTCTTCACGGGGTACGTGGTCGCACTTCCCCCAAAAATTTTCTTCGTTCCGCGGCGTGGCGTGTCCGACGGTCGCGAAAAAAACGAATTTCGCCGCGCAAGCCCACAAGAGCACGCGTCTTCTCCGCGAAGCACTGGCTGACAATGGCGCGACAGATGGTGGATCGCCAGCTTGATCCTGCACCGCAACGACAAGAACTGGATCATTCCGTTCCTGCTGTACCTGGCCATTACCCTGCGTCTGATCTTCTTCCACGTGCCCATCTCCATCGTCACGAAGCCCATGGCCTTCGTCTGGAACAACACGGGGGTTCGCTTTGCTGCGCTCATCCCCGAGAAGTTGAGGACTCCTCTTAGCGCTCTGCTCGTGTTCGCTGTCTTCCTTATTGGAACATTTGCCAGCGACGAGACCCGGGATAATACCAGGGCGAACCGTGCGATTAGCATTTTCGGCCAGCTTGTCTTCCTCTTCGGCCTCTGGGCTACCTCCAGGAACAGGAAGGCCATTCGATGGCACACCGTCATTGTGGGCATGCTTATGCAATACATTATCGCCCTGTTTGTCCTGCGCACCACCGCCGGATAGTGAGTTCTCCACGCTTCTTTTCGGCGAATTTCCAGCTAACCGCATGGCAGTGACATCTTCAACTTCATCTCCACTCTCGCACGTGAATTGCTCGGTTTCGCCGACAAGGGTACCGCTTTCTTGACCTCGGACACCGTCCCTGAGACGATCCACTGGTTCCTGATCACTGTTCTGCCCGCCATTATCTTCTTCGTCTCTCTCGTACAGCTCATGTACTACGTCGGCCTGATCCAATGGTTCGTCGGTAAGTTCGCGAGCTTCTTCTTCTGGAGCATGCGCATCTCCGGTGCCGAGGCCGTCGTCGCTGCTGCTTCTCCCTTCATTGGACAGGGTGAATCCGCCATGCTTATCAAGCCCTTCGTGGCTCACCTTACCATGGCCGAGATCCACCAGGTTATGTGCTCTGGTTTCGCCACCATTGCTGGTTCCGTGCTTGTTTCCTACATCAGCATGGGTGTCAACCCCCAGGCCCTTGTTTCGTCTTGCGTCATGAGTATCCCGGCTTCCATTGCCATGAGCAAGCTCCGCTTCCCTGAGGAGGAGGAGACGCTTACCGCCGGCCGCGTTGTCGTTCCTGATGATGACGAGCACCGTGCTGCCAACTTCCTGCACGCATTCGCCAACGGGGCTTGGCTTGGTCTGAAGATTGCTGGCATGATTCTGGCCAATCTTCTCTGCATCATCGCCTTGATTGCCCTGATTGATGGTCTGCTCACCTGGTGGGGTCGCTGTAAGTGCAAAAACATCCAACGTGCAAAACTGAAAGACAGATCCTTATTCTCGTAGACATCAACCTCGACGGCAAGTACGACTTGACGCTCGAGCTCATCCTGGGCTATCTCTTCTACCCGATCGCCTTCCTGCTCGGCGTCAGCCGCGACGGCGATGATCTCCTCAACGTCGGCCGTCTCATCGGCATCAAGATCGTCGCCAACGAGTTCGTCGCCTACACCGACCTCACGACCAAGGCCGCGTACGCGGATCTTACCGACCGGTCGCGTCTCATCGCGACGTACGCGCTCTGCGGTTTCGGCAACATCGGCTCTCTGGGCAACCAGATCGGTGTGCTGTCTCAGCTCTCGCCCAGCCGTTCCGGCGATGTGTCGAGGGTCGCCATCAGCGCGCTCCTGACGGGCATCCTGGCCACGCTGTCGTCGGCCAGTATTGCGGGCATGGTCATCATCGACCAGAAGACTTTCTTCAACCCGTCGACGACGACGTCGTAGTAAGGGCGGCGCAGGGGTTAGGAGCTCGGTTGGCGGCGTGTTTTGATGTTTGACGGAGTTGTGTGACTGGTGTCGTAATACCCCACTCGACTTGGACGATGTGATGCGTATATGTGTGATTTTACTCTATTTTAGAGCCCGCAGTGGCGGTATCTTGGATACCTAAAGAAAAGAATTGCATCGCGTTTCGATCTTGCCACCGCCAACGCGGCCCCGCAGCCAGGCTTTGAGGCTGCGAGTCGTTTGCCAGGAGCCCCCTGGCAGCGCCTAAGCTGAATGGGAAAGGCATACGTGGAACCTGCCTCGGCGGAGTGCTTGCCCCGATTTGACTGCCAGAGGCCGAAGGTACCCGACGGCAGAGCGTCGCCGTTGCCCGTTCCGAGCGGCCCGAGCTCGTGGCCCGCTGACTGACAGCGCGCGCTCCCCGTCCACTCACCTCCCCTCCAACTCGCTTACATCACCCCGACCTGCCCAGGCCCCGGTCCCAGAGGTGATGTCCTGCTGGGGTATAGCCGCCACCGGCGCTGAGCACTCTTCCGGTCACATATCATCCACCGGCTGACAGCCGCCACTGACACACGCTCCCTCCGGCCACTCTACTTCCTAAATTTACCGTACATCCGCCGCCGCCATGACAGCAAACCTCGCCGGCTTCGACTTCAGCACCGTGTCCGAGCTGGGCCTGCCCCCTTCTGCTGCTGGGCTGCTCGGCACCAATCCCGGCGCGACTGCGACAATGGACTCCCAACAGCAGCAGCAGCAGCACTCACCGAGCCTCGACCAGTCGTCTTCCTCGTCAGTAAAGCAGCCCATCCCTTTGGCGTGCGTCGCCTGTCGCTCCAAGCACCTGAAGTGCAGCGGCGGCGACCCGTGCGCCAGATGCGTAGCCGACGGCTGTGAATGCAGCTATGTCAAGTCGCGCAGAGTGAGTAGTCGTGCCATTCTTCTTCTCCAAGGTCTTGGCCGCCACAGGGCTGACGATCGTCGGCAGGGATACAAAGGCCCCCGGAAGAGGGCTGCTGGTGAACAATTGGGCAGGCCTCCGCCGAGAGAGCCGTGTACGGAGCAACAGGGTGCGTTTCTCCTGGTTAGGCAACAAATCCGATGGTCTTCTGTACCTTGCCAATCTTTGGCTTAGTTCTCGTCTCATACGTTTTGTTTTAGGGCCGATGACTAGGCCTCCGCCTGCGACGGCGGGGTTCGCGACTGCGAGTCCTGACCAGTCGCCATCTTTCCCGGCGCTGGAAGTATTCACCGGCGAGACAGCGTCGTCGCCAGGCACATTGAATTGCTTCCCGTTTCAGACGGCCGAAGATATGGCCATCGCCGCGCAGAATCAAGTCACTGTTGCCGAGAAGCCCGCGCAAAGCCAAGGAGCTGGTAATAATGGCTCGACGATGGCGCTGAGCGCATTCTTTACAATCTTCACCGCTGCGCATCCCTTTCTGCTACCACGTCATTATCTGCTTGAACTTCTACGGACTAAACGTATCCCCCATCTCGAGCTTGCTATGCAGTACGTCGGGTCCTGCTATGTTCCGCAAGTATCGACGCAAATGCTCGAAGAGGCGCTCAACCAAGCCCTCTACCAGCAGAATCAACCAAGAGACGGATTCATGGTTCAAGCATTGCTTCTCTACGCCATTGGCCTCAAGTCTAATGATAAGTCGGCAGCAGCAGAGGACGTGCTGGCGCAAGCGGTGGATCTCGCCCTTTCCATCGGCATGAACGATCGGGAGTTCGCTTTCCGTAACGGCTCTGGATCGCGTGTGTTGGAGGAGAGCTGGAGGCGAACGTGGTGGGAGCTGTACGTCATGGATGGTTTCTTCGCGGGTGTCACTCAGCGCACGAGCTTCAGGCTAAGGGATGTGCTAACGGATGTTTCGTTGCCATGTGAGGAGTTGGAATACACGTCAGGAGTGAGTGGTACACTTCCTTGTCATCCGCAAATAATTACTGACGTCGTTCTGCAAGTACATACCATCGCCGAGAACCCTGGAGGAGTATGACGACGCCGCTTTCGCAGACGAAGAGATCGTCTTTTCATCTTTCACGTATCGCATCGACGCTGTTCGGAATCTTGGAAGAGTGCTCGCCGTGACAACTACCGATGTCCTGGATGTCCGCGCGATAGAGAGTGCTGATTCGTACATTGTCAACTGGGCACTACACCTCCCTGTTAGCAAAAATGAGACAATCTCTCGGGATGGGCAACTGGATCATATGCTCTTCCAAGCGCATATGATCACCGATGCGTAAGTGACGCCTTTCATAAAACGTTTCATCTACCGTCTTACTTCTCCGTCTGCTTTTGCATTGGTGCAAACGATGACACTAACAACCCTACAGAAGCGTAATCCTCCTCCACAAGCCCCGCTCTACCCTCGACGAATACCGCAGCGCCGACGAAATCCGCACCTGCGTCCGCCAATGCGCCCCCCTCATCTCGACCCAAACCCGCGAAACCCATACGGCAAAATGCATGGACGCATCGCAGCACCTCTCCAAGCTCGTCCGCCTCCCCTGCCCCCTCGCCCGCCTCACGCCCTTCTTCACCTGCGCCGTCGTCATGTCCTCGGTCGTCTACCTCTCCGCCTGGTCCTTCGTCGCCCCCAACTCGGACCCCACCACCGCCGCCCTCGACGTCTGCGGCAACGGCTGCAACGGCTCCACCGCCCTCATCACCGGCGACGCCGGGTTGAAAGAGCTCATCCGGCTCAATATGGGCGCGTTGAAGAATTTGGCGCATCAGTGGCCGCTGGCGCGCACGGCGGCGGGGCAGGTCAAGGGAGTGGCGGTGGAGCTGTTTCGGGCGAAGAAGGAGGTTCGGAGGTTGTGGAATGAGGTCGCGGCGGAGGATATCTTGAGGATGATTGAAGATGCGGCGAGTGAGAGTGGGAGCGGGAGCGGGAGCTTTGGGGAGGTGAACGGGGCGGTGGGGGCGGCGACGTAGGAATATATATGGGTGTAGGATTTCTTTTTTTTCTTTTCTCTTGGAAAGGAGCTGGGTTGGAGACAAATGGGGTAGGGGGGTGTACTATATCCTTTGGGTCTTTTTTGCGTCTGTTCTGGGTACAGGTGTTTTTTGAGGGAATGATGTTCTTTTCTGTTTTCCCTTTCTTGGGTGTTGGGGTTCGGCTGACGGTTGCATATCTCCGCTTCCTCCTGACTCTCTACTCGAAGACCAGAGTATACACGGACTGGCTCGTGCTCGGATACATGGTGTTGATGATAATAAACGGTCATTTTACGTTCATCCTTTGGAAGTTCCGCTATACTGAACAGGCAACTATGCCCATGCCATCACCTGCAAGAACTCTTCTTGTGCGAAGCCTCGACGAGTCTTCTACAGCGCTTAGCTCACTTGTGCGTAGGTCAGCCTGGGGCTCCACGGTTAAGGGTACCCAGCGAAGGAGCAGGAAAGAGTTGGAGGCGTGTCGGTCAGCGGAGGTCTAGAGGAGGGCCAATCGAGGCCGGGCTGCCGCTTACTTACTCGGGAAGTAGTAAGCAAGGCCGTGGAGAGAGATCGATGACTCGATGGAGTTGGGAGAAGGAAAAGGGCTGGCTGCGATAAGGCCCGGGCCGCGCAGCCAATCAGCGGCCGCGGAGATGGACAAGACGCGCCGCCATCGGCCGCCAACGGGAGCGGGAATCAGACAATCAAAACCTTCTTGCGCCTTTTTGCTTTAGCTTTCGCCGACTGGTGACTTGCAGTGTTTGCTAACCGTGGTCAAAGTAAGTCAGTCAGACTCTCGGGGGTTGTGCCGCGGCTTCCCGCCACGTACGGCAGCAGCGCTTCGGCGTCACGCCGCACCCGACAAAAGCACCTTTCTGGCCGCGTGTTTGCCAGACATCGAGCATGCCGTCTTCTTCCCCACGATCTCCACGGCCTCGTCGCCCGTGCGGAGCCCAAGGTAGGTGAGTGTGCGTCCAATCGGTGACTAAGGGCGGGTCTTATCGCCGCGCAGCTTCGCCAGCCGCGTCCCTTATCTATGCCAATCCGCGAGACTTGTCGCGCAGAGCAAATCTCTCCGCAAATCAGCGCCCGCCCCGAGGAGAACTGCCTGTCGCACGGGGGCCAGTCTTGGCTCGACTGATGATCGCAGGAGCCATGCCCACTCGTCCTGCGATCATCGGCCCGGGCGAGGAGTTTGCCCTACGGCTTAAATCTTGCTCATATCAGCGGGAGCCTGAGGCCGTGTGCCATTTATACTCTGCTTCTGCCCGGCTCTTCTTTTCTGACCTCTGGGCTCCTTTCACTTGCGAAGTCGAACTCGGTCACTGGTCGGGATGGCGCTGACTTCGGGCGAACCGCCGCTCAGCCAGGCCGTTGGCTATGGTGTCGTCGTCGGCTTGGGCTTTGCCTTTGCGTAAGTTTGCGATATGTTAATGTCACTCTGCGGAATATAACGCTAATTTTTGGCCCGAGGTTAGCCTTGGTATGATTCTGACCACGTTCGTCCTCAAGAGGTACGGCCTTATTTCTGAAATACGCTTCACCATTACACCAATTCTTGAGAATCCGGGATTGATGGCCCTTACTTTCCTTTGTTCTCTTTCCTTTCCAAGGCCACAATACTATCAACAGTATTGGACTGATTGTCAAGAGTTTCCCTTTTGATCTCGTCTCATCCAGCGCTGGAGAACGGGTTGGGAAATCATCACCATAATTTCATCACGTCACATCATGAGACTGACTAGCTAATGCAGATACAACAATGAACTCCAAACGAGTGAGATGTTCAGCACGGCCGGCAGGACGGTCAAGTCTGGTCTTGTTGCTTCCGCCGTTGTCTCGTCCTGGACGTGGGCAGCAACACTGCTGCAATCGTCTGGTGTGGCTTACAACTAGTGAGCGCCCGTTACCCTGGCCAATCCATGACTGCCACTAACGAATCAAAGTGGTGTCTCCGGTCCCTTCTGGTACGCTTCAGGAGCAACGGTGCAGATCATTCTCTTCGCAACTCTCGCCATCGAGTTGAAGAGGAGAGCGCCCAATGCACACACCTTCCTCGAGGTTATCCGTGCACGCTACGGTGCCGTCACGCACATTGTCTTCATGGTCTTTGGCCTGATGACGAACATCCTCGTCACAGCCATGCTCCTAACCGGTGGCTCTGCAGTGGTCACCGCTCTGACTGGTATGCACACTGCCGCAGCTTGCTACCTGCTTCCAGTAGGAGTTGTTCTGTACACGCTTTTCGGAGGCATCAAGGTAAGCAAACCAAAAGAGTAGGCTTTGTGACCATTGCTGATCCTTCTGTCAGGCTACGTTCCTGACTGACTATGCTCATACTGTGATCATTCTGGTCATTATTTTCGTTTTCGCCTTCACTGCCTACGCCACAGACGCTGTGGTTGGCAGCCCCGGCCGCATGTACGATCTCCTGGTTGAAGCTTCCCAGCGCCATCCCGTCGATGGCAACGCCGAGGGAAGCTACCTGACGATGCGCTCCAAGGAGGGCGCCATTTTCTTCGTCATCAACATCGTCGGCAACTTCGGAACTGTGTACTCAGACAATGGGTACTGGAATAAAGCGATCGCTGCAAGCCCCGTGCACGCCCTCTCCGGGTATGTTATGGGCGGTCTTAGCTGGTTCGCCATCCCTTGGCTGGCCGCTACGACCATGGGTCTGGCCGCCCTCGCTCTCGAGAATAACCCCGTTTTCCCCACTTACCCGAACCGTATGGACCCAGCTGATGTTTCTGCCGGTCTGGTGCTCCCGGAAGCGGCTGTGGCATTGCTGGGGAGTGGTGGTGCAGCGGCTACCCTGCTTCTGATCTTCATGGCTGTCACGTCGGCCATGTCCGCCGAGCTGATTGCCGTCTCGTCAATTTTCACTTATGATGTCTACCAGACGTATATCAACCCGAAGGCCACGGGCAGGCAGCTCATTTACATGTCGCACATGATGGTCGTTGGCTTCGCAGTCGTCATGGCATCTTTCAGTACGGGACTGTACTATGCTGGGTAAAGCTCTCCTCACCACCGTATTGAGAAAGTTCGTGGCTGATATTTGCAAAACAGTATCTCAATGGGTTACCTTTACCTGCTGATGGGTGTCATCATCTCCTCCGCCGTCCTGCCCACCACCTTGACACTCATGTGGAGCAAGCAAAACTGGGCCGCCGCGACATTCTCCCCACCCCTCGGCCTCGCCTGCTCCCTAATCGCCTGGCTCGTAACCGCCAAGAAACAAGGCGGCGAACTCACCGTCGCCACCACCGGCGCAAAGTAAGCCTCCCTTCTTCCCCCCTTCCATCCCGCCAGAGAACAGCGACTCACAGCCCTCCAGCAACCCCATGCTCGCCGGCAACGTCGTCGCCCTCCTCTCCCCCATGCTCTTCATCCCCCTCCTCACCCTCGCCTTCGGCCCCCAAAACTACAACTGGCTCTCCATGAAAGCCATCCGCAAAGCCGACGACCGCGACCTCGCCGCCTCCGACCCCGAGCTCGTCTCGGACCAATCCACCACCACCACCGGGCCGCACCACCCATCGGAGTCGGCCGACGAGCAGGAGAAGCTCAAGCGCGCGTCGCGCATCGCCCGTGGGCTGACGGCCTTCATGACGATCGCTTTCCTGGTGCTGTGGCCCATGCCCATGTACGGGTCCGGGTATGTGTTCAGTAAGCGGTTTTTTACCGGGTGGGTTGTCGTGGGCATTCTGTGGTTGTTTTGCTCGACGGGGGCGGTGGGGTTGTATCCGTTGTGGGAGGGGAGGCATACTATGGCGCGGACGGCGAGAATGGTTTGGTTGGATTTGAAGGGTGGGAAGGGGGCGGTGGGGAGGAAGGGGGTTGTGGTGGCGCATGGGTCGCTGGCGGTTGTGGAGGGGGAGGGGGAGGAGGGGAAGGAGAGTGGGGAGGTGACGCCGATGAGTGGGGAGAAGGAGGCGGAGAAGTAGTGAGGGGGTTGGGATGGGGTAAGAATTAACGCTTTCAGGCTTAGGAGTCTCGAGAAAAAGAGGTGGTTACTCGTTGTCAGACTGGGAGGGAGTTGTTATGAGTTGAAGATACCACGAGTCTTTGCAATGGACGGCCTTTTTCTCACAAGCGTAGGTAGAGATAGATTCTTCCGAGATATTCATTCCCATTCTTCGTCGGACGGAAGTGGTGGTTCAATGCCGGATGTCCTAATACGTGATTCGCGCTTCAACAATAGTCAGAACAGTTGGAGGAGGAGAACTTTTCATGAGAAATAGGCACTTCAGAGGATATTGAGATGGGTAGTTGAACATCTCATGGGGACGTAAGATGCCCGCTCTCAATATGTCGCGCACCCTGAGAGATAAGAAAAGAGTTTGAAGAGTTCTGGTCAATGCCAGTGCTCCTGCTAGCTGGGCATGTTGAGGCGGTATGCCAATCAGGCAGCACTGAAGAAGAAGAAGAATAAAACGAAGAAAGACTCGAAAAAGTGCAATGGATGCATGGCACGAGGACAGACGAGTATTTGAATTTGGTATTTTGATCTTAATTTAGGTTGAAGCGATGGCTACGCAAGACTCAAGACCACCGTCGACAGAAGAATTTCGGCATGTCGAACGGAAGGAGCACCACAGCTACGGCGACTGAGACCATTCTGGCGCAATACTGGAAGTTCGCGGGAAGAGTGCGGTGTGCGTTGCGATGATGGGGTGAGGACTGAGCGGTCACCTTGATGGACGTCTCGCTTACGCAACTGCCTCGACCGCAAGTCACGGGAAATTGCGCCATCGCCGCTGCGGATATATACGTCCAACGAGCGCCCGCCGACCTCTTGCGCTCGACATCTTCTCGAAAGTGCTCTCTTGCGCTTCTCAGGTATCAATCTTGGACGCGTCTTCAATTGTCGGCTTTCTGCTCGTTCCTCTTCGAGCTCTTACCTTATTCTTGATCCTCTCAGCACCATCTCATATTGCACGTCTCCTGCGATGCCTTCCTCTCTCAGTCTAGACTATTCACTCTCGTTGACCCCAGTGTCTGCCGCCCCTGTCTCCGTGTTTTGACCGAACCGCTCCATCAGCTCACTGCCTCGCGTCCATCTCTGCCCGAAGGCCGAGCCCACTGCCGGCATCCCACCGTCGTCACATTTCTCATCAAGAATCATCTGGACACAGCGGGTCCAATATTTGTCAAAACGCTCGCCCGGCCGTTTCCGCTTCCTTGTCGCTATGACTCCTACGGGTCTCAACGGCAACGCCGAACGAGGTCGCCGACCTCGCTTTCGGCTAAGTCAGAGTCTCCCCGAAAGTCTCCGCTGCCGGGTTGACCAGGGACGACGACGCTTACCGTGCATGCATCCTGCGCTGAATCTTACGCGAACACGCGGAATTTTTACTTCGCGGATAGAAGAGCATGGGAGTCGCGGGCATATGGGTGTTTTGGTCTTAACGAAGACCAAGAAGTCTTAACCCACCTATCAGGCAGTCGGAAAGCATCATCCCCCCCCCAGCGCTGTGACTGAGCAAGTCGTAGTAAGACCGCGGCGTCATAGTGCCGTCAATATCAGACGAAAATGTTGGGCTCTACTATTTGACCAAGGATTTTGGCAGACGTGGTGCGGCATAAAACAAAATTCGCAGGAATGAACCAAGAAGGGAAAAAAAGGACGCGCAGAACCCGAGGAGCGGAACGGTCTGGTACGAAGGCATCCAGTGCGGGCACTCTATGGCAGCGGGACGGTCTTCTCTCGATCCTTCGCTCGCTTTCCCTAGGACCCGATCGTGTGATCGCACTGCATCCCCTCGCTCGTGGTCGGGGTTGCTCCACCTCCAGGGCGTAGTCTCACCAGGGCTGAACGCTGACATGCCGCTTCCTGCGAGCGTTTGCCGGTTGCCTTGGTCGCCGGTTCTCATCATTTACTGAAATGTAGACAAAACCGACGCCCTATAAAATCCAGAGTTGGGCCTGCGAATTCGAAGCCAGCAGAGCAAACTCCATCAATTAGTTTTCCTCAATCGCCTCCTTTCCCCTCAGTGTCTCGCTCGACCGTGCCATAGTCCCAGACCGAAGAAAAACAACACTCCTCCAAAAATGCATTCCAGCAAAGCCCTCTCCGTCGCCGCGCTCGGCGCCCTCTTCTCGGGCGCCAATGCCGCAACCAGCACCACCCAGCCCAACACCTTCGGCCTGGTCGGCCCGCAGAACATGATGCTCTTCCTGAACGGCTTCCACTTCATCAGCGGGCACCCGGACCAGTTCCTGCAGGCGAACCACCACTGCGTCGTCATGAACTCCGATTTCATACAGTGCGTCATCTACGTGCCGGGCACCAACCCCGCTCGTGTCGCTGGTATCGAGTATATCATCTCTGGCGACGCGTTCGCCAAGCTGCCCATGGAGGAGCGCCAGCTGTGGCATAGTCACCAGTACGAGGTTTCGAGCGGGTTGTTGACGGAGCCGGGGATGCCGCAGACGGTGGACGATGAGGTGATGAAGATTCTGGTGAATAGCTATGGAAAGGTATGTGCGTGTGTTCAACATCTCCTAGAACACCCCCTAAACGATTGCTACGATTGTTAAACACGAAAGAACATCCCAGACCTGCCACACCTGGCGCTACGACCAAAAGAACAACTCCCTCCCCCTCGGCATCCCCGAGTTCGTCAACGGCTACACGCAAGACGGGCAGCTGAGCGCCGCCTTCATCGCCCAGCGCGACGAGTACTTCGGCATCAACGCCTCGCTGATCAGCGAGCACCGCAAGGAGGCCGGCATCAATCCGCCCGCCGTCCAGGCGGGCGCCGACATCTGGAAGGAGGGCGTCATCCTGACGTACGAGCTCAAGAACACGACCGGGAAGGTCGAGTTCGTCGAGGATGCGGCCAAGTTGAAGGGGAAGAGGTTTCATAGGCACTGAGCCGGCGGGCAAGCAGCTCTTGGGTTGATTGTGAATGTGCCTGATGAGTGGGGGGGAAGCGGGAGGGAGGAGGCTTCTCCCCGCTTTGTTTACTTCTGTTACACGCTCATTTTACTGCTTTGTATAGAAAGTTGAAGGCTTGATAGCGAATAATGCTGAGTGTTCCTTTTGCAAAGCTGCCGGAATGCGCTGTTACATAAGTACATGGACAACAATAAAATCTAATTTCTTGACCTAGTTATATTCCTTGCAGAGGGTATTCCAACCCCTTCCTTTTATCCAACCATCAATGCATGCACGCATCTTCCTCTCCCTCTCTCTCTCAACACCCTAGCCCAACCCCCAACCCCACCTTGTCTAATCCTCCACCGCAACCTCATTCTCATCAAACACCTCCCCCTCCCCCTTCCCCACCTCCACCTCCACCTCCACCACACTACTTCCCCCCTCCCCCCTCTCCGCACCGCTATACGCCGGCGCCCCCAACTCCTCCCCACCCACAACCCACACCCTCCCCAACTCCAGCTCCACCTCAGCACGCCGCCTCTTCCACTCCTCAACACGCGCGAGCCGCTCCCGCAGCTCAGCCAGCTCCTTCTCGACGGTCGATTTCTCGGACGCGGTGCCGATGCGCTGGAAGTCCCACTCGTCGCCTTGGTCGCCGAGGCCGAGGGTGAGGGTGTAGGTGTGGTAGCGCTTGAGGGAGGCGCGGGTGGAGATGGTGATGAGTGCTGTTTTTGAAGAAGAAGCGCGGGTTAGTTAGCTGCCATTTTGCCGGGGAGGGGGGGGGGGGGGGGGAAGAGGTGACGTACTGATACCGCGCGCCTTTGCGCGCTCGTATAACAGGCCTTCGACGTCGCTGCTCACGGCGCTGGTGCCCTCGTCTACGAAGGCGTAGCGCGGCTCGTGGTAGAGTAGGCGCGCGACGCCCATGCGCTGCTTCTCGCCGCCCGATAGCACGTCCTGCCATACCTTCCTCGTGTCCCAGCCGCCCTCGCGGTCTGGCAGGTAGCCTAGCCGCGCGTCCTCTAGTACTTGCGAGAGCTCGAAGTCGCGGCGGCCCGCGTGGTTCATGTCGACGGCTGTGTGCGGGTAGATGACCTGGTCGCGCAGCGTGCCGGTGCTGAGGTAGGGCCGCTGCGGCAGGAACATGATGCCGTCGGTGCCGACGCTGCGGGGGCGAGACACGAGGCCGCGGTAGGCGGGCCAGAGGCCGGCGACGATGCGGGCGACGGCGCTCTTGCCGACGCCGTTGGGGCCGGTGATGAGGAGGTGTTCGCCGGAGTGGACGATGAAGGAGAGGGAGTCGATGAGCTCGTCGCCGCCCATGGGGTAGAGGGCCGGCGCGACGACGGGGACGTGTTCGAGGCGGACGCCGTCGAAGCCTTTGTGGACGGTGCCTTGGGCGTCGGCGAGCGAGTAGAGCTCCGGGCGTTGGCTTGGTGGGAGGTAGTATGCCTCGGCGTGGACGCGGTGGAGCGTGCTGATGAGCGTGTAGACGCGTGATGTGTAGCCCGCTAGCTCTTGCAGGTCTTTGATGCTGTACATCATGCGGCCACCGGCGTCGGCGAGCGACAGCATCAGCCGCTTGTTGGTGATGAAATCCTTCATGCGGCTGCGCTCTCGGCCGCTCTTCTCTGTTATATCCGCAAGCTCGGTTGCACCCCCCAAGCCACCCCAGGCGGGGAAGAAGACTGGAAGCGAAGTGATGAGGTAGCCGAACGCGGACCACGAGTACTTGAGTACGAAATCCTCGAGCATGTTGTAGCGGATCTTCAGGCTGTAGATGCCCTCCATCCAATGCTTGAGCTCCTTGAAGCCTTTGTCGAGGAAAGTCCGCTCCATCTGGTCTCCGCCGTAGAAGGCAACTTCTTCGGCATTGGCTATGAGGCGAGAATGCAGGGCGCGGAAGTCGCCCTCACAGCGTGCTTCGACGGCCTTGAGCTTGCCAAAGGGCGGAGAGAGTTTCCGCAGGATGGTGGCAGTGAGGAAGTAGTTTGCAAGGAGGCCGCTCGATGCCAGAGGGCCAAGAGAACGAAAGAGTTGATAGTTGAAAACGCAAATATCGACAAAAGGCTTTCCAAGAGAAGAGTAGAGAGCTGCTGCTTCGGCACAGAACTGGGTGAGATCCTGCGTGATGAATTGATCGGCGCCTTGGCCGATCCCGCCATCGAGATTCGAGAGCTTGTAGTAGTTGAGGTGGTCGTTCAGGTACAGGTCGTGGATGTATCTCGTCAACCTCGTCCGGAAGGCGATCGAGACCTTGGACTGCAGGAACTTGATCATGGCGTTGGTGTACGATGCAAAGCTGCCGATGCCACACCACTTGATGATGCCCCACAGGAACGCCTTGCCCTCGCCGGCCACCAAATCGCGGACGATCTCTCCGTCAAGGCGCGCCACCACCAGCGAAAGATATGTGCGCAGCATCAAGAAGACGCTGTGACTGACCAACAGCCCCGTCTCTTTGCTATTCCACCTCGGGATCATAATATTGAGCAGGCTCAAGAACTGGTGCAGGAAGGCCAAGTTCAGGCCGGGCTTGGTCTGCGGCGGGGGGACCTGCGGGGTGTAGCCATCGCTCAGGCCGGCGGCGCGCGGCGGCTGCAGGAACAGGCGGCGGTGGGCGTCGAAGGTGGTTTGCTTGGTGGGGTAGATGGTGACCTTGCTGGTCGAGTCGCCCTTGGGCACGAAGATGGTGCGCGAGCCGTCCTTGCCACGCAGGCCAGAGTTGCGGCGCAGCAGGCGGCGGCCGCGCTCCTTCTCGGCCTGGCGGCGCCGCCACCACCGGTTGCCGCCATAGCCGGCGCTGAGGATGGAGAGCAGGAGGGCGAGCGTCGACAGGAGCTTGGTGGTGGCGGACACGGACTTGGAGCGGGCGCGCAGGAGCGTGGTGCAGCGCTGCCACAGGGCGAGGAGAGGGTCTTCGCTACGGCGAAGACTGGACTGGGCGGCCATGCTGCCGCATCGTTCGCAGGCGGGCGAGGTGCGGGCTAGAGGGATGCGCGGGCGTGGGTGGACATGGCGGTGGTGATGCTGATGGACGCGGCGCGCTGTCCGGGTGCCAGAGCCTCGGTCTTGGCTGGCATGTGAAGGCCGATGACGGCACTCGGGCCCACCCCCGGATTTTCCCTGTGCGGCTTAGTCGCTCGCCGCATGCGCTGCTCGACGCTTTCACGAGACAGAATGCCATTGTCGCTGAGAATTAGAGATTCCATGTTTGCAAATTGACCTGCTTTTCTGCTCGCGCGGGTGATATCCGAAATGCGCAGCCCCGAACATCCCCAACGCCTGAAGAATGCCTGCGCGTACAAAAAAATGTGTCTATCGACGCGGAATGGAGACACCGTGCACTCTCCAAACCGTCTACTCTTCGTCCATCTCGTCCTCGTCACCCTCCTCGCCATCAACCTCTATCTCTTCAGCATCGTCATCACTCGCGCCCTCCTCTTCCGCGTCCTCCTCCTCAAACCCTTCAAACTCGCCCCTCCTCTCCCTTTCTTTCTCCTCCCTCTCTTCCTGCTTCTGCTTCTCTTCCTCCCTCCTGCCCTCCTCTACCAGTCGTTGCTTCTCCTCCCTCAACTTGCGTTGGCTGGCAACGAATGCGCCAAGCGGCGTCTTCTCCCACTGCTCCTCCTTCAAGAAGCCTTCGACACCAGCACGGTTATTCGGCGCAAAGTCCACCTTTGCGCGGCGTTGCTCAACCCACCGAGCGTTGGCCTCAAGCTTCTGAATCACAAGACTGATGGCGGTGTTGACCTTGCTGTTCTTGTTGCCCTTTGCCTTGTTGCTGACGTCCTTGAGCCAGCGCTTCAGCATGACGACCACCGGCAGCGCAAGCTCGGGGAAGGCAATGTTCTTGGACCAGAGGACGAAGAACTCCGCCAGCAGCTCGGCAACTTGCTCGCCGACTCCATCCTGGTAAACGCGCGTCCGCAGGTACGACTTTGCGGCCCGGATGTTCGTCGCGAAGTCGAGCGCCTTGAGCGTGGCGGGCTTAGGGGGCTTGCGCATCTCTGCCGAGTTGAGCACCTCGTACAGCGCTGGCGCAACGGGAATGTATGTGGACGTGGACTGCGAAATCCGCAGCAGCGCGCGGATCAGCTGGAAGCGCAGTGGGAAGTATTGCGCGGTAGGGATGAGGCGCATCGCACCAATAGTGACTTGTACGATCGGGTAGATGAGAGGACGGAGAGGTGATTCCTTGCCAGCCTCGGCTTCCCGCATGGTGTCGCAGTGGCTGGACACGACGCGCGACCAGAAGTCAAGCGAGTGCACGTACTGCCAGTTGTAAACCGTCTTGTACGACTCCTTCGACTTGTTGGTGATGCTGGAGCGGAGGTGGATGGCGAGCTGGCGGATGAAGGTAAAGCCGGTCGTGTACCCAATGCTAGGTTCCAAACCCCAGAGTTCTGCGGCAGAGTTCTTCATCAAGTTCACACCGGCGATGGTGTGGACGGTCGTGTTGCGGCTACCCTGAACGAAACCCTGGTAGACGGCCTTGAGGATGGCCTCCTTAATACCAGCATCACCGATGACCACTAATCTCCGCAGCACAAGGAAGGCGGCAATCCTAGTGGCTTCGGTGTTGGACGAGTCAGCCCAGATAGACACGATGGTCTTACCCAGGTCGCGGATCAGCTTCTTGAAAGAGAGGATGTACGGGAGGAGGGGCAGGAGGGAGGTCAGGGTCATTCGGAGGGTAGCGGCGTCAGACAGGTTTCCAAGGAGGTGCATGACGGAGGTTGCGTGAGATTTCAGCATCGGGGTCATGTTGCTGTACTTCTTGCCCTCAGTGGGGACACGCCTGAACGCTGTTAGTAGAATGTATTGAATAAGTTTGGTTGCGACTTACACTTTGCCAGTACTCGACTCCTTGACGGGCAAGTGGTGCTGGAGAACCTCCGGAACGCGGTTGAGAGCCAGCACGAGCAGCTCGTGGTAGGCTTGGCTAAGTCAGCGCATGATTCCCAGAAAATTCCCGAGAGAAACTTACCATCCGGATTTGAGATGGCGTACTTGTACTCCTTCCCATCCTCCTCGTTCAAATGCGCGGCGGCACGGAAAGCCAACACAACTTCCTTTGTGGCACGAAGAGAGTGCTTCTCGGCCATTGAGGTTCCCCATTTCTTGATCAATGCCTTTGTAACCTCGTTGCTGGCCTCCGCCTCCGATTCCTCGTCGCTTTCTGCCTGCTTCTTGCTCTTCTTGTCCTTCTTCTGCTTTTTCTTCTTGGGTGTTTCCTCCGCTTCGCTGCCGCTCAATTCGTCCAGCTCGGCCAGATCGGCGTCTTCGGCAAAGTCGAGCAGCTCGGGGTCGTTATCTTTCATAAACTTGTAGAATTCGGGGTCCTTCTTCTTCAGCGCCTCCAGCTGCTGCTTGTGCGAGTCGACTTCGTCCTCCGAACCGGCCTCAGAGCCGCTGTCGTCGGCCACGGGCATGGCCTCGACAGACTCGTCGGACGACGAGACAGATCCCTCCTCTTCGTCATCGCCGGCGGGTTCGGTGCGCTTGCGCTTCCCGGTCTTCGCGGGCACGTCCTTGCGCTTCTGCTTCTTCGGCTTGGGTTCCTCGGGGATGTCGAACCCGCCCTGGAAAAAATCGTCGACGGTCATGTCGCCAAAGGGGTTGGCATCCTCGGCTTTCTTCGCGCGCTTGGCCTGGACCTCCTCCTCGACATCGCTGGCAAGTTCATTGTCGGCGGCGCGGCGGGCCTTGCGCTTGTCCTTGATCTGCTGGCGCTGCTTGACTTTTTTGACCTCCTTGCGGCGCTTAAGCACGTCCTTCAGGTGGTTCTTCTCGAACTTCTTGGTGGCCTTGGTCTGCGCCATGGTGTCGAGGTGGGCCGGCGGGTTGTCGAGGAAAGGCGCAGGCGGGCGGTCGCGGTGCAGCAGAGGCCTGGGAAATTTTGTAGCTAGCGCCGCAACATCCATGTCGCTTGGCGGCAGTGCCCTGCGGAGCGGAGAAGCTCAGGCCTCGTGCCCGCACCACCGCGTCCCCAGAGCACCACCACCTCCGCCGCAGCCATGTACGCCCAAAGACCGCTCCCGTACGCGCCGACGCCGTACAGCTACACGCCGACTTCGGCGCTGTCGGCTACCATCAATCTCGATGAGGTCCGCTCCACCGGCTCCCCATCACGCGAGCATGTTGCCTAACCCACCCGGCTCAGGAAGTCAAGCTGTCGACCACCAGCGCGGAACGTGACCTCTACGAGTCTCTGGCAGAGATCTACAGCATCATTGTCACCCTTGATGCCCTCGAGAAGGCCTACCTAAAGGACTCGATCCAAGAAAGCGAATACACGGATACGTGCAGCCGCCTGCTGAAGCAATACAAGTCCAACCTCGCCAATGAGACCGTATCAAAGGCTTTTGTTGACCTAGATACTTTCAAGCGCGAGTGGGATGTATGTTCTCAAAACACCCTCCTGCTATGCCGTCGCTGATCCTCTCCACAGCTTGACTGCCCTCGAGCGACAGAGCGCCTTCGAGTCGGCATCCCAGCTACGGTCGAACAACCATCCCACAAGCCCGCTGCCCCTGGGAACGACGCTGCCGATGCGACCCTAGTGGTGACGGCCACGGAGAACTTCATCACGCTGCTAGATGCTATCAAGATGGGGCTGCTTGCGAAAGACGTGCTCCACCCGATCCTCGGAGACATCATACAATCCGTCAATAGGGTCACGGACAAGGAGTTTGAGAACAAGGGCAAGATCATCCAGTGGTTGATTACATTAAACCAAATGAAGGCGGCAGACACGCTATCGGAGGATCAGGCCCGCGAGTTTCACTTCGATATGGACCAGGCGTACTACGGGTTCAAGGCTGTATTGAAATGAGGGGTCGGAAGCGTTGGGAATACGGGCGGGTGTTTGAGGAGTAAGCCGCTTTGCTCTGGGAAAATGTCTATGGAGGGCCGAGACCTCGCCGGCGCGGCAATCGCTATCGGCGAATCGGCGCTTTGGCCACACCCTTAGTTTTCCCCCACGATGCCGCCTCCAGATCGCCGCCTCCTTGCGCTTGACTGTTCCACCGCAAATCATGGATGATGAGAACAGAGAACGGAATGGCGAGGTCCTGCATGGTACGAGACCCTACTTACCCGGCCCTAGTACCTTATCTAACACACTCCACAGTGTTGGACCTCCCGCAGCTCTACACGAGGCCCTCGGCCCAAGAATTGCTCAACACACTCACCTTGTTGACCTCCGAGCCACCGTCATGGGAAGGAAGCGACTCCGAGGACGAGGACACACCTATTACCGTCAAGTCGGCGCGCCGGCAGAGCACCAGCGCGGCAAGAGCCCAGCCCAAGCAAATCGACCCGGAGGGCTTGACCGCATACCTCACAAGGATAATCGCGAGTGACTTGCGTTGGATTGAGGATGATTCGGTGAAGGAGGAAATTTGGGAGGCGGCGAGCATTCGTTTGAGTGAGCGTTCTGGCCGAACTGCCATGGGAGCGATATCGCGCACCTTCAGGATTCCTTCTGCCAAGGATGGGCCAAACGAGGACATACAAATCCACGAGCCAGCGCTGACATCAGACAACCTTGGCCTAAAGACTTGGGCATCGTCATATCTTCTAGCCAGGCGTCTTTGCCGGCTAGCTACTGACGAGACCAGTCTGCCATCCATGAAGGATTTGCCTCAACATTCGGTGCTTGAGCTGGGTTCTGGGACAGGCCTGGTTGGACTTGCTGCTGCGATGGTGTTGGGAACGGACGTGCTCCTGACGGATTTACCCGAGATAGTGGAGAATCTGGATCGTAATGCTCTCTCGAACGACGAGGTTCTCGGAAGACACAATGGCACAGCTTACACAGCGGTACTTGACTGGACGACGCCATCGACCATGACACTGTCGCCGAAAGCTGTGATAGAGGCTAACTACAAGGAGCACCAACAATTCCACCTTATCTTCGCAGCGGACCCTCTGTACTCTCCGGAGCACCCGGGTTGGCTAGTCCAAGCAATCTCGTGCCGCCTCTCGCACGAAGCCTCTGCCAGGGTGGTGATCGAGCTGCCCCTCCGTACGGCTTATCGCCCGCAAGTTGAGGATTTTCTCCGCAGAATGCAAGCGACCGGACTTGGTATCTGCAACGAGGGATACGAAACCGGATACGATGATTGGGGCAGCCAAGGCGGGCGTAAGGCGGTGCGGTGCTGGTGGACAGTTTGGAGCTGGAAGACGGCACAAGGCGGCGCATTACACTCGATTGAGAGCGACGAGCACTCGATGTGTGCGGAGGGCGTGGAGGCATCCCACCAGCAGCTTGTTGCTGAATTTGGCAGGCTTGATGAGCTGGACTGAGATTGTGATCGCATGTTAGCCAGGCGCGAAGTGGGTTTTGGGAAGCGCGGCGGGTCAGATGCAGCTTTTTTTTTGGATCATACGACGAGACGCATACGTAGAAACAATGGAGCTAGGGAGATCCTGCAGCTGGACCCTTTCGCATTCGCGACAGCTGCCAATCGCCCCCCGGCTAAAGCGACCGGGTAAATGGGGCGCCATGGGCGCTGGAAATTCGGCCGTCCGGTGGGCTGGGGACCCGCCGCCGGGGCCAGACGTCACCGTGGAGAAGCGCGTCCAGAGGCACGCCGGCACCGGGGTCATGCTGTCTTCTCTCCACAACCCCTCTCTTCAAGAAATAACCTGACCTGCTCCCTCCCCTCCTGTCCCCTCCGTCCCTTGCTGCATCCGATCAACACGTCCCTCCGCCTCAATTGCTGCTGCGACAATGGCTGCTCAGGTACGCATCACTCGCGCCCGCCCGCCGCAATCTGCCCCACCATACCCCGCCATCCTCCCTCCGCTGATCATGAGACAACGCAGAACCTCTCCTTCGTCCTCGAGAAGCCCGGGAGCGTCAAGTACGAAGACAGACCTGTCCCGGAGATCAAGAACCCGCACGATGTGATTGTGAGTCTCGCATGCCCGCGCAGCATTCGCGCAGAAAGCTTCCCCCCGGGAGCAGAGCGAGCTAACACCACCCCTCTCAGGTCAACGTCAAGTACACCGGAATCTGCGGTAGCGATGTACGTCTTCCTTTCTCCCAGTTCCCAACGCACACCACAAAAAAAAAGAGAGAGAGAGAGAGAGAGAGAGAGAGAGAGAGAGAGAGAGAGAGAGAGAGAGAGAGAGAGAGAGAGAATCCAATGCCTCTAACCCCCCTCCCCCGCAGGTCCACTACTGGGTCCACGGCCGCATCGGCCACTTCATCGTCGAAAAGCCCATGGTCCTGGGCCACGAATCCTCGGGCGTGATCCACAGCGTCGGCTCCGCCGTGCGATCGCTCAAGCCCGGCGACCGCGTCGCCATGGAGCCCGGGATCCCGTGCCGCCGCTGCGTGCGCTGCAAGGACGGCCACTACAACCTCTGCCCTGACATGGCGTTCGCCGCCACCCCGCCCTTCGACGGCACGCTCGCCAGGTACTACACCCTGCCTGAGGACTTCTGCTACAAGCTGCCCGAGAATGTGAGTTTGGAGGAGGGCGCGCTGGTGGAGCCGGCGAGTGTGGGGGTGCATATTTGTAGGATGGCGGGGGTGGTGCCGGGGGAGAGTGTGGTGGTTTTTGGGGCGGGGCCGATTGGGTTGTTGTGCTGTAAGGTGGCGAGGGAGGTGTATGGGGCGAAGAAGGTGGTTGCGGTTGATGTGAATGAGGAGAGGTTGGAGTTTGCGCGCGGGTACGCGGCGACGCATGTTTTTAGGAGCGCGAAGGCTACGCCCGAGGAGAATGCGAAGAGGATGATTGAGGAGTGTGGGTTGGGGCCCGGTGCGGATGTGGTTATCGATGCGAGTGGTGCCGAGGTCTGCATTCAGACGGCGGTGCATGTCGCGAGGGTGGGGGGAAGGTTTACGCAGGGTGGTATGGGCAAGGTTTGTCTTCCTCGCCTCGTTTTTTTTTTCGTGGGTAGGAGGTATCGCTGACTTGCTGCAATAGCCTGACATCACTTTCCCCATTAACGCCATGTGCGTCAAGGAGCTGCACGTTACTGGTAGCTTCCGCTACTCCTCTGGCGACTACCAGCTTGCTGTCGACATGATTGCGTCCGGCAGGCTGAGCGTCAAGGAGCTCATCAGCAAGAAGGTGTCTTTCGAGGGGGCTGAGGAGGCGTTTCAAAATGTCAAGCAGGGCAACGGTATCAAGTGGTTGATTGAGGGTCCGAAGTAAGCTTCGGTGTGTCAGAAATGTGTTATGATGTATATGTGAAGGGCTGCGTGGGAGAGAGCAGAAATTGTTTGAGGAATTATTGTTGTATGTAGAAGCGATGGCAAAATTAAAAGCAAGGGTAATGATAAGGAGCAATTGACATTTTGTCTCATACGCATGAACGAGACAGACAGAAGATGAGAAACTCTGTGAGCCTGCACAAATGCTCACAGCAAGCGGCTAGAGTGTGATCTATGTGAGTACATTTAGCCTGCTCTCCGCCTTCTTTGGTAGCTTAATTTTATCGACACCCCAAGTGCAGTTCGAGACCACGCTCAGGAAAAGCGTGAAGAAGTGGAAACTCAGGAAGCGGCGTCTTGAGGTTGTCTCTGCGAAGAAGAGCGCGGACAAGGTGTCGAAGTCGGATCGGGAAAGGGGGCATCAGTCCGGGTGAGCCAGAGGGCGCGCATAGAAGCCAGTGAGAGGATAATGCATAATGGTGGCTTTAAGGAGTCTGAATAGCAAGGAACATTTACCGCAATGTGTTTCGTGAGGTCTAGTCACTCGGATAGGGATTTTTCGCAGAGATCGTAAGTTGCCGAATTCGGCTGTTGCCATCCTCCAGCACTGTCGCTCTTCTCATCGCCGCTGCTCTATATTTTTCTCCTGCCCATGGCATGTGCGCAGTCCCTTCAGGAAGGCGCCTCGTTGCCTGCCGCTTAACCCCCAGAGACTCGCGCGTACACTCTCTTCACGACAATCCATCTTTTCACACACCATCTTATCGACCAGCCAACATCCAGCTCGAAGCCGATCCCAGCCATGCTCAATCTTCCACATACTCCTCAGGCCGATGTGGCTCAGCATCAGAGAACGCAAGAAGCCACGGCAATCCGGACGCCAAACCTCGCGAATGACGCCGCACACGGGGTATCTGTCGATCAGCTGAAACAACTCCGCAAATTCGCCTACAAGCTCACTCATCCTCCTCCATTCATCTGGAGATACGCAAAAATCACGCGGGCCTGGATGTACGAAGAGTTTCCAGAATGGTTCCTGTCCAGACGCCGACCTTATATGGCCACATGCTCTATACTTGAAAGATTTGGCCCGGAAAAGCTGAACATCACGGACGCTTGTTGGTACTCTCTATATATAGAGCGCATTTCTGATCAGCCCCAGTCAGAGATACCTATAGCCATTGAGGAAAGGCAGATCGTACGCTGCGATGAATCGCACAGCCTCGAGAACCATTCACCTCGAGGCACAATCTCATTCGTGTGCCCCGAGTTTCACCGCGACCACATCTGCATTTATGGCCGAGGACCGTTCCCTCACATGATATGTCCGGCCTGCTTCGAGCAACAGGAGGCCTGTCTGGACGGCGACGAGAGGTACATGTGCAGTGCCGGGGCGTGGACTGCGCTGTGCAACGATTGCATGATCCTGGCGCACTCTATCTACGACGGGCAGCGGATTAATACGTGTTCCTGCGAGCATCTCCGGCCTCGCTGCTTCAATCATCGTCGCAAACACTTGGCGGTCATGATCGAACGCTTCAGGCAGGCCACGACAATTGTTCCCTGGGGCACCTGTCGTTCTTGCAAGCAGCAGGCCAGCGCCGAACGAGGAATATTCGTGTGGGAGTGCGCGACCTGTGAGGGCTACAGTGTCGTACCACAGGCAGAAGCATGGTCTCCGCATCTGCCGAGGGCCGGGTGTTTTGTAGACGGAGTGCCGGAGTGGGCGGGCTATCCAGATGGCAGGGTCCAAGGGTAGTTTGGGAGGAAGCAGCGCCGCCTAGAAGTTCTTGTGTGAATCTTTGGCCGTTAAGCCTAGGTTTTTCCGAAACGTGGCGGTGAGCGACGGCGTTGGCTGGGCTGAAGATTCAAGAATGAAGAGGTCGAAGGCTTTACCGCGAAGCCCCCGGGGACTGTGACTCGGCCGGGATGCCACGAGAGTGCTCAGCGACAGCCCATTGGCAGCGCACCTCGACGGCGCCTGCCGCATGCTTGTGGGTACGACACGCGCTGCTGTGGCGCGGCGGTTGAGAAGAGAAGGCGCGATGTGAGGTGCGGCGCGCTCCACGATAAGATAAGCGGCTCTGGCGCTAAACCGGACGCGGGCGACCCCAGACTCCGCTAAACAAGGCATCACATGGCCCAAGCGCCCGCTCCCCTATGAGACTCCTTTGCCAGCGTCCCCGCTGCGCCTCTTCTCGGCAAGTTCCAGCCCGCAGCCACTCCCGCACTGCCCTGACCATCCGATGGACTCCTCGCCGTCCGATGAGTGTGCGAGCAGTGGCACGCCGTCGCGCAATTCACTGGCTCCAGCCGACGCCTCGGCTGCCGGAAGCCCACAGGATGCCCCCCCGCCCGCATCCCAAGCCCCCAAAGGCGCTAGGCTACTCAAACTGGCTCCCGGCCCGCACACGTCGAGAAGGACGGCTCGCGGAAAGGTCTGATTCCGGTTGTCCGTGGTCAACTCACCCGCTGACTCTGCTGCTGCACTCCAGGCCTGCGAGAGATGTCGCAAGATGAAGATCAAATGCGATGGCGCAACCCCCACCTGCGAAACTTGCCGCAGGCGCGCCCTGCTGTGCGTCTTCACCCGCGTGGACAAGCCCCAGAAGCCGCGGAAACGGTGCGTGCCCTGCTGCGCTGTAGTCCCCGACGTCGCTGATCCCGTCCAGAGAAGAATACGTTCAAGCTTTGGAGTCGCGCCTGAACCGCATCGAGTCCCTTGTCAAGGCCTCTGGCATCCTATCTAACCGCGAGCCTTCCCCACCGAACTCTCCTTCGTTGGATGATGAGGTCGACGTTAGTGATTTACTGCTGGATGCACACGTCGGCGTTATCCATGAGCCACAGTCCAATACCGGCGCAACTCTAGGTATAGCTCGCTCTAGAATGCCGTGTGACACAGTACTGACTTTCGACCAAAGACTACTGGGGATTGTCGTCCCGGTTTTCTAGACGCCCTGGATGGATCAACGACATCATCGAGGACGTTGTCTCCCGTGGCCTGGCGCCTCCCGCACAAATCAAGGCCCACAGCCCCTTCTATGAAGACCCAGTCTTCAGAAAATACCGCTCAGTTCCTCCGAAAGACGAGCTGATGTCTTTGGTTGCCGACTTTTTCGCCAATTGCAACCAGCTTCTCCCTTTGTTCCACCAAGAAACCTTCATGATTCAGCTCTACGAGAACCTCTCAATTGGTGCAAATGGGACTCCTGCATGGTGGGCATGTCTTAACGTCGTCCTCGCCATGGCCCATATTGCACGGTCAAGAGGCACTTTCCTTCCCCAAGAGCAGGAAAGATGTGCTTGGGAATACATGAAAAATGCTCTAGCCATTCAGGCCGAGTTTCCGGTGCTGAATTCAGACCTCCCCAGTGTTCAGGCGTTGATCGGCATGGTATGAGGCCCGGGGAGCACTACCGAGGGGACTGGCACTAACTTCAATTTTTTCAGGCCCTGTTCTTTCAAGTTGTTTCCTTCAATTCCCAGATGCCTTCCATGTTGATCGCAACCGCCATCAGGATAGCCCATAGCCTTGGTCTGCATAAAGATCCTCAGGATCCGATGATGAGCGTTGTCGAAAGAGAGCAACGAAAGCGAGTGTTTTGGGCTGTGTACATTTTCGATCGCGAGTAAGTGGCCTGTTTCTTGGGATCAGACCAGCAGAGTGCTAAACCGCGAAAAGGATCAGCTTGCGCATGGGTCGCCCGCCTTTGCAGGATGATGACGACATGAACATTGACCTTCCGGACAACAATCCGCTCGACAAAGCAGGATTCGTTGAAGAATGTAACTTATTCCAAGTCAAGTGTATCTTCGCCAGGATCCAGGGGAAGGTCTACAAGCAGCTCTATTCTGATCAATCTTGGAAACACTCCTGGAAGGAAATCCTGAACTCGGTCAACAACTTGGACAAGGAACTCGAAGAATGGAGAATCAGCATACCCGCCGACATGCGACCTGGAAACCCGATAAAGACAATGCCAGGGCAATTCTGCAACTATGTCTTGATATTGCACATCATCTACTATTACTGCCTCAGTCTCATCCACAGGAGATATAACATCTGCATTAAGGTCCTTAAGGAGTGGCCGGAAACTGCAGTTCCACCAAATGCTCCTGAACCTAGCGGATCCATCGTCACGACGGCTGCTAGAAGCATCGTACAGCTCCTCCAAGACTCTCCGCCTAACACTAAGGGAGCACGATGGTAAGAGTTCCCTCCGCCTCCTCACCCAACCCTTTCGTCCATCAGCAACGCTGACAAACAACAAACAGGTACACGCTATATTACTACGCAGCCGCACTTGTGACCCTTTTCGGCAACATTCTCTGTCATCCGGAAGATGCTGACGGCGACAAAGACTTGGCAAGGATTCGAGTTCTACTTCGATTCCTGGAAATGATGTGTGCTGAGGACAACACTGACGCGTCCAACCTGTTCCGCATCTGCGTTAAGTTTGAGCGCATGGCTGTGGTTGCGTTGGAGAAGAGGAAAGGACCCGTCCAGGAACTATCAACACCGGAGGCGCAGCAGCAGCAGGAGCAGGAGCAACAAGAGGAGCGCGAGCGGCAAGAGCTGAACAAACAGATTCAGCGTCAATTGCACTTCCACGGCAGATTCTTCTCCCCTCTTGATCTATGAATTTGGAATACGACTTTGGGTTTCGGCGTCCAGGGATTTAGCGGGAAAAGGATGTCTAGCGACGTTGCATGTCATGATTTGGCTTTCGGTTTTGAGCAGTCTTCTGTGACGGGACACTTGTTTGACACGCATATAAGGGAAACTATGTCTCCGAGCGTGGTAGCTCTCATATATTGGCTCACAAAGTTACAGCTCCAGCATTCGACAGGTACGGGTACGCAAGTCGCTTGTGTTCAGTGGCCGAAGGCCGATACGCAGAAGATCCGTCAGGGTGTTGAGGCCAGGCCGAGGAGTGTGAAGAGGGTGGATCAGGGTCTGCCGGATCTGACGGTCAAGTTCGCGTATCGGGAGAGGGAGATGAAGATTGAATTGTAGGGGTTTGAGCTAAGTGTTGAAGGTGGAATTGAGTTTGTAACAAGGGCGGCGAGATTGGATTGCTTGATATGATTGATGAGGGAAGGATTTTTCTTGACGACGGCGCAGCAAGGAAGCTGGGCATATGGCGGGTTACCTTCCTGCAGAATGACCAGGCGAGTTGTTTGTTTCAGTGGATTGCCTCTGGCTCAGCAGCAAAGGGTGCCATACTCGCGCTTTGTTTCGTGCTACTTTGAAATTAGACAATGCAAAGCGTTAGTAGCAGCAAAAGCGGCTTGCCTATCGTGCTATTTGAGGGTAGCGATGGTACAATCAATGTTTCCCGAGCTACCGGACCATCATTTAGTAGTTCCGGGTGTCGTATGGCGCACGCGTGACCTGAGTTGGGTCTATCAGGGGTACGGATGACGATGTTATACTCTTTGTTTGCGCATGATCAAGCGCGGACCCTTTTAGAGTATTTAAGCTTCAACATCTTAAAGGCTGCTGTGCAGTATCTCCTCAAGCGACCCTATTCATCTCGCCAGAAAGCTTTCAGTGAAGCGCTTCTCAAGGAAGACAAGCCCTTGTGGTAAGCCATGGTAAGGAGTGTTAGCAAATAGCTTGGTGCACCTATAATCGAGTTTATATACCTCTTCTTTTCGAGCGACGACCGGTCCGTATAGTAACTCTGTGCTTGGCCGCTGCCAATGGGGATACGGCCGCTTCGCCTGGCTTCAAGATGCCTTGGGCGGAGCTCTACCGCGGCGGCGAGGAGTCACAGTATAATGGCCTCCTATAATTCTTGGCAGTGCAAACACTGCTCAGCTACTTGTAAGTTTTTCGGGCTTTTCGCCGCATCATTTTCCATTTCTTTCTGCGCATGGTTAGGAAGTGGTTGCGAGAAGAGCGTAGCGGAGGCGCCCCTATTACCTTGTGTTACCAGCGCCTTTATCACGTAGCGGCCTCCCTTTTTGGCCAACCCAGCTAATCACTGCATTGTAGGCGAACAGCATAGACGAGGTGTCTGGGTATTTCTTCCTCCGCTTTTTCTCCGCGTTCCTGATCCATACCCTTTCTTTACCCAAGATTTGCGAACCACCTCTCCTACGCCGACTTCGCAAAGCCTACGCAAACCATCCAGCTCCTTTCAGCTCCTTCAAGGCTCCAACTCACGCGCTTTCTCTGCAGACAGCTTATACGACTTGCAAAACATCCACCGCGGCACTCAATCAACTGTTTTCACTAGGGCATTGCGACCCGCAGCGCGCTCTTGAAAGCTCTCCCCACCCGTTACATTAACTCTTCCCGTAGACATGGTCTTAGACCGTCCTCGCCGCTCCATGGCTCGCTATAATTATGGCGATTCTGCGGACCCGCTGGACGATGAGCTCAGTGTCTTCGGTGAGGATCAGCGCAGCGCCCCTGAGGACAACCATCTTACTCAGCAGCACCATTCCTCTGAAGACGAAGACGAAGACGACGCTTTTGAAATGGAAGATGACGTGGAAGAAACAAAGTCCGAAGCCAGTGACTACGAGATGGACGTAGACGACGAAGAGGTGCCTTCCTTCCGCTCCCCCCTTAACAACTACCTCAAAACTAATGAGGAGCAGGATGACAAAGGGAAGCTCAAGAAGTTGTCCGCTGCCTCCCAAAGCCAGGCTGAGGAGCAGGAAGCTCAGATGCGCGCAGTGCAGTGGCCCATCTGCCGCAACATCGCGCACGTCATCTCGCACCCTACTTTCCCGAACATCAAACCCAACAAGCTCGAGAGGAGATGGATGTGGAGCCAGTTCCGAGGCTACTTCCGCGGCAACAACAACCGCATGCAGAGCAAAGGCTGGATGACCAAGTTCGGCAAGGAGGCCTTGAACATCTCAGACCACTTCTGGCTCTGGCTGCTCGACCCGCCCATCAGCAGGAGCAGCAAGAGGGGACAGAGCACCAACAGCAGTGACGCTGCAAGCCGCGACCCCATCCCAGACCCCCTCCGCATCCAGGACCGCCAGCGTGTCCGCTGCGACGAGAACTTCGGCCTGCACACCCATCGCAACCCTGCCGACCGCCCCTCACTCCCCTGCTGCGACGACCACGGCAACGAGGAGTTCCTAATGTGCCGCGAATGCCTGGCCCAGCAGCCCGGCCACCTCTCCCCGCTCGCGCTCGACGGCCTCCGCGACGGCGCCATCACGCCCCTGTGCGACGACTGCGCCGAGCAGACCCTCAACGACTACGGCCTCGGCTTCAACGGCTGCATCTGCGACCTCGACGTCCGCTGCCTCTCCCACCGCACCGCCCACCTCGAGAACATGTGCGCCATGTTCAAGGCGTATGAGGAAGAGAACTCGATCCATCTGACCCGGCCGCATCCCCATGTGCCGGGTGCGGTGTTGGATATCTTCACTGTGCTTTGTCCGTGCGGCAAGCCGCCCGTTTCGATGAGCACGCCCCCGGTTTATCAGTGCTGCGCTTGTGGGGGGAAGGTCGTGTTGAAGGCGCCGGGGGAGGAGGAGGAGGGCTGGCAGGATGGGAAGGAGCCGCAGAATTGGCTGCGGGAGCTTCGGTTGCAGGAGGGCGCGGTCTTGGTCGAGTTTGGTGCAGATGAGTCGGACCTGCTGCATGAAGCCCGCGCCGACGGTGACACGGCTGCTGGTTCGTCTGGCTACTCGGCTGTGCAGGAGGCTAGCGCGTCTGACCAGCAGGAAGAGCGGGAGAGGGGCCGACTCCTTAACAAATTGCTGGGTGGCGCTCCGCAGGCCTACAGCCCGGCTGCTGGCCCGTCGAATTCATCCAGGAAGAGGGCAGCTGGCGATGCTGACTTGGAAGATGACAACCATGGTGCATTTACTTCCAGCACTCTACACGCGACAAATGACACTGACACTGACATACAGCAGATGATGGAGTTTGACGCCAGACTAGCTCGGGAGGAGCAACATAGGCGCTGGACCAAGCGCAAAATGACGGCGGCTACCAGCGAGAGTCCGGTTGAGACGCCGCGCCAGCCGCCGGTGGATGAGGAACTGCTTCGGAGTGTGACGCAGCTGAGCATCACGAGGAACCAGTCGGTGAGGTCGAACAGTGATGGCTCGCTTTGAGTCTGGTTGGTCTAGGGTGGTGTTTTTCTTCCTTTTCTCTCCATTGTGCAATCGAGCAAGGAAGGCGGTTGGTAGAGGATGAGAGGGCTTTTATTTGAGAAATCAAGATTTGTGGGGATACCTTCTTACTTGATATTGGCTTCCGTAAGGATCCCAGATATCATGTAGCGTGAAACCTCAAATATTCTATTTAGGACCAAACCCACATTCAAGTAAGGTCATATCCTGAATCATACTTCAAGTCCATAAGAATGATTCAATCCTGACATATGACGCATTCTGCCTGATGAGCTACTTTGTGAAATGACATCATACAACACCATCAGGCTGAAGGCTTGCCAAAACGCCTATCATCGATCGTTACACCAATGAAGCGTAGTCGTTGTGATCACGCAGTCCCCCAAGCATCATGAACAAAACTTTGTACAACATGAAGCACGAAAGAGATCGTCATGCTTGAATACTTAAAAATGGAAAAGGATGAAAAATAGCCATCCATGCAAGGGTTAAAACTTAGGCGAACAAATTCCAAGTGTCTGACGTGAGAAATGTCGTAGTTTGGTCACGCATAACAGCGGGAGGCAAGGGTTAGCTTTAAAGGAGGCTGATGTGCCACTTCTGCCTTGAATGGTGAACTAAATCTCTCGTAGACCCTGAACCCGTTTTTGAGCAGGGAACTCGATGGTTTCCAAACGGAGCTCTCGAGAGATCCTGCGGACGAGTTTTGTAACTGTACTCACCCCGCACAGTGTTCCACCGATCAAGGGAGGGGGGCACAACCTGCACAACATAGTAAAAAATCTTGGTCAGAGACGGAAAGAATGTGCACTGCCTTGTACTCCTATTACTTATTTCGTGGTACAAGTACTACTACTCAGCCGCGCCCCCTTAGTACAAGTAACAAGTCTCGTCTGTGCTGCGCACTTCTTAAAGTACAAATACTTTCTCCATCCTGGTTAGGTTCTGGCATGCCACAGTCCAACTCTCACGATTTCAAAGCCGTTCGCCGTTATGGACCACAACCGCCCCTATCAGGACGTGAGCGACGATGAGGACAGCCCCAGGAAATACAGAGGCAACGCCAGTTTAAACAGAATGACCCTCGAGGACCCATCATTTTCTAATACAGAAGATCAGGCTCGAGAGAGTGAGAGCCTGATGACACTGTCCCCGTCTCGAACACCCTCCCGGACATCTTCACAGCCCCGTTCGGACCAAAGAGCGTCTGCAGGCGACACATTGAAGGGCTCGGACTCCTTCGCAGTGCTTGCAAATAGCCACAAGATTACCTCTCCAGTTCCATCCATCGAAAATTGGACAAGGATACCGGTCAAAAAAGATTGGGGCTGGTGGTGGGAAGCGGCAGGTGTGGCCGCCAGCAGCTGCTGCATTGCCATCATGGTCGGCATCCTGATCCGCATGGACAACAAATCCTTGGATGACTGGACGATTCCCATTAAACCGAACTCTCTGATTTCCGTCTTCTCCACTGTTGCGAAATCTGCACTCCTCGTGCCCATTGCCGAGTGCATGAGCCAGTTGAAATGGCTGCACTTCGACGAATCCCAGTCATTAAGTCATCTGCAGGCGTTTGATGACGCTAGCAGAGGCCCTTGGGGATCGATGATGTTCGTTTTCAGGACAAGAGCATCTCCTACTTTTGCAACAGCTGCTGCAATTCTTACGGTCGCTGCATTGGCCTTCGAGCCAACCTCTCAGCAAATCATTGAGTACTCGACGCGAGCCGTCACGCTCCGCAATATGACTGCGCAAATTGCGAATCCCGAGGCCTGGTCATCGAAGGGATTTCGTTACCGAGCAAAGCCGAAAGGTATTTCTTAGTTCTTCCAGGAGGTTGAAAAGTACCCAGCTAACGCGCACGAGACATGTTATCCTTAGAGAACTCGATCTTGATGAGCTTCACTGACAGAGCGTCGGAAATAAGTCCGAGCCTCATCTGTCAGACATCCAATTGCCAGTGGCCCGCCTTCGAGTCTCTGGGCGTTTGTTACGAGTGCAACACCACATCCACGAGCTCCGCAGAAGACCCAAATTGGCGCTGCCCAAATCCCGTCCATCATGGCTCCAGGAACGACACGACTATGTTGGAGGATGCCGCGTGCTTTAACTGGTCCTATACGCCACCAGATGGAGCATATCCACAGCTCTTTCAGAGCTTGGCTCCCATTGATATCTCCGTCAGCACCGCCGATCCTCCGATGGATATACATGCAGGCTTGTTCAGGATGACGGCATTCAAATTGAATTCAGACATGTCAACATTAAGTAATCTAACCGGAGAGGTGTCGACGTGCAAGCTCGACTTTTGCGCAAAGCGCTACTCTAACGTGGCAGTATACAACAACGTGGTCAGAGTCGGCTCGGTCTCCGATCTTAACCTAGTCTACGTTGAGTCTATGTATGACGATACGACCGCCGTAGAATGGGCGACGCTCAAGGTGGAGGGAGACCACGCCAACACCAGCAGGATCTACAAGATTGACACCGATAGCCGCCTAAATTTCTGGGATTATCTGGCGGACTTCTTGGGTATAGGGAGCACGGGTTCGCCAGACATCTCAACTAGGAACACAAATAGCTTTTTGGGCGTGTCGATTGGGGAGTACCTGACAATTTCGGATCTGGACGAGGTGATGGTGAGGTTTGCGGACACGTTGACCAGCATCGTGCGCGCCTCCGACAACAGCAACCTCACCATGCTGCCAGGCGGAGCAATCGGCACTGAGGTCTTCGTTAAGGTGCGCTGGCAATGGCTAGCCTGTCCGATATCCATAGTGTTATCGGCGCTCTGTCTGCTAATCGTCAGCATCTTCAAGAGTTGCTCAAGGCCGATGTTGCTCAAGTCGAGTCCGCTGGCGCTGCTGTTTCACGGGTTGGAAGGTTGGACACAGGAGGAGCTGGTCATGATGGACGGACGCAAGGATGCGAGAGAGACATGTGATCGGCTATACGACGTTGCGAAAAACATGAATGTGAGGTTGGAGAGGAATGCGAACGGGGAGTTTAAATTCGTTAGGACGCAGGGGAAGAAGGCGAAGAAACGGGCTGGGTCTTACCGTAGGTCATCTGAATCTCTTCATACCTGATGACAAAGAAAATGAGATAGCTAGGATGGGCTTATAATGCACATCTACGTACAAACGGCGACAGTGATGCGTGCCGAGCCCAAGTAAAGGGGTTATGCCTCGGGTCACCTCGTGATAGTCTGCCATGCCCGGGTTTAACGATCCGGCAGCCTGTTCATCAGAACGTCCGACCGAAGGTGCTGCGGAACAAAGATCTTTCCGAATGGACTGTGGCGAGGAGTGCCGACAGAAATGAAGCGAAAGTGACGTCGTTGTCACTGCTCGGTCTCGCACCGCGTCCTCGGAACGCACCCGAACGCGGCAGCTCGGGCTGATCTGACGCACAGCATGCTCAGCCACTGCTCCTCTGCAGGCATCAACGAATACGGCGCGTTGAATCACCATCGCAGTTGTCGAGTCGTCCTGTATCAGCGTTGTCCAGCATTGATCCTTTCTGGTAAAAGTTGCGAGCGGCTAAGGACGACGTCAGTCCTTCATGTATTCTTGGGGGATGTCCCATGGAGCGGCACAGCCTGCTTCCGTCGAGTCTTGCTGGGATGGAAAACCAATGGTTGACTCTGGCGTGTCTAAGCAGCCGGCTGAGAACAGTATTTGTAATATCCATTGGGCACGATGATCTACAAGAACTTGTGAGTAACTATGCGCCCGATGTGGCAAATGTTGAAGCAAGCGAGAGTCCCATATATGTTTGTATGCCTGTATTACACCGAGTCATCGTGGCTGATCCTCGTTGTAGCGGAAAACCCTGTAATGGAGAAGCGCCGAGTAGAGACGCCTGCGCCGTACAGCACATATTGGTGGTCGCCGTACCTTGCCAAGCCACATTGCCACGAAAGTATAGCAGCTACACGTACCCCCTGATTCTGAAAGAGCCATGGCAACGCCCCACAAGCTTGTTCTATTCGTCTTTAGAAAGTCGTCGTGGCACCAAGGTCCGTGAGATCAGACGGCTCGTATTCGTCCCGAGGAGCCAACCAGATGCATCTCTATACGAAACAAGGTATGATCTTTCGAATGAGCGGTACATGATCTGCGCAAACAGTGAAACCAGGGGTCGGAGACTGTGAGATTCCAGGTTCGTGGTCAGTCCAAGATAGCGGAAGGCCGATCATCAATGAGCAGATGGCACACTGTACTCGCAATTCTATAAGAACGTCCTGCCGCGTGCATTCTTCGCACTTCACTATTAAAAACCCGTCTCCCTTAGTCACGAAGCAGCCTCAAGGGGACTTATTGTTTTCTCTTCCCTCTTTCGTGCTAATTTTCACAAATTTGAAGGTTCCAGCACATTTACTAAGCATTACCGAGAGGCCAACATGGCTGTGGCCAGGATAATATTGTCTTGCATAGCCTTGGCAAGTTAAGCTCTCCATATCTAGATCCCAGGTCACAGATTTGCTAACTATGGTGAACGACCTAGAGCATCTCTTACGTGATCAGCAAGATAATCTACAACATCTTCTTCCACCCGCTCCGCTCTTTCCCCGGTCCTGCCAGCCATGCTGCCACCAGGATACCATACTGCATCAAACTTTGCCAGGGCAAACTTCCGTTCCACGTGCTAGAACTACACCAGAAGTACGGCGACGTGGTCCGGATCGCCCCCAACGAGCTCGCCTTCTCGAACCCCGGCGCCTGGAAGGACATCATGGGCCACCAGCACGGACACAATGAGATGGAGAAATGGGCAAATTTTTACCGACCTGTCCGAGACATGGGGACGGACATCGTCAACGCGGACCGCGAGGAGCATGCCCGCTTGCGACGGACTTTGGCGCATGGCTTCTCCGACAAGTCGATGCGGGAGCAGGAGCCGCTGATCTCGAAGTATATCGATTTGTTGATCAAGCGACTACGCGAGCATAGTGCCAACGGCGCCAAGCCCCTGGATATCATGTCTTGGTATAACTTTACGACCTTCGATGTTATCGGCGACTTGGCTTTTGGAGAGGCTTTCGGCTGTCTTGATCAGTCTGACTACCATCCCTGGGTCAAGACCATCTTCCAGCTTGCGAAAGGGGGCGTTCTTCTCCAGACAGCCAGCTTCTTCCCTTTCGCCAAGGAGATGCTTCTTAAAATGGTCCCTGAGAAGGCGAAGAGGGCTCGTGCAGATCATCAGGCGTTGACGCACGCCAAGCTGCTGAGGCGCATGGAGCTTAAAAATGAGCGGCCGGATTTGATCGAAGGACTGCTGAAGAAGATGGATGAATGGGTGAGCTTCACAACGTTATCTACGTCTCATGACGTTACCTATCTGACACTGTTTTGCACGGACACAGAACATGCCCATCAGCGCGCTCCAGGCCAATGCCAGCATTCTCATCATCGGTGGCTCGGAAACAACAGCAACGCTCCTGTCCGGCGTGACCTACCTGCTGCTGAAAAACCCCGAGGCGCTGGCGAAGCTAACACGCGAGGTCCGCTCCACCTTCAAGAGCGAGGAAGAAATCAATTTCAGCTCCGTCAACCAGCTGAAATATATGCTGGCATGCCTTGACGAAGCGCTGCGGCTCTACCCGCCCACGCCTGCCGGCCTGCCGCGCGTCACTCCGCGAGGCGGCGGCAACATCATCGGGAAGCATGTACCGGAGAATGTGAGCCACTCGACGGCAGCCGAAAGGAGAGGATAGAGGAGCCGAGGGGCTGACTATAATGGCAGACTGTCGTTGCGATCCACCAATGGGCGGCGTACCACGACGAAGCGAATTTCACGAAGCCCTTCGAATACCACCCGGAGCGGCATCTCGGCGATCCCCGTTTCGCAGCCGATAAGCTCGAAATGCTGCAGCCCTTCAACGTGGGCCCGCGTAGTTGCTTGGGGAGGAAGTGGGTATCCCCCATCTGACCGTGCCTTTTTTGGAGTCTTTGCTGATCCGTTCGTTCAACAGCCTTGCCTACACTGAGATGCGCACCATCCTTGCTCGCGTCATCTATAATTTCGACATGAAGATTGCCGAGGATAGTATGGATTGGATGGAGAGGCAGAGGATTTACGTGCTCTGGGAGAAGGGACCGCTAAACGTCTATCTCACGCCGGCTGTCCGCGCGTGAACACCAGCACGTTCTCTTGTGTGGCTCGAGGAGGATTTGCCCAGCAGAAGCATTATAGGTAGATACCCAAGAGTATTACTGCTAAGTCAGATTCCAGCCAGTGGGAAGGCCATTGAAGTAAGATCTTACCGGAGCTTGCGTGTGAGTGCGCATGATCTAGCGCTTAGCCTGGGTTTTACGTCTTCAGAAGCAGCCCCGAAGTGCGTGGGCCCCATGGATATCGGAGTTGCGAAATGCATTCACCTCTTTACTGTTCTACCCAGCCGGGTGATGATTAAGCCTGCGCGGCGTAGAGAACCCTCCCAGCCCAACCCTTCCATCACCCTTCTACCTCATCCAAACTTCGACGCTTTCTCGCAGTGACGGTTGGAGCGCTTCTGAGCCCATCGGCTGAACCATAGCAAGCAGGATCTAGGCCCCGTACCGATTGCTACGAGTCGGGCGCAAAGCGGTAAGCCGAGCAGCTCCCACCGGACAACCACTTCTCATTTCCTTGACTAACCCTCCTCAGAACGGCATCATGTCATCACCACAGTATCCTCAAGGTCATCGCAACGATCCTGTCGGCCTTTCTCAGGGTCTGAGCAGACTTATGGTTCCAGTCGATATGGATGACTACGCGCCAGCCGTAAACAACGCTCCGGGCGCCGGGCAGGATCATACCAATGTAAGTCACCCTCAGCAACAGCACAGCTTGATTGTTCCCGTCGAGTCATAGAAGTTCAACCCGGACGCCAGCCCAACAGCTCGCGACCGGGCACACGGCCAGCTGTTCGCACACTCCGGGATAGCAGTTAACTGATGCCAGAACCGCGCGCTCTCGCCTGACTCGGAGTTTCCAGGACTTCGGCAGGAGCTGCGCCTGGCGATCCAGTCCGAAGACGAGAGGCGCCGCCTCTCCAACCCAGGCCCCGCGGACGCAGAAGAAGCCCAGCAGCATCCCAACACCACCACCAGCACCGCAGAGCTCCAAACCCAAGCCCAAGACCAAGACCAAGTCCTCCAGCAGCGCCACCGCCGCGACCTAGAAATCAGCGAATGGGCCTTCCAGCTCGCGCACCCGCCGCCCACGTCCCTGAGCCGCAAAGGCGAGCCCACGCGCCGTTGGCTCGCGGCTGCGTTCCCGAACCAGTTCAAGAAGAAGAATGGCCGCATGTGGACGGGCAAGCCGGCGCAGAACCGCTTCCACGGCATGACCAAGGACGCGGGACGGCTGTACCGGTACGGCGCCGAGGCGCTCAATGTCTCGGAGCAGTACTGGGAGTGGATGATCGACGAGGAGGAGGAGGGGGTCGAGGCGCCGGTGGGCGTGGACGCCCGGCAGCGCGTGCGCTGCGATGAGGTGCATAATCGGGAGGAGGGGCATGGGGCGCAAGAGCAGGGGTTGGCGTGCTGTGAGGCGCATGTGGGCTATGCGCATGCGATGTGTGGTGCGTGCGTGAGGGCGCAGGAGGGCGTCATCATTGCGGCCCGGACGTCGAGGCGCGCGGAGTACGTCTTGAAGTACGGGCCCGTGGTGCCGCTGTGCGAGGCGTGCGCGGCCGAGGCGCTGCGCGAGCACGGGTTTGGGTATAACCCGTGTGAGTGCGATGGCCAGCTTCGCTGCCTTGCGCACCGGGTCGCCCATCTGGAGGAGCTGAGCCACAGGATCGACGCCTACTACCAGCAGCACTTTGGGCCTTGTGTCCCGGCGGCGCCGTTCGAGCACCTGCGCCAGGAGGGTGTGGTCGACTACGCGGCGTACTGCGTCTGCGACAGGCGTCCGGTGGACTTGGACAAGGCGGTGGCGTTTTGGTGCGCTGGGTGCGAGCGCATCCTCACTCTTCCACGGCTGGGCGAGAATGACTGGAGGGTTGGCGGACCGAAGTTTTGGCTCACTGCCATCAGGGAGTATCAGAGTCAGAGAGCGGGGCTGGTCCACGAGGGCCTCGAGCACCACGAGCACCACGAACCTCATGGAATCCAGATGCACCAGGAGGGAGACGAGATCGACGATCTTCTGCCATCCAGAACGTAGCCCCCTTTCCAGGCATTGGCACCTCCTTACACCAACAACTGTTGCACCTTACTGACCTGTCGTGGCTCTTAGTCTCGGCGATTTGGCCTTTCCTTCTTGGTATCCTTGCGAAACAGCGATGGCGGGTCTTCTTTTACTCTTTTCGGTAATAAATAATAAGAATTGGGAGCAAAAGACGGCGGAAAGGGCTCTCTGCCTTGGATTTTGGGAAAAGAGATGTTGGAAACTTGGATAGACAAAACAAAGAAAAAGGTATTGGGGCTAAAACAGTTGTCTCTCGAGCTTCGTTGGATGCGTATGCAATCACAGCTCAGGACACAGCAAACTCTCAGGCTGACCTCTAGAAGCGTCATTAGCAGATAATTAGCCGAAGAGAAATGATTTGGGGAAAATTAGTGCCCGCAATCGTTCTTGTGATGCATAACAATGCGCGCAGCAAGAAGCTCTTGAGAGGTTGACAATTCAACCAGTGTCTCTAAGCTAAAGACTTGGCCGGACTGCCATATAGCGCTTATCATCTGTGCTTTAGAACCCAACCCATTTTCAAAACATGCCGCGTTATCGGCGCTCACTGAAAAATCCGTTGCAGAGACGATGACTTAACGATCCTGAAGAAACACTCGGTGGAACAAGCCTGCTAAGGGCACTCGCAGGTATAGGAGTTCTATTCGCGCTTCAGGAGCGACCCTGCATGTAATATCCGTGGAAAGAGGTGGCAGTCTTGGAGGTCATATTTGAGAAAGTCATCAGTACTGCTGGGTAGTGGAAACGGCTGTCAAAGACTCGGAGAGCCTGGTGTCGAGGGCGCAGGAATGTCCTCATGGACGGAGGGAGCCGCGATAAACCCTGATTGTCATCTACGGACAATGATACCTTGCTCTCAAAATCCATCGTCGCCCACTATCAAGCAACGCGGTCCTTGGCTGATATGCCGATGTCCTGGATCTTTCGAGGTTGTATAGAGGATGATAGTGGTAGTATGCCCGCTCCAATGCACTCACCCGCCCATAGCCGAAGCACACATGCTCGCGAACAAAGCGCAGCAGTGCCGTCCACCCAATCGCTGGCGGTGACCCCAAGGCTGCAATCTTATCCGGGCCCGCCTCGGCCGCGCCCCAGCTGGACGACCTTAACACGCTTCCTATTTGGGTAATCAGTCACCCAAGTTGCCCACTGGCATCGACCAAGCTAAACACTCCACTCTCTTCCCCTTCTTTTTCCGACATTCTCTTCATCTTATTCTTCCGACACTCTTCAAATCACTCCCCCCTTCGACTCACTCACCCTATCGACGTCCTTCTCTTCTTCGCCCAAGCTCTTCGAGACAGTCTTCCTCTTCGGCAACTCCAACGCGCTTAACAACAACACGCCCTCTCTTCTTTCCCTCTCGCCGCACGCTTGGCTCCCACGCACGCTAAGCGCACGACCAACCCCTCAGTCACCTTAGCAGCCCAGTGAAGACGCGTTCAAGCACCTTCAAGTCACTCCAACCCAGCCAAGCAACCAGCACCCCACCATGAGGACCCGCGGCAGAGCCCAACAGGACCTCGACGCCGCAGCCAGCAGCCAGTCATCCCCACCGCGCCAGTCCACCCCCAGGATAGGCCGTGGCAGTCGTGGCGGTCGAAGCAGCCACAGAGGCTCTAGCTCAGTCCCCCCGGCGTCACAACAGCAACAGCAACAGCACGAGCACGCCCTCGACACCACCCTCATTCAAGCCAACGACGAGGAAGAAGACGCGCCCACCTCTCCAGAAACCTCCTCATCCACCGCGTCCCCTGCCCGGCAATCCACCTCCCACCTCGACCGGTCCGACGACGCGCTCCCCCGCCTCACGCGCCCCGTCAACCCCGTCTCCCCGAACACGTCCTTCGCCAACCTCGCCAACCAAGGCACGACAGGCGAAGAGCACGTAGCGTACGCGCTCGACGCCCACGCGCTGGACGCGCGCAGCTACGCGCGTTTCGCGTCGCCGCCGCCGCCCAAGCCCGTGGCGGAGCAGTTCCGCGTCTGGTCGCAGTGGCTGCTGCATCCGCCGCGGGAGGCGATCAATCGGCACGGCGGGATCGTGCGGAAGTGGCAGGCGGTGCATATGGATGGGCAGTTTCGGCTCAATAACAACGCGCTGGCGCTGCATCGTGGCAGGATTGGGCGGGCTGGGCCGGGGCCGTTTAATATTAGCGATGCGTACTGGGAGTGGTTGGTCGATGCGAAGGCGGCGCCGCTGACGGGGGATCGCTTTGTGAGGCAGCGGGTGTGGTGCGATGAGATGCACAATCGGAAGGGCCACTCGGAGAATGGCGTGCGGTATAAGGTTTGCTGTCGCGTGCACAGGGTTGCGAAGTTCGGGCACACTTACGAGCACCTCGTCTGTCCGAGCTGCGAGCGGGCGCAGGCGCAGTGGCTTGCGCCGCTGGCTAGGGAGGTCGCTGAGAAGGGCCCGCTTGTCGCCATGTGTCCCGAGTGCGCGGACTACCACTTGGGGGCTTACGGACCGGGAATTAACGAGTGCATCTGCGAGGTTGGTCCGTTCTGTCTCGAGCACAAGAAGGAGGCGTTCAAGAAGATGGCCATCAACTTTGAGGGCTGGTGCCTCTCCCACTTCACCATCCAGGATGGCGTCGAAGTCAACGAGCCTTCCTGCAAGTGCCAGAAGCGTCCTATCGACCGCTCGCTCAACCCCTTCGCGTTCTGGTGCGGCGCCTGCCAGAACGCTGTCATCTTGCCGGTGTACGACAAGTGCTGGAAGGACGGCAAGGAGCCGCAGCAGCCTTGGCTGCAACATCTCTCCGCCAACTGGTACGCGACCGTCCAGGCTCGGGCTTCCGACTACGGTGCCAACCAGGCTGGTCCGGGAGATCGTGCTGCGCTGGCTCAGTACTCCCAGGGCTCCCGCCAGGCACTCAGCAACAGGCCGACGCACCCCGCCCAGAGCCCGTTTCGGCCTTTGGGTTCTGCAGCCACCATGTCCACCAACCCGCCCATCTTGCGCTCTCTTCCTGCCATGGCCATGCCCACTGCCCTGGCATTCCCCTGGAACATGTATCTGCCGTTGGAGATGGTCAGCGGTCCTGTCTCCAGCAACACCACCACCACCACCACCACCACCACCACTAGTCAAGCCATGGTCCCGATGGGCCCCCTTCCCTCTGTCGCGCCACCTCGTTCTAACCACCGCCCCATCACCTCCACGGCGGACGACGAGGAGGTCGAGCGGCCGAGGAAGAAAAGGTCGACCAGGGCCCACAAGGATGTGTACGGTCCGTCGTCCGACGCGGAGCAGTGACGGGCCGGTCGCTGGTCGGACGCGATTGAGCTGCGCCAAGTCTACTAGGTTGCCAGTGGCGTTGCTGATGGCGATGACGTCCGTCTGCGGATACCGCCTGTGGCTCGGGATTGGGTGCCAGCCAGCCTGCTTCTGTGGCAGCTTTGACCTTCTGCGGGAGTACTATTGGCCTCTCAAACCGCTTGTGTAAGACAAGTACTTGTTTTTCTGTGATGTTCCGGCTTTTGCTTCTGCTTTGTTCTGGCTTCATCTGCTTTCATCCATGCTCTTTCTTCGTCTTTTGGCTTGCTTTCATGGTCTGGCATCATCGGCGATTGGGGTTCTTAATGGTCGGCACAAGATGGAAGGGCTATAGAAGGGCATAGAGATTTGGCTTTAGATTCGGGAAAAAGCGTGTTTCATGACTTTCAACAGACTCTGCTGGTTTGAGAAAAAAAGCTTTTGGCGTTCAAAAGAATGGGGTAAAATGGGTTATAAGAGGCATTTCACGGGGAGTTTCGACACCAAAACACTTCGCAGCATCAAGTAGAAGCGATTACCAAGTTAGGTAAAGAACCAGAGGACGCATGTCTAAATGTGGCATTGTCAGCGGTCGTGAACCGTCCATGTCAGGTCATCTTTGTCCAGAAGCACGACCATTCGAGAAGAACACGCTCGTTTTCCAGCAGTAACGACGTCGAGGTCGTGGCCCGAATGATTCTTGTAGATTCCGATGGTCACGGCTGGCTGTGTGTACGAGTGGAGATGAAGAGGGGAGAGAAGTGCGGAACAGAGACGAAGCAAAGAGCAAGCCGAAGCTTACCTCACCCCGCGCGCTAAGCCCTTTTCGCTCGGCATGAGACACCAGCAGCTGTGCATACCAGCCAACCTGACCAAATGAACCCCATTATCTATACATGATACAGAATGTCTATGCCGACATCATCTCAATCTTCCCAAGCCTCGTGCATCATAAAAATCATCCAGAAAACCAAACCTCTAATCCCGTTCCCCCTCTCCCCTCTCCTCCTCCTCCCCCCTTCTCTCCTCCCTCCCCCTCCCAATCCACCCCCCGCACCACAACACCGCCGGCGCCGCACTAACCGCACTCAACAACCCCAAACTCCACCCCATCGTCCCCCACCCCGCCTCCTCCCTCACATACCCCGCCCAAATAGGCCCAACCAGCGCACCCCCCGCCCACGCCATATTAAACAGCCCATACGCCTGCGCATACGCGCCCTTCTTCCCGAACAGCCCGGGGCGCGCCCTTTCCTTGGCGGCGACGACGTACGTGATCTCGGCCATGATGCAGGGCATGATTGCGGCGAGCGCGAGGCCCATGAGGGCCAGCAGCGCGCACAGCAGGACCTTCTGGCGCAGGGTGTTGGCGACGACGAGGCGGAGCAGCACCCAGCAGGGGCAGGCGGCCAGGAAGCCGAGGGAGGTGGGCCAGCGGGGCGAGGAGCGGTCGGCGAACCAGCCGAAGAGGGGGGCGCTGAAGGAGGGGATGACGATGGGGAGGAAGATTAGGCCGGCGCCGGTGGAGGACCAGTGGAAGGTTGTGCGGACGTAGAGGGGGATGACGGCGTCGAGGGAGGACATTAGGATGCTGACGACGAGGGTGCCCCAGAGGGAGGCGGAGAGGCGGCGGGAGGTGAGGAGGGAGATTGTGGGGGGGAGGCGGTAGCGGAAGGAGAGGGGTGGTTGGGGGTTGGTGGGAGGGGTGGACGGCGGGAGGGGGGTCTGCGTGCCGCTGGCGGCTGCCTTTTCGGGGTCTTGGGAGGAGGATGGGTTTGCGGGCGTGGGGAGGTCGGAGCTCTTCTTTTCGTCGTCGTCACAGCCGTCTGGTGCGATGGTTGGGTTGGGGGTGGTGTTGGCTGTTGTGGCCCCGTATCCGCCGGTGGTTGCGGAGAAGCCCAGGTCCGCGACCTCCTCCGGCGGCTCCCAGCGTCTTGCGACCTTCTTCTCGATCAGGACTAGGCGCAGGATGATGTCGACCCCGATCAGCGCGTAAGCCATGGCGAAGACGGCGTTGTAGCCGCCTTTGTCGAGGACCACGCCTCCCAGCAGCGGCGCCACCAGCACGGCGAGCGACATGCTCATGCTCACGTAGCCCATCGCTTGGCCAACGTCCGTCTGGCCTACGGTGTCGACGAGAAGCGCTAGGCCGACGACCCATACGACTGCGGCAGACGCGCCTTGCAGAAGTCGGCCTGCGACCAGGACACCGATCGAGCTGCCGATGTTGAGCATGATCGTGGAGCCTAATAAGGCGAGAAGTCCGAGAAGAAGTGGCATGCGGCGCGAGGAGGTGTGGTCGGCGAACCAGCCACAGAATGCTTTAGCAATGTCAGGACCTGTAAGGTGCGGAGGGAGGAGTTGTCTGCTCACGAGAGAAAGCCAGAAGGGAAGCACCATAGACAGCGATCAGGACGGAGTTCCAGTGTTGAACTGTGTCGGGGTCAGCACCAGAGTCGGGATAGTGCCTGGGGAAAGAGACCACAGGCACGGCTTGATAGGCAAAACACACCATCATCAGGATCAATGCCAGTCTTCTCCGTCAAGGTAAATGGCATGACAGGTACGATCACGGCGTACAAGAAGATGTCCTACCAAATCAACTTAGCAGCCAGATTCGACATTTACGTAATAAAGGAAGCCAAGCTCTCGTCAAAAAGCTTCTTGGTATTAAGAAGGAGAGTTTCCAGGCCGTGTAAAAGCTTGTCGTGACAAGAGGTCGTCGAGTGGACTTCTCCTAGCCGTTTCGTGTCGGAAAAAGATGTGGAGGGTGGGGTGCTGGGCCCGGAAATAGGAAATGAGACCAAAACATACAGTGAACACGGCGATCGAGACCGTCGCGGAAATAAACCACGAGCTCGATCTGTGGTGCAGAAGCCAGGGCGGGATTTCGCTTCTCTGCATGACCGTATCTTTCAGGCTTTTCAGCCATGACGATGACGTCGCCATGCTTCAAATGCCAGGCTGTGTTGCAAACAGCAGCGGTCCAAATCTCCTCGGGTCTCGTATTGTGCACTCCCCAGCACCGAGGAGGACCAAAAGGAGAAACGGGAAGAGTAGCAGGCGGGGTCCGCGGGGAAGCGTGGGGGACAGCAGCAGCCAAATAAGTGCTATAGGTGGGCAGCCAGCAGCTATGACTCTCCACGCGCTCCACTCCCAACTGTGCACCACGCAAAAGGACGGGAGACAAGTACGTGTCCTCGTGGCAATACGACGATGTGCCCCAGCAACAGGAAGGAAAGGAGAAGAGCAAAGAGAGAAGGTGGATGTGTCACCGACAAAAAGGAAGATGGACACCAGCTAACGCCGCCACCAGACGCCAAACACCGTTCGCTGACATATCGGAATACTAATAGGGTCTGTCCACCGCATCAAAATTCTGGCCTGACGCGGGCGTGCACTCGCGCATGCCGACCGCTCTGGTTCGCTGTGGCCGGCGCGTGGCGGGGCGAGCGGGCGGGCTCCGCGGACCCCGCCGAGAGAAAAGGGTAATGGGCGAGCTGTGGATCCCTGTCTCTTGTCGTAGCCGCAAGAAAAAAAATGGTTTCGTTGAGGTCATCGCGAAGATGCCAGTGTCTGCCTTTGCCTGTCATGGTCTTCGCGTATTCGGGCTGGACACTGTCAGTTTTTTTCAGATCCGCCTTGCCGACGAGCGATCCCGGCGTCAAGGCGTCGGCGTCATTAACGGGAGGAAGGAATTCGGGAGGCGTCTCTGTCTTGGCGCCGCGTCGTGGTCGCGGAATCTTTGCTCGAATCGGCGAGGGCGCGATTGTGGGGCTTGATGAGTCGTGTGGGCTGAGACCTTCATGAATAATGCCTCCTGAAGCCAAAGTGTATACAGTCTTCTCGTGCTGAGCTGCCGTCCACCACCTGGACCGCGACTTCTCAACCCCTCGGCGCCGGGTCTGTCAAAAGCCTTTTGGTCATGCTGGCATCTCAAGGGCCGTGTTCATGTGTTGAGCGGATATGTCAGCGCTGTGTGGTCCCGCCCTCCATGCGCGTTCAGACCAGCTGCCCACAGTCGACGGTCGACGTGGACGTTGGCTCAAGAAGCTAAGACATTGCGCTGACATGCATCAACCCTGCTGTGCAACGTCCAACGTCCGTTCATGCACCTCTGAGAGGGCCATGCCGTGTGCCCCAAGTCCTGTACAAAAGTCGTCATCACGCCAAAAGGGCCTTGGCTTGAGGAATCTCTCTGCATCCATGATTTGTGACCTGCCTATCTACTTATCCAGGTTCTTGCTTTCTGTCAAGGCTGCTTTAGGTGCAAACACTTCAGTGCTGCGCCTGCGCTTCTTCTTCCACTGTGGGAACATATATCCTTTCCCTTCATGCGCTCAGGCTGTAGAGAAAGTCGTGATCCTCCATTACTCAGACGCCATTCAGAGAGAAGAGTGGGAAGAATCGGAAAAAAAAGCAAAAAAAAGAAATAAAAGAGGAAAGAGAATGCTGTCCCGCCTATGCAATCAAACCCAGCGCACGTACAACGGATGAGTCATGGGAGTAGAGAATAGCCATTCCGTCCCTCCCGTCAAAACGCGATCGAAGTCTCCCTTTCCATGCGCCCTATCCGCCATTCCCGTTGACCATGATGAAGAAAAGAAGACAGCAAGAACCGACCAGTCTATCCGCGCTCGACAGGGCAAAGCGATAACTCAAAGAACACACCGGTCCCTCTCGCGCTCGTGCGCACCGAGGTAATCTCCACGAACGTTGATGAAAGCGCCTGCGCCGCCGTCCTCGGCGAGTTTTTCGATCAACGCTTCGGTTTGTTGGACGAGACGCTCAAGCGCCGCGCTCGACGATTTGCCCAGGCTCACTGCAACAAGGTTAACAAATGACCAAGATGGTTCCACGGGCGGGAAATACAACATACCAAGGATTGCGCTGTTTAGCTCCTCCGCAACCGGCGTTCTCTCGTTGGGATCGAGCATGTACGCCAGTGGGCTCTGCCTAGGGTCACTGTACGCCATGAGAGCGAACGTGTCTTCCAACGCGCGCTTGACCTCACGCCGCGGATCGCTGCTGAACTCGCCCTTCAACTCCTGGCCATACTGCAAAGTCTCGCTGAGCAACTCCGTGAGCTTGAGAGTCTCGCTCCCAGTCGTGTCCATGCTTTCGCCATTGCCAGCCATGTTGGTACCATTGTTAGACTCATCAAGCTCCATCTGACCGTCAAACACGTCGTCGTATACGGCCGAATTGTTGCCAAGTCCATTGCTGCCAACGTTGTTCCTATAGCTGGTCTTGGTCGATGGATTCTGTAATTCCTGGCACTTCCGAATCATCTCAATAAACTTGCGGCAGCGCAGCTTAAAGTAGATGCTCTCGTTTTCGCGGAGCACAGTAGGGTAGTAGGCACTCGTGAGTTTGAGGGCCTTGTCAATATCACCATCGAGGATCGCAGCGCGAATTTCTGGGGGTTTATTAGCGGCGCGCAGTATAAGAAACGGGTAGACTTACTCTGCCTGTTGATAGCGTCGAGATCTTCTTCCGGTTCGAGGTCTTTAGCGTTCGGAGTGCCACCTGTGGCGAGGGCGCGTGACTCCTCCCGTACTTCCGCAGCAAACGCACGGGCTGTCTCAACATATCCATCATGGGCAAGATATTGAGCGATGAGCTCGTGGATGAGTGCTGCTTCATCGGCTCCATGCTTCAGCGACGCTACGCTCGTGTGACTTATCTCACGTTGTATGGCCCACTGCTCTCTCTACAAGCTCGTCAGTATAATAGCCCAGGCTCGAATATATCGCAACCGTACCTTGTACTCGCTGTCAATGTCAAAAACAAAAGGCTCTTGCCCAAAGTTCGCACGCAGGTGTTCGCCGGCCTTCTTAACGCCAATCGCGGGATAGAGGTCCATGTTATCCGGGATGTTTCTGAAAGCGACGCCTTGGTCATGTTAAACTTGCGCAAGTAGACGAGGAATAGGACCCGACATACCAAGATGAACACCATTTTTCGTGAAGAAAGCCGTATTCGTTCTGAAGTTGATTCCACAACCTATGACGTCGGTCATCGAGAACTTAGGTCCGTAACTCTTGCCGGAAGACGTGCTGCAGAAGCTGAATCCATCATCACCATGATATCCCCAAGAGTCTGGTTCCCAGCCCGGTAATCTGTGGAGCGCGACCTTCGAGCCGGAAAATCCAATGCCAATCAACCTGCAACAACTGGTCAGCGCGCACTCGCTGACGTTATCCGACGGATACTAACCCTTCCTTTCCCCTCCCAACGATTGTTACCTCGTAGTAGTAGATACCGCATTGCCTGGGCATCGGGTGATCCGTCCTGACAGACATCGCCTCGTCGTGTGTCTTGCTCATGGCTCCGCACTTCACATCCAGCCCATCCCTCAACAGCTCCAGACCTCCCGACTTGTCCTCCTCATTCCAGCGTGTCGGCCATGACCTCTCCTTCTCGTCTACGTATGTTGCTGGCGGGGCCCGCTCGATGATGTCGTGCGTCATGCCGCGGTGCGAAGGGACCATCTTGTGCAGGTTGGCGCTCGAGGAGCTCCTAGACAAGGAGCCGGTGCCGGAGGAGCGCGCGTCGCGTTGCGCGCTCAGACGCGCTTTGTATGCCTCTTCCAGGCGCTCCGCGTGGCGTGAGCCTTTGAGGTACGAGGGAACGAAGAAGGGCGGTGCCGAGGCGTCGAGGCCGGCGCCGTAAGAGGCGCCTGCGTACTGCTGCGCACCGCGGTACGAGCCCGCGAAGCTGCCCGGGCCATCGATGTCCATGGCGCGCGAGGGGTGTCTCGAGTGGTTGCGTGGGTGGTGATGGGATGCGGAGTACTGCGAGTGTTGCTGGGTGAGGAGGTGCGAGAAGGCGCCGGAGCGGGTGGGCGGGTTAAAGGGCTGGGAGCTGTTGCTGTTCGCCGTGCCAGCGGCCACAGAGGCGTAGGAGGACCGGCGAAACATTGTTGATCCGACGCCGGGCGTGGTTGTGGGCGAAGCGTGAGGAGCGCCGCCCGGGATGTGAGGGAATGGGTTCGTCATGGACCGACCCTCCTCGCGGGCGCTGCGCCGTGCGGGAGCTGCCCTGCCGAGGGGCGAGCGCGGCGGATGGCCTCCGGCGGGCGACGGGCAGTGCGTGGAGTGTTTCTACAGCTTGCGCAGGGCCGCCAGCCTGTAGGCGGGCTCAGGACGTGCGGTATGCTGCCGGCGATGTGACGGGTGTCGTCGGTGAGATGGCAGTGGTTCGGCGTCACGATCAACGGCTGTGCACACTGCCAGCTCCAGGGACAATCATCATAAGCATTGCAGGTCGCTGGGAAGCCGGAGCAGGCGTATGGATAGCGCGCAGGCTGCGGGAACGATGCTGTGAGCGTATCGATGCTGCTGAGGGGTGATGCGACCTCGACGCGGGCCTGCCGTTCCGCAGTTGCGGGGGACTAGGACCAAGCTCGGATTCCGTGCTCTGAAGGGCAGCCACGCAGCCCAGCGCCCTGCACCCGCCGCGCTGCGCCCGCCTCGCCGCCCAACGCCGACGTGAAAGCTAAGCAATCCATTCACTCCTATACTCTAGAACGCCTGGTATCTCCAATCCTGATCTGTGCCTGGGCGTACCCGACGGCATGACTGTCCCGTATCACCTCTTCCAAATCCCTATCCAGCCGCCGAAGTCACGCGCCATGTACCGTCGGTCATGACCTCTCCCTCCTGACACCTGCCCATTTTTGAACCCGTGCCTTAACACCATGCATGAAGCGCTTTCGTGAGCCGAAAGAAAAGCATTCCGAGTCCGTGCTGTTGAAGTCCGAAACAACCATCGCGCGCTGGCTGCAGCCTATCTACGGCCTCGCCAACGCAGAAGGAAAAAAGCATATTATACAGTAGAAGCAGAAGTCTTTTAAGGTGTCTTGAAGCTCTAAGGTGGATGAGAAACCTATCGCTTTGTTAGCCACGACCTTCCAAGCGCATGTGCAATCGTATCAAGAACGCAAGATAATGCAAGCCGACTGCGAGCAGGTTGCGTGAACCTGTATGCAGGGACTTGCACGATGCTGTATCCTTGCGAGTGCAGAGCATCAAATGCGTTTAGGGACCAGCGCAAGTGCGACGAAGAAATTCATAGACGCAAAACCTCATGGATGGTGCGACTTACCCGGAAGCAAAGGAGTGAGATGCTCTACACGGGCGTCATCTCAAGGATCGGCGAGCTGGCAACATGGGCCAGCGGGTGGGACCGATGAGGAGTGTCCATCATGCCGGCATTGCTGCTCTTCTCGCTGGCGACAGCACTGCTCTCATTGATCTTGGCAGTCTCGCTGGTGCCGGTGGTGTCGCTCTTAACGTCGCCATTCTCGTCAACGGTGGTCTTCTTGGGAGCGCGCCAGGTCGGAACGGTCCAGCTGATGCCAGTGAAGCTCTTGAGCTGGAATCCCTTCTTCTCCCACTTGCGGCAGGGCTTGCCGGACCGGTCGAGTGCACGGAGGCCGGCGTTGATGGCACCTTGGTTGGCCTTGGGGCCGAGCTTCGAGGTAGACATGGGCATGACGCCGTTGATGGGGCCATCACCGTTCTCGCCGCTGCGATGCCGAGTCAGTCGGGGGAGTTGCAGGAAGGGTGACCAAAAAGGTCAAGGCAGATGGATTTTGATGCAGGACTGGGCTGTCGCATTGCATTGATGGGCCGGGATGACTTACAGACGAGGCTTCTTCTTGGGGCCGGGCTTGCCTCGAGGCTTGGGGGTGCCGTCGGCGACCTGGCCAGCTGAACGCTTCGAGCCCGGCTTCGGGCCTGGAATTCCCTTCCTCTTCGCACCGTTCTGCGGAGGCGCGAGCGAGTTGTTGTCGAAGGAGGGCGTGGAGCCGTTGAGAGCAGGTGCAGCATCAGCGTCTGGCGCGGACTGCGGTGCGGTCGGGTCGATGAGCATCGGGTCGGCAGGCGTGTCGGCGGGCGTCGACGACGACGACGACGACTTGGAGCGCGAGTCCTTGCCGTCGGGCGGGAAGCGGGCGAGCAGGGCGGGCGCGAGGCGCAGGGTGACGAGCGCAGACCTGGGCGACTTGGCCGACATCTTCAGGCTGGAGGCGGGCGACGCAGCGGCAGTAACGGTGGTGGACGAGCTCGACATGATGGCGCGTCGAGGTGGTGAGGTGCACGGGTGGTGCTTGGGTGGTGGGTGTTGGCTGCGGTCGCAGGCCTGCTAATTTGGCGCCTCCCTTTCTCAGGGCGGCTGGTGAGGTGAATCGGTCAGGTCAGGTGTGTGACCCGAGCGCAGCTGCGGATGGAGGCGTAAGGGGTGTGAAGCTGGTGCGCAGCGGATCACGGTGGATGTGGGTGGTGATGGAGGAGAGGAATGCAGGTGGGCGGCGGGAGGGCGGAGGGAGGGCGTGAGATGGCGGGTGCGTTTTGCCTTTGAGGCTCGGCCATTGTATCCAGCGTTGGTGGATCGTTGGCGGGCGCGCGGCTTTCTCGCAAGTAAGTCGAACATGGAGCGAGCCCTGGAGCCATAGTCGGGCGCGATACCACCCGTGGAGCGCGTCACGTGATAGCGCCTCGCGCGCCGCCCGCCGCGCTGCAGCGGCCTGCACTGCACTGCGCTGCGCTGCGCTGCGCTGCGCTGCTGCTGCTCGGAGCGCACTGTGCGGTGCGGCGCGGCGGTCGTCGCCAGCCGCCAAGGGCGCCGACGCTGGTGGTCCTTGTCTGCGTCGGCCTGGCGAACCGGCGGCGCCGTTCACGTCGCATGGGCGGCGAGCGCACCTCACCCTCCTTCCGTCCCCTGCTGCTGAAATCCCGTCCAGCCATGCACGGAGGCGTCCGGAAATCGAGCAGACCGCCAGCGCGCCCGCCGCGCCCGCCCCAGGCACGCCGGCCAGGCACGCATGCAGCGCCGCCCGCGCCTGGCGCCATTCCACGCGCCTGGTGTTTCGCTCGCCGTCGCGCGTGCCTCGCCGCCGTGAAGCTGCGCGCGGGCGAGCGTGTGCCCGCTCCATCAGCGCCGAAGATCAACAGCCGCAAATGACACATCCAAGGTTCCAGCATCCCAGCTCTAGCGAGCGTTCGCGCCACCAACGAGCGCGCTGGTCTAGCTCGCGATCGGCTGAGCGTCGCCGCGATTGGGCTCCCCAGCGGCGTCGAGGCCTGCGTCAACGCCACGCCCGCTGAGCCCGCGTCCCAGTCCCTGAGGCCACCCGCGCTCCCACCGCTCCTCGTCAGCGTCTGCCGCCGCGCCTCGGGCCTTTCACGCCCTCGTCGCCCGCCTGCGTCACATCTCGTGCGTCACGCTCGCGCCCTCGTCCAATCCAGCAATTTTAGCCAGCCGCCAGGCGGGGGTGTAGCACGCCGCCTGTGCAGCTGCGCCGCGAGACTCCACTCTCGCCCGACCGCGTTATTGCTGCTGCCTCTCACCGTAGCGCACCAAACTCTGGGTCGCGGCGCCGCCAGCTGTGCAGCCTGCACCCGTGGCCTCGCAGCCTCCTGCATCCCCCCATCGCCGCCCCATCGTCGATCGCAACGAGAGGCCTGGACTCCGCTGTCCGCTCTCCCTGCACCGGCTCTGCCACCCCGGGGCCGTCATCCCACCGTCTGACAAAGACCTCACGGCCCCTCGCGCGACAGCTAACCTCGCCGCAGCTCCGTTGCCAAGGAACTCCCAGCATCCGCATTCGCTGGCACGAACACTAATAGCAAGCTCCTGTTACGCACGCAGCAGGCAAAATGAGGTCCCATGCAGCGTTATGATATTTTCCTTGGTTATGATTGAGCATGCAGCACGCCTATGAGCACAGAAATACGGAAAGTGTGAAGAAACGCGGTCGCGAACATCGAAAGAGAAGGTGGAAGAGCCCGGGAGACCGGGGAGCGGGTGCGGCGCTTTCCATGTGGAAAGACGCTTCAACTCTGGACCGGTGATGGAATGGACTCTCCAACTCGACAGGTCGCGACTCCACATCGTGCAAGGTTGAAGCGTCGATTTGCACGGCTCGAGAACGCATCGCGATATTCGCACGTCGCGATGAAATTCTCGACACCACACGCGATGCGGCACGGTCTCGCAAAATGAGCGGTGGTGGCGAATTCGGGAGCAAGGGAAAGAGCAAGAGCTCGGCAGAATGTGAAGTGGGCGGAACGGAAAACAGAAGCCTTCGGAGACCGCGCACGAGAACACCGAGACTTTTCCACACGACGGACCGCCCCCATTACCCTTCCGCTTTCGGCATCGCGCATCATTAATATTTTCCCACGTATTCTCCAACAAATCCGGCCCCCGCATCATCGTGCCCCGTCCTTCCTTTGGCTTTCGACGCAAGGTCCGGGTATCCTGCAGACAGCACCGCAGCTTCTCAGTCCCTTAACATATTCCGTTGCCACACCAACTGTCCGGGGCTTTTGCCTTGCTGCCTCAATCTCGACATATCTGTCGGAGTCGGGATCTAGGCTGAGAGCGCTTTATTCACAGACCTTCGAACGGCTGGGTTGGAACGATCTGCATAATTTGGAGGCCCGGCTAGGAAGTCTACGATTAGGCTGGTGACTCTCAAGACCTTTCAAAGGTGAGTCTTTGAAATGCTCTCTGCTCGCCGTGCCATTATTGTCGTTTCCTTGGGGGGAGAAAAAACCTCAGGCAGCCTTTCACCAGTCCGACCAACTGGGGAGTGTGTGGACCAATGGTTTCCATTCGCTGGGATTACTTCCTATATTATATCCGGCTCCATTGTGGCCGTTGACCAGCATGAGACCATATGCAACATCACCAACTTGCCGAACATTGGTCTTGCTCGTCAGCTTGTAGTCTTCGTAACCCTATCCAACTTTCAATGGCCGTGCGGAATCATCCATAAGCCCCGTCCAATGTTGCTCCTCCCTTGTTAGTTGGAAATCAAGGGCAACGACTTTCGGGTTCCTATTTGACCTTCATCCTCAAAGGAGCATTCAACCAAGCAGTGGAAACTGCAGCTGGGCACTACATCTCATGACGTGTGTGCTCTAGTCGCTACGGTAAGTACAGTTGTTTGGCCGAATTTTGCCTTTAGGAGCAGGCCAGCGCAGGAAGGAATAACACATACCGGAGAATTATTAAAGTCCGGTTCAGGTGCTGGATTCTGCCCTCCGGATAGTTCCAATCCTTCTCCAAAATCGATCAGCTTTGGAATCGGACAGGCCGCATCTAATCTAGATCTTTGTCGCCGGATCCGGATCGACAATGGAGAGAAAGCTTCGAGGCCTTTGTGCCAACCCAGTCTCAGCACGTCACATGGCCTTTGTGGTTAAAAGTTACTCCATGAGCAATCATATCAAGATAGAGGAATACTCAGAAGAGATATGCAATATTTTACCCTCTGTCTTATTTCTCGGACCGATTTCTATACTGTAGGCGATGCTGCGGCCTACTTGGCTGAAGAACTTATGTCTTCCTCCAAAAATCCACGTAGCGTTTACTATACACATAAACAGCTGCAGGGTTTGGTCGCTCGTTGGGGGAAAATCTCAGCATACGAACAACGAATTGAACCAACATCGGACTATAAGTTCCGATGGCTCTATCATGAGGCTCGCGCCATCCCATATCCGGGTAGTCGACTTTACCAACATCAACGTCGAGACCGTCGACTAGGTTCGGTAGTCCATCATCTTCGTCTTCCAGCTGCCCATCACTATCAGCACTGTCATCCGCCGGTGCTGGTTGTGCACCATAATCCCTTTTTTCTCCCGAATTTGCGTTGTCTTCTTCTCCTGAGTCTGCGTTCTCCTCTTCGCCCGAGTCTACGTTGTCCTCTTCCGAATCTACGTGGTCCTTCCCTCCCTCCTCGAGGTCCTGGGCATCAGGAACCTCCCATCCCTGCGCCTGATTGCCATTGCACGTCATCAACTGGTACGCTGCATTCCCGATCTGCCAAACATTCGTTTTGCCCGTCAATTTGTGAGTCTGATGCGATGTTCAAGTCGTTGCCAGCGTTTGGTGAGTAATTTCCGGGTCACTTACCCTGAATTGCTATGTCGATATATCACTTCGTCCAGATTCCCGTACGCAGCTTTACTCGTCAGAACGGTAAACCAAGACTTGGTCCTGTCCGGTCCGCCTCCACGAAAATTGATAATGTGCTTTGACCCCCCGCTGCACAAGTGGTGGATATCTACAATGCTCGCACAATAAGACCGGAACATACAAAACAAATATATACAAATAGACATGAAAAGCAAAATCAGAAGAAAGTATAAATACAACACTTCCCCGCATCTCATCTTCACTCTATCCCCTACATCAATAATACCCACACCTCAAACTACTAACCACGTCATTAAACCCAATTGTCTTCAAATTCCCATACCCCGGATCAGTAACCTGCCTGGTAGCACCCCTCCTCCCATCACAATTACCAGAATCATACAGCTCGCACCAGGTATACCTCGAAGGGTAAATCGACGACATGCGATCGTTAAAGCCCGGATCCATGTTGTAGCAGACACCTTCTTTGAACGACTGGGTCACGCACGTGCCCTTGCGGTCCGCATGCTGGCAATACGTAACCTGACGGTAAGCAGCGCGTTTAGCGAGGGCAGAGTCAGTGGTCGGGATGTCATCGACGGGGTAGGCGCCGATGGTGTTGTTGGAGAGGGAGGGGGAGGGGTTGGTGGGCGCGGCGGTGGCGATGGCCACGAGGGCGGCACTGATGGTAATGATGAAATGCATGCTGTGATGCTGTCTCTTTGTTTTGGTGGAATGAGTGTATGCAGTGAGTGTGCTTTTTTGCTCGCGAGTGAATGGTTTGGGGAGGCCGTTATGGGAACCTTCGGAGAAGAAGCGTGGGAGGTTATATTTATTTCTTGCTCTACTGAGTTTCTCCAGAGGCCTAGGCGGCGCAGCTTTCATTGGCGGCTTTACAGGGGTCTGGATTCATTATTCGCCGCTCTATCTTGTGCTAAAAGCCAGACGGAGAAAATCTTGGCGTGGTGGTCATTGAGGCGTACTTTTGGCGGCTATTGAGGGTGCTCTATTGGAGACCTAATCAGGGAAGCGTAAGGGGGCACAACTGGAAAGAGGGAAGTTGTCAGGTGTAGGCCAAGACTCAAGTGGGAATCGCGCAGGTCTGAAAAAAACTTTCATTGTTCCTTGGATAAGCGAACTGGACAAAGGAAAAGACTTATCAAAGAAAGACTGAAGACGTTTCAAAGATAATGATGAGCAATTGAAATTACCAGCACAGCAGATTTATGAGCATTGCGTGTATTTTAACATCAAAAAGTAGAAAGAAATAGACTTTCAAGAACTGACTTGCGAGAATCGGACGAACATGCAAACATAATGTAAAAGAGAAGACAGGACACTTTCAAAAGCAACAATCAGCCAGTAGACTCAATGTCATAATCGCCGCCCAACACATTCTGCCCAATTGGCCAATTATCTCTCCCCTTGAACAGCGGCGGCGGCGGTGTACCATCTTGCATAGCTTTGTTGAGATTTTGCATATTCCTCTCAATCTCGTCGTTCACATCTCTCAGGGTAGGGCGCTCGGTCGGATGGAACTTGAGGCAGTCGTAGACCAAGTTAACCAACTGTTTACTGTAGCGTGTGCTGAGAAATTTCCTCTCTCTCTCCAGTTGGATGAACGGGTTGAAGTTCTCAAAGGCGGGATGGCGCACTTGATCAGGGCGCATGAGAAGCCACATAATGTTCGCCATGGCCCAGAGGTTTGTCTTGCATCCAAGACGCTCTTCACCAGGACGTAGGGTGTATTGCGCGCCTGGTGGTGGTTGGAAACTTGGAGTGCCCTTTGTGTGATCGAGAATGAATTGCTCCTGAATAGGTCTGTCAAGTTTAAGAACCTACTGAAAGACAGAGACTCGAGGACCTACTGGGGGCATGTACTCCCTGTGAGTGAAAAAAGCTCTGCGGGGGTTGTTGTTATCGTTTGGAAGGAATGATCGTGCTAGTCCCCAATCCGCAACCAAGACTCGTGGGTAATAACGGACCCATGGAAAGCAGTCATGGGGCTCAGCGCTCCCCAGGAAGATGTTGTCTGGCTTCACGTCTAGGTGTAGAATTTCGCCATTTCTTTTACGCCAACCGTGGAACCAAACATAGGGGTTGGAGAAGCCCTTATGCATAACGTTACATGTTTTTGATAGACCGTAAAACACGTACCTGTCAAGATAGATGTATCAGCTCCGTGCATGTGCCAGGTGGTTAAATACCTTTGGTTATATGCTAGTTCAGAAAAGAGGGAAGCTTACCATAAGAATGGTTCGGGAATGATACGGCTATAATATATATTCAGAACGTGATTATACGGAAGAGATGAAGACTGGGTACTTACTCCGCGTCATTATACAACCAGAGGAGCTCATACAGACTACTATGCTGCGCAAACTCTTGTCTTATGATAGTGTAGTCTCTTGTCGACACGCCACCGGGGCGCCCACGCAAGCTAGGAACAAAGCGCAGATCCGAGAACCAACAAGATTTTCTGTCCATCCGCTCGAGGATCTCAAATTCGTCGGTAGCTGGGTCAGAGTGCTTAACAACCATTCGCTACGAAAAGGCTGTGGTTAGCTATCAGACTCAAGCAGGGAATGATCTTAATGTAGGAAACGATTGGCATGGCATACATCTCTGAGGTTCCCATAGCGATCCCGCTTTACGAATAAATGAGCTGAGCCTTGGAGACCGCTTCCAAGAAGTTTCGCGTACTCCCAGCCCCATCCACTATCCGACCAGTGCGGCACCCCCAAAATGTGTGCCAGTTCCTGATCCGTCTTTCCTCTCTTCCCTGGTCCGGGGAAGAGTTCAGTGATGTTTTCCGTGAGCTCGAGATCCAGGTTCTTCGCGCTGAAAGTCCGAGGGTCTGGAGTAACACCTCTGTACCAGCGAAGTCTTCGCTCCTCCGCTTCGTAGTCTTTTCTTCTTCGGTCGGATACTTGTGGAAATCTCTGTGCAAGACGATGCAGTGTTCCCTCTTGGTCTAGAAGCTGGGTTAGTTACCGACTTTCTGCTCGAACTCCTAGTGAGATTTGCAGAGGCACAGGACTTACCGCCACCTTCCTCTGGATGTCGCTGTATGTAGGCATCAATTTCATCCGCTGCATAGATGTCGCGGGCGAATATCTGCTGCCCGGAGTTTTGTATCCATGTCGGTTCGGGTTGCTCTTCATCAGCCATGGTCGGGGCGTATGTAGGTTGAATTCCCTATAGATCTGGAGATGGTGTTGGCGTAACAGAGTAGAAGTTCAATCTTTTGTGAATCTCCTGTGGTTGATCCCATGAAAGAAGAAAGGATGACGAAGATGGCTTTGCGCGTTCGGCGAACACGGATGGAGGCATAGACAAAGAGAGACCCGATTGTTCGACCAATCTTAACAGCTGTGACAAGGAATAAAGAAACAAAACAGTCTCTTTCAAGCCACTGCATCTCTCCGTGAGTGAACGCCTTGCTGCCTAAAATGAGCTGTAGTAAATTCGACGAAACCTTTCCAATCATCACGACCATTGATTTGTGGATAGAAGAAGGTGGAAATTGTACTAGAATGCGACCTGCAATTCAAGTCGGCCAGAACAAACAAATTGAAGTCAAAATTCTGGTCAGAGGACACGCCTAGGACGCACCTGGTTCTCTTAAGCGCAAGCAATTCTAAGCCGAATAATTTTCGTAACCCAACCTAATTCCACATGCCGAAACCGGATGGTATACCCCATTTCCGAACGCCATTCCCATGCATGCCATGATTGCTTTCCATTTTGCCCTTTAGTCTGCCCTGCGCTTCTTGCTTGCGCTCTGCGACCTCGCTGTGCCGTTCGACGCGTTCTTCTTGTCGTCGCCGCTACCCTCGCCATTCATCCACTCCTTGCCGGCGCCGGGACTCTTTCTGCGATACTGACCAGCGCCCACCATAATCTCCTCATCCTCACTATCGCTTCCGCCCAGATCCAGTACAATGGGCATCTGGAATTCTGCAGGCTCGAACTCTGCTTTACCCGGCTCGATGGTAAGAACGTCCACATCCTCATCTTCGAGGTCAAGTCTTCTCTTGTGAAGCTCTTCCAGGGGTTGAATGTCGAACTCATCCTCGCGCTCGACATATTCGACGTTCTCCTCAACCTCGACAAAGTCGGGCGCAAGGGCTGACCATCGCTGCGGGGTGAGAATGGACCAGAGGTAGATTCTACCAGACTCGATACCACCGGCAGCGACTAAAGGACGGTGAGGGTGCCATTCAACGACAGCGATCTCTTCCCTAGCCTCTAGAATCTTGGTCAAACTTCCCTGGCCTCTCTCCCAGACGTAGATGTCATGATTCATGTATGTTGAAGCGGTAACGTATTCGCCGGTGGAGCTGAAGCAGACGTGATTCCAGGATAAGCGGTTGACGACATCTTGGAACTTATGCTCGGTGGTTAGGGCCATGCTGTCAAAGTCAAGCTTTGGATCGGTGAGGTCTGGTAGCTGGAGCGTTCGGATGATCCTGTCGCTGCAATTGACGACCATGTCTCGGCCGGACGCGGTCAACCGGATAAAAATAACCAAATTGTTTGACAGGCGCATCGAATATCGCACGTCGCAAGTCTTCGAGTCAATGATGTTGAGCCATCCCTTGTTCGTCCCTGATAGAATGTAGTCTCCCGTGGGCGTGAACACAGTGACTGTGGTTGTCTGCTTGGCATCCTGTGCAGTCTGCTTCTCGGTTGCGTTTTCGCGTTCAACTTGAGATCGTCTCGGGGCGGAGGGTAGGACGTGCTTTTTCGGAATCGGTTCTGTCATGTCGACCAGCACAGGCTGATCCTCGAAAAGCGCCGCTACGAACATAAGGCTGCTATCGGTTAGCCAGATGGATGAGGCAAGCTGCGCGACCTGGGTGGCACCCACTGATTCCGCGGATGGAGCTCCGCGATGAAGACGGGAGCCCCGAACCTGACTGTCCGTACCCGCCTGCCATCCTTCAAGTCCCAAAGCACACATCTCCAGTCCTGCGAGGCGCTGAGGAGGTAGCGGTCGTTGGCGGACCAGCTCAGGGACTGAACCTGGCGCGTGTGGCCCGTCAGCTTACGCGCGACGCCGTTGGTCTCGAGGTCGAAGATGACTACGCAGCCGTCTGCCTAGTGAAGCGTGAGCCAAGGGTCTTCGCAGCGGTGCCCAGGAACGGTTACCCTTCCGGAGGCGAGGTAGTCACCGCGGTGGTTGAAGCGCATGCATGTCGAATGGCCGCTGTCTGGGGAGAGCGCGGTGTCAGCAAGCTCGTCGCCGAAGAGGCCGCCCGGCAGGAGAGAGCAGTCGCGCAGGGCGTGACAGGCGGCACGGTCCAGGGCTATAGCACGTACGGAGCTTTCCCGCGGGGGCCTCAGGCGTGTCCTGGGCCAGCACGGCCGGGTCGATCAGCGGGAGATTCATGGGGCGCGGCGTGCAAGGGCGCAGGCGGCGGGCATGGTCTGGCCGCAGGCGGGGAGGGCGCGCGCAGGCGGGGAGCGGGCAGGCGAGGTCTGGATATGCGCGGCGGCGATGCGCGCGGGACGGCGAGTCGGAGCGCGCGTGGGCCTTGGGGCCTTGGCGCGCTCAGGCAGCCGCTGGCGCAGGCGTTCGCAGCGTGGCGAGCGGCCGTCGCGCTAGGCCGAAGTGGGCCCGCGGCCGGCCAGCGCGCTCTTTGAACTTCAACCTGGAGCGAGGGCCAGGAGTGCCACGCCCGACTCTCACCCACGACACCACCCGCACCCCAACCCCTCCATCGCCGAGCGTCCTGTCGACGGCCCTGTCCCGCCTGCTGTCGACGTCGCAACGCCGCCCACGCTCATTCCGCGCCCGCTGAGCGTCCCGCCGCCCGCCCGGTCGCATCAGGTCCGCAGGCCCTTCACGTTCGCCGCCGTGCGGCCAGCGCGTCCAGCGCCCCGGTTCCCATCTGCGCCGTCCCGGGCCCATCTTCGGTCGCGCCAGCACCCTCGGAGCATCTTGTTGGCGCCCCTCAAGCGAGGTCGAGTGAGGAGGAAGTCCGAGGCTGCTGTCGGTCCCGACGCCGTGAGGTTGGCGTCATCCAGCGCAGTCGACCCGACCGCGCCCACTGCCGCATCGCGCCCGCCGCCCGAGACCGCCGCGACCCACCCCCGTCACCATGGCGAACCTTCACTTCGCGGCGTCCAGCGCGCCGCTGAAGAGCATCCAAGAGATCCAGTTTGGTCTGCTCGACCCTGCTGAGATCCAAGAGATGAGTGTCGCCCACATCATCTACCCAGAGACAATGGTTCGTGACCGCAGCATGCGCTTCTAGACGAGCATCATGTTGATCTTTCTGTAGGATGAGGCGAAGCAACGTCCCCGCGAAGGTGGTCTGAACGACCCCAAGCTTGGTTCCATTGACCGCGCATACTCTTGCGCCACCTGCGGTGAGAATATGCAGGAGTGTCCGGGTCACTTCGGCCACATCGAGCTGCATACGCCCGTCTTCCACGTCGGTGAGTTTGGCGCATGGCTGCAGGCTGGAATCAAGCTGACGCCGTCACAGGCTTCATCAACAAGATCAAGAAGCTGCTTGAGTGCGTGTGCCACAACTGTGGCAAGATCTTAGCAGATGAAGTTAGTCGTCCCCTGGGGGATGACAACCTTATGTGAAACCGCTCGTACTGACGCGCTTTCTAGTCTGAGCAACAGTTCAAGGACGCCTTACGGCTACGAGACCCGAAGAAGCGCTTCGAAGCCATATGGAAGGTCTGCAAGCCCAAGGCCGTCTGCCAGATGGACCAGCCCTCAGACGACTACGACGGTGGAGCGCAGAAGAACAAGAAGCCTCAGGTCCAGCACGGCGGGTGTGGCAACCGCCAACCCGAGATTCGCAAGGACAGTCTGAAGCTAGTTGGAACCTGGAAGCCCCAGAAGGGAGAGGATGAAGAGGAAGCGCGCCAGCCCGAGAAGCGCGTCATCAAGCCCCAGGAAGTGCTCAACATCTTCAAGTTGATCAGCGATGAGGCCTTGACCACCCTCGGCTTGAATGTCAACTTCGCCCGCCCCGAATGGATGGTCATCACTATGCTGCCCGTACCCCCGCCCCCGGTTCGTCCCAGTATCTCCGTCGACGGTACGGGACAGGGCATGCGCGGTGAGGATGATTTGACCTACAAGCTTGCCGACATCATCCGCGCCAATGCAAGCATCAAGCGTTGCCACACTGAGGGTGCTGCGCAACACGTCATCGATGATTTCGAGGTGCTGCTCCAATGGCACGTTGCGACTTACATGGACAACGATCTCGCAGGTCAACCACAGGCTCAGCAGAAGTCAGGCAGGCCGCTGAAGACTATTCGCGGTCGTCTAAAGGGTAAGGATGGACGTCTCCGTGGAAACTTGATGGGCAAGCGTGTGGATTTCTCAGCGCGTACCGTCATCACCGGTGACCCGAACCTGGATCTGGACGAAGTCGGAGTCCCGCGCTCTATTGCCAGGACACTGACCTACCCTGAGACGGTCACGCCGTACAATATTGCCAAGCTCCACCAGCTCGTGAAGAACGGCCCCAACGAGCACCCTGGTGCGAAGTACATCATCCGCGACGATGGCACGCGTATCGACCTGCGGCATCACAAGCGCGCCGGCGAAATCCAGCTTGCTTACGGCTGGAAGGTCGAGCGTCACATTGTCGATGGTGACTTTATTATCTTCAACCGTCAACCTTCCCTGCACAAGGAATCTATGATGGGCCACCGTGTTCGCGTCATGCCCTACTCGACATTCCGTTTGAACTTGTCGGTCACCTCTCCGTATAACGCCGATTTCGATGGTGACGAGATGAACTTGCACGTTCCGCAGACCGAGGAGACTCGTGCAGAAATCATGCAATTGTGTATGGTTCCGTTGAACATTGTGTCGCCTCAGCGCAACGGTCCTCTCATGGGTATCGTGCAGGATACGCTTTGTGGTGTCTACAAGATCTGCAAGCGCGACGTTTTCCTCACAAAGGAGCAGGTCATGAACATTCTGCTGTGGGTTCCGGATTGGGATGGCGTTATCCCTCAACCGGCTATTCTGAAGCCTCGTCCTCGCTGGACTGGCAAGCAGATGATCAGCCTTGCAATTCCCGATATCAACCTAATCAAGCCTGGCAAGACCCACGCCCCGATTGATGACAGCGGAGTTGTGGTTATCGGAGGCGAGCTCATGTATGGACTTTTCAACAAGAAGATCGTTGGTGCTAGCAGTGGTGGTATCATCCACACTGTTTACAACGAGAAGGGCTGGGAGGCTACTGTGGGTTTCTTCAATGGAGCTCAGCGCATTGTCAACTACTGGCTCTTGCACAACGGCTTCTCCATTGGTATCGGCGACACCATTCCCGACGCGGTCACTACATCGAAGATCCAACAGGCCATTGAGGTCCAGACGGAGGAGGTCCAGAATATCACCATGTCCGCGACCAAGGATGAGCTTGACCCGCTTCCTGGTATGACGAAGAGAGAAACATTCGAGAGTAAGGTCTCGGTCTGTCTGAACAAGGCCCGTGACGACGCTGGTGCAGTCACCGAGAAGAGTGTGCAGTCATGCAACAACGCCATTCAGATGGCTGCTTCTGGCTCCAAGGGTTCAACGATCAACATTTCTCAGATGACCGCTCTCGTCGGGCAGCAGTCAGTTGAGGGTAAACGTATTCCTTTCGGCTTCAAGTACAGGACTCTTCCGCACTTCACAAAGGACGATTACTCGCCTGCGGCTAGAGGATTCGTCCAGAACTCCTACTTGCGCGGCTTGACACCTTCTGAATTCTTCTTCCACGCCATGGCCGGTCGTGAGGGTCTGATCGATACCGCTGTCAAGACCGCCGAGACTGGCTATATCCAGCGAAGGTTGGTCAAGGCTCTCGAAGACGTCATGGCCAAATATGACGGAACTGTTCGCAACTCCCTTGGCGACGTTGTCCAGTTCGTCTATGGTGAGGATGGTCTGGACGGCTGTTTCATCGAGAAGCAGGCGTGTGACTTTGTCAACTGCTCCGATGGGCAATTCCGGCGCAAGTTCTACGTCAACGTCATGGAAACGTCGTCCTCGCTGTCGAGCGACATTCTTGAGCAAGCCGATGCCATCGCCGGCGACATTGAAGTGCAGCGCCTGTTCGACGAGGAATTCACCCAGCTTGAGGAGGATCGGAGATATGTTCGCGAACTTACGAATGATGCGGACGACCAACGCCAGCTTCCTCTGAACATCCAGCGTATCATCGAGACCGCGAAGAGCAAGTTCAGAATCAGGGATGGCTCCCGAAGCGATCTGCACCCCGCAGATGTCATCCCCAAGGTTCGTGAAGTTCTGAACAGACTCGTAGTCGTCCGCGGAGACGATTCGTTGTCGCGTGAAGCGCAGGAGAATGCAACCTTCCTCTTCAAGGCGCAGCTGCGCTCAAGGTTGGCTTTCAAGCGTCTTGTCCGCGAATACTCTCTGAACAAGCTTGCCTTCGAGAACGTTCTCGGTGATCTCGAGAACCGCTTTAATAGGGCGATCGTCAGTCCTGGAGAGATGGTCGGTGTGCTTGCGGCTCAATCTATCGGTGAGCCTGCTACGCAGATGACACTGAACACTTTCCATTTTGCTGGTGTGTCTTCGAAGAACGTCACTCTCGGTGTCCCGCGTCTCAAGGAAATTCTCAATGTTGCCAAGAACATCAAGACTCCATCGATGAAGGTCTACACGACAACCCCCCTAAACGTCAGCGATGAGACCAAGAAGCACGACGCCAAGCTGCTTCGTAGCCGTATTGAGCACACGACTCTGCGCTCTGTCACTGAGTGCATCGAACTTTACTATGATCCGGATATTCAATCAACCGTTATCGAGGCGGATTCAGATCTGGTCGAGTCCTACTTCATCATTCCAGATGACACCCAGGAAGACATTGACTCGCAGTCCAAGTGGCTTATGCGTATCGTGCTCAACCGTGGCAGACTTCTCGATAAGGGCCTCACTGTGCCTCAGGTTGCGAACAGGATCAAGGAGGAGTACCACAAGAACTTGGCAGTCATTTTCAGCGACAACAATGCCGAGGAACTGGTCATCCGTATCCGATTGATCAAACACGACATGAGCAAGGAGGAAGAGGGCGAGGAGAACGACGAGAAGCTGCTTGGAATGCTTGAGGAAAGGTTGCTTGACGACCTGACCCTCCGTGGTGTTCCTGGTGTCGAACGTGCCTTCATCAACAGCGGCCAGAAGCAGGTTGTTAGGGACGACGGCACTCTGTACATGGAGAAGTCTGATGAGTGCACTGAGTGGTTCCTTGACACGACTGGTACGGCCCTTGCCCGCGTGCTTACCGTTGACGGAGTCGATGCCGCCCGTACCTACTCGAACAATTTCTTCGAGATTATCCAGGTCTTTGGTATCGAGGCGACGCGGACGGCGCTTCTCAAGGAATTCACCCAGGTGCTGGCCTTCGACGGATCGTACGTCAACCATCGTCACTTGGCTCTTCTCGTCGATGTCATGACCGCGCGCGGCATGATCATGGCTGTCACTCGTCACGGTATTAACCGTGCTGACACCGGTGCTCTCATGCGTTGTTCCTTCGAGGAGACGGTCGAGATTCTGCTTGACGCGGCTGCTTGCGGTGAACTCGACGACTGCCGTGGTGTGTCGGAAAACATCATGCTCGGACAACTGGCTCCTGCAGGTACTGGCGAGATGGACATCATGGTCGACAAGAACATGCTCAACACCTGCGCCTCGGACAACGCTCGCTACGGTCTCATGCCTGGTCTCGCAGCTGCTCCCGGCTACATTGCCGATGGTGCTGCTACACCGTACGACATTGGCTCCCCCACTCACGAGGGCGCTTTTGCTGGCCCAGATTACGGTGCCTCGTTCTCCCCCATGGTGCAGGCCGGTGGCGACGACAGTGGTGGCTTTACTTCGTACGGCTCGTTCACCGATGGAAGCATCAGCCCTTACGCTGGACGCAGCCCCGGTTATGCGTCTACCAGCCCCTTCAGCGGACAGAGCCCGACTTCGCCGGGCTACTCGCCCACGTCTCCTGGCTACTCTCCTACGTCGCCAGGTATGGCTCTCACCAGCCCCCGCTTTGGTGGCACGTCGCCTGCTTTCTCGCCTACGAGCCCGGGCTATTCTCCTACGTCGCCTGGTTACTCGCCGACGTCGCCAGCGTACAACTCTCTTTCGCCCACGTCACCCAACTACTCTCCTACGTCTCCGTCATACTCTCCCACTTCGCCTACCTCGCCGACGTCCCCGGCTTACTCGCCGACGTCACCGAGCTACAGCCCCACATCTCCGGCTCACGCGACATCACCAAAGTACAGCCCGACGTCTCCGGCGTACAGCCCGACGTCTCCAATGTACAGTCCGACGAGCCCGCAGTTCGGTGGAGGCAGCGACAGGCGGTCGCCGACGTCGCCGGCGATGGGCTACAGCCCCACAAGTCCGGTGTACAGCCCGACAAGCCCTGCCGGGGACCAGTACTCTCCAACCTCTCCGAGATTTTCTCCCACTTCCCCGGGCGCGGCGCCGTACTCGACCTCGCCGAAGTACTCGCCGACGTCCCCGAAGTACTCTCCTACGTAAGTCATGGTGGGCGTGCCAATGCAACGCATGCTTTATACTAACGTGATGGACAGATCTCCCCGTCAGGACTGAGTTACTCCCGGTTTTTTTTCAGGCGGTGGCTCTGCAGGTGTACCCTTAGTTGGGCCCACATCAGCAGCGCGCAGCGTTTACCGAATTTTCTGTAACAATATCCCTCACGTTCCGAGCTACAAAAGAAAACCACAGGCCGTGATTACGGAGGACGTGGGCATGATGGGTTTTCTGGCTTCATTCGCGGTCTTCTCTTTCTACAACGCTACAAAGACCCGTCGTAATTTGCGCCTTGCTACAAATGCTGCGATGGTGTTGGTGGGTTTATGGATTTGGGCTTTTCTCTCATACTTTCTTCTTTTCACGTGCATGACTTCCGGCGTTGCCCAAAAACAGATTGAGCGGGTTCCTTCACACACGTTTGGGCAGGCGGGTTTCCCCTTATTCCTTTTTTCTTCGCGGGCGGATTGACTGGAAACCAATTTGCTTTGGTGAAGGCGAAGGTATATTCCAATGCGGGTTGGACGACGGGCACATGAGTCGGGGGCGGTGAAAGGAAATTCCTCCTTTTTTTTTTACTCTACTCTACTTTTCTGGATTAGAAAAGCGTAAGAATAGCTGAGAGACGGCTCCTGATACCCCTGTCGCGCGAGACCTGCGCGGGTAAAGGAAGGGGTTTGGAGATGAAAAATGACAAAATGACTTTTGGTCGCCAAATCTACGTATCGAGATGTATGTGCAGTGCAGCGGGGATGATGTTGTGCGCTCCGGAGTATGGCTCTGTACGCCGGACTTTTGGTGTTGGACTGCGGCGACTTTGCTGAGTCAAACTTTGGCTCGCGCGCGAAAACTTGCGGCCGCAGCCAACCACGTCCACCGCCAGACACGCTCCCTTCTTTCTTGCTCAACCTGCACGTCATGGCGAACTCAAAGTAGTGACACCCCTCGACCGACCGCTTGGGAAGAAGGCCAATCTTTTGCAGGTATGAATACGTGAAGGGGTTTGAGCGGTGTCAGCCCGACATCCTCCTGCCGAACACCTGGATCGTCATTCGCATCGACGGACGAGGCTTCCATAAGTGAGTCTTGCGCCTTTTTCCTCCGTATCAGACACCACCGCCGTTCTTTCCGTCTTTAATTTTATTCTCGTCTTCACTGCGGAATTTCAAGCTCTTGGTTTCTGGTTTTTCCATCTCAGGCGTTGAAATAGAGCCTGGCGCTGACGTCTTCGGTTGCCGCCACGAGGGAAAAAAAGATTGACGGCGAAATATGGCTTCGAGAAGCCCAACGACCGCCGTGCACTGGAACTGATGAACGAAGCGGCGGCCGCTGTCATGAAGGAGCTGCCCGACCTGGTGCTCGGGTACGGCATCAGCGACGAATACAGGTGAGAACCCGCAACGAGGCGCCTCCATGTATGCTTTGCCGAAACGCTAACAGCCTACAGTTTCATCTTCCACAAGGACTGCAACCTCTTCGATAGGCGGGCCGCGTACGTCGTCTTCCAGACCTTCTGCCCGTGTTCTGCAGCACGGTGGCGAGCTTCGTGGCGATGGACTGGCGGCGTTGTGCTGATGCGGAACCCGAGAACGCAGAAAGCTCATCACGACCGTCGCGACCACCTTCACGGCCTGGTACATCCACCTCTGGCCAACCTACTTCCCCGCGCACCCTCTCACGCCGCCCATGCCGAGCTTCGACGGCCGCGCCGTCATGTATCCCAGCGTGCAGAATCTGAGAGACTACATGAGCTGGCGCCAGGTTGATTGTGAGTTTCTCCGCCTTTCCCAGCAACCCCCTCCCCCCTCACTCTAGCACAGGAACGCTCCAATGCTGACCTCCCGGGCTCGCTCCCTCCCACCAGGCCACATCAACAACCTCTACAACACCACCTTCTGGACGCTCATCCAAGAGGGCGGCATGGACCCCACCGCCGCCGAACAACGCCTGTCCGGCACCGTGTCGTCGGACAAGAACGAGATCCTCTTCAAGGAGTTCGGCATCAACTACAACAACGAGCCGGAAATATTCAAGAAGGGCAGCGTGCTGTTCCGCGACGTAATTGAACTTCTTTTTTCCTTCTTCCCCTTCCCCTTCCCCATTTTCTCCTCCCTCCATGCTCGTATTGGTTCTGATGACTCTGGTTTTTTTCTTTGCAGTACGAACTCGTGGAGCCTGTTCCCTCCTCGTCGTCGCAGAATGCTGCATCGACGGTATATGCGGATGATGCTTCGGCGGACACCGCGGCAACGGCACAACCGCTCTCGAAGACGGCGGCAGAGAAGGAGCGCAAGCGGCGTGCTAAGGCGACGATTGCGATTGCGCATGTCGACGTTATCAAAGATGAGTTCTGGTTGAAGAGGCCGTGGATCCTGAGTGGGCGGGCGGGGAAGTTGAGGGAGGAGGAGAAGGGAGCATGACGGTTTCGGTGATTGCATGCTGGGGGATCGTTGTATTCAAGGCGGAGGCATGTTTACAGCTCCATAATCAAGCATACTGTCACAAGAAGAGCTCGTCTTTGCTTGATGTCAAGTGAATAATTTCTAGGGAATTTACATCCTCTGCAAACCGGGCATCAAGTTCCTTCCAACGATAGCTGACCCTTGCGAATGATTTCAAAATTTCCCGTTGGCCCTTATTTGCAATGCCCACTCAAATTTAAGTTTGTCCCGAACTACAGGGGAGAATGCGGTTGCCGCAGCTCAGTAAAACACGCCATGCCAAACGTGATCCCAAGAGGACCACGACATCGTTTTCAGTATAGCAAACGCCATACTCCTACCAAATAGCCATACACGTCAGCATCTGGATCCTCACAAACGCCTTCAGCATCTCACCGTTCAGTGTATATACCACCAGCCCTGACTCGGAATGCCATCTTTACATCCATAATCAATTTCGTCGTAGACTTTCACCTTCGGCGTATCATTTTCCCTCTTCGAGCTTTTGCAACTGGTGCATTTGCTCTCAGAGAAGACCACATGAGCAATCTGGAACTTTTCACACTTCTCTAGTGCGTCGGTGGGAGCGGTGTCACATTGGTTGCTGCGGGATCGGGCATCGTGGCCGCAGGACCAAAGAATGTCGGTGCAGTTACACATCACCAGACTGCTCTGGGAGTAGTTTTTGAGCTATGCTGTGGTTTGGCGCAAAGTCCCTGTCTCTGAGCGCACGATGGGTGAAGATTTACGGAAAAGCTTTAAGGATTGTTAAGAAGCTTGGGTGGTATATACGGACCTTGTAGCTGCCAACGCACAGTTGATTACACCTGATGATAGACTTGTTTCACAAGATTCAGATCAAAAATCTTTGTTGATAGTGAAACAAACGGAAGTGAATCTTTGGCTCAGCAGACAGTTCACACCGGTGTACTCCTGATGTGATTACATTTTGTATGAGGCGTTGCAAACAGGGGTATAGCGCATGCGTTACGCAAAATAACGAAACAAGGCTATAGCCGCAGGATGCCTTGCTCTTCTTTGATCATGCTCGCACGAAGATCGAGCATTAGTGAATGAATACCGGTGTTGCGCACCAGCCGCTCGTAGCTGTGTTCGCGTGAAGGATTGACGTTCATCACTTGAATGCGCCGCCACGACTGTTCCAGCATATGTGCCGCAGCCGATGATGCTGCAACCCATGCCCCACTGCTACTTGCACCAAGGGGTCTTTACTATCGTCTTCTGAGTCTACGGAAGAGGGAGGAAGAGGTGCTATGCTTTAATTCTTCTCTATTTGTCTCGTCGTAACTTCAGCGTAAAGACTAACTCACCATGTGCATCAGTGATGCCGGAGTGTGCAGATGAACCCGCTATGCCACATGCGGTAAGTTCTCCAATGGAGGAGAAACACGGTCATCAGTTATCCAATCACAGCTGTCTACAGGTCCTTTGTTGTTTTGATCACGCCATAGAAGTGGTGTCTCGAAACGAGACATTGTCCCAGGCTGCTTCGTTGCTGAAACAAGATTCAAAATCAACTTCCCTAAAAAAAAAATTGCTGGTTAGACGCATTGTAAGCAGTCGTTACGGCTTTCTCAAATCCCCCCTTTGAACTTTTCTGGGGCATTAATGTGCATTGAAGTAGAAGCACTCCAATAATTAGTGGTAAAAAACGATGCCCAAAGACCTGGGCCGTTGAAAGTGCGATGCCTGAAAATAACGGCTTGTAGTTGTCAATACATTTATTCCTCGTAAGCTGCAAGCTAGCTGTCTATTAGGTACAGAGTTCTATGGTGATCCTCATCTGTTTAATTGAAAGTTTTCCTGCCACCAAGGCGAATACTCGGTTGAGTAGCAGCCCAAGCATGGCGGACATGGGCCGGCTTTGAAGCTCTTCTTCCGAATTTCAACCCGGCCACAGCCTTCGGGCCTGCCATCGCAGTTGTTCTCGCACCATATTAGGTGGTCTGGCCGATCATGAACCTGGCCTCGCAAGGTGTGGCCGCAATCAAAGGTAACCCTGTCGAAAAGGCACATAGTTGCCGTTCGTTTTCCTTGTGTGTCTTGTTTTGTATTGCAGTCGGAGGATCAAAATCGGAGAGCGAGATTGCACAGCTTCTGTAATGATAAATGTTCCCGAAAGCTGAAAATGTGGGTATGATATAGAGTCTGGAGTGTAATGCTGTCATAAGTGTGCTCGTGTCGTTGCTTGATTATGTTGATGCATGGCACTGTTGTCTAAAAGATGGACCCGCCGCTTGAAGATTTGTTCAGTGTCAGCAGCCATGGTCTGTGTAGTTCAAAGAATGATATCTTAGGCAATCTTCGAAAAGGGGCACATGCAACCACACCTGCCTCTGAAATGATCACCAAATAATCGGAAGCTTAGTGAGTGACGAACTCCGGCATTATGGCGGCGACATGGTGGATGGCCACAGTGATAAAGGAGTGTATGTTCAAGTGAAAGAACGAAGCAGCAGTCAGCTGGAAATTGCGGCTGACGGCGGGCGTTTCCTTTTGTGCAGCGGTTCGACGGTCTTCGCTCGCGTCAGCCTCGATGCAGGGCCCTGAAGCATTGTTTGCCATACCTCGCCATACCTGGAATAGACAAGGCGTCCTGCATTGCCCTTGCTTACGGCCCGTCGCTTTCGCTCTCGCGCACTCGGCTATCCGGCGTTTCCCCAGGATGCCAAAAGCGCAAGTCAGGTGTTTGTGTTACGGAGCTCTCTACGCTATCCGTTCTAATCCTTCTGCACTTATCGTAATTAGCAAACATAGATTTTCAAGCAAGTAGATGTGATATCTCCTTAAAAATGCACATGATGAGAGGTCAGGGTCAAAGATGCGTATGCTGTCCAAGGAACCCAGGGATGGAAGACGTGATGAAATGCCAGTCCGTATACAACTTTGCAGTGCGAACAGCGCAGAAGATTTCGTGACGTTGGCGTGACAGATCGTCCTCAGATATTGATGACAGTGGAAGCTAAGCCATGTAGTTCTTTGAATGTGTATGGAAAATTCCGAAGGATCTGGTTGATGCAATCAAGCTTCACACTCAAAATCATGGAAAAGCCTTATAGTTGAACTCGTTCTATAAGCATTGTGGGGCAGTGTTCAAGATGCTCGAGGAGGAATAAAACGCTTCTGAGTACAGCACGCCCAGTAGCAATGCTTCAAAATCAAGCGAATGTGATCTCGCGTAGATGATTTCTATGCTTCTCCCCTCTCGACCCGCGAAAGAGGGTACTAGTCCTTCCGCACATGAGTCTATCTATCCGCAAAGCCTACATCTACGTTAGCTAACAACCAGCAAACACCGCCCGACAAGTAAGCTCACTCACGAAATCCCGCCCTCTCAGTAACTCCTTAAATCAATGTCTCTTGCGATGTCATGACCGGCGAGTCCATTCTTTCATAACGATTAGGCGTAGGGGGGCCGCCGTGGCTAGGGCAATCGCAAACGAGCGGGATGGGCTTCTTGGCATATGTGGGCTTTTTGCAGGAAGAATCGGCGCAGGGGCGTGCTAGCAAGCGGTATTGGCAGCCGCAGAAGAAGACGTAGACCATGTAGTGACACATCTTCAGACAACAGTACCGTAGAGGTGGTCGTTGTTGGCGATGTTGGTACCAGGTGTGCTCTCACGGGACAGCGGGAGAAGATCAAGATGCGAGGTGTGTTTTGGCGATTGAGATAGAGAAAGAAGCGAGGTTGGAAGACAAATGAACAGTGAGATGATGGATTGGGAATCAAAGTGTATGTGAGAAATGCCCAGCCGTACTTCAGAGCCTTTTTATTTCCCCGCGAGGGACGTGTTCCAAAAGGTAAGACGGAGTGAGATGAGGCCTTCCTGTTTCCCTCTCTCAAGAGTTGGGTGGATGCAGCGCAGCTTGCTAAAACAGGGTATCATAATATCCCTTGGAGCCCAAGAAAGGCAAGGAAAGTGAAACAAGGCTGAATCTCAAACGACAGAAAAAAGTAAGGAACAGAGCCGGCTGGTTAGCGACATGTTGGGCTCGCTGCGGGATACGGGAATGGGGACAAGTGCATATAAAAGACAATTCAAAACAGTGTCACTCGAGGATTTGGAAGGCAGTACGTTGCTGACGGCCATTGTACATGGATGATATGTCTAGTAGGAGAGAGGAAGTGCCACGGAAAATTTTTTGGGACTTTTGAAGATACTCTGTGTAACTGTGTTGCCTCACATCGGCTTCGTGACACAGATGGCAAATACATAGAGGATGATGAATTACAGGGTATCTCTCGCCGGAAGATCTATCGCATTTGATGAGCAAAACGATCCGCTGAAGAAACTGTCTAATCAAGGCGTGACTGTTGATCCAATTGCTGGTATAGATCTGCGCCTGCAGAATGCCGTCTCGTTCACGCACCGTTGCAGGTGCGGCTCATCGGCGTCGCGGCTGTGAAATATGGAGGTCGTTTCTGGTACAGATTGCCAGGTCTAGGCTGGTAATGCTCTCCGATTGCCTCCAAATCGGACTTTTGGAAAGGCTCCGCTGAGTTTGTAAAAGAGTCCCGGCTCAGAAGCCAGCTCCGTCCGCTGTGTGGTCCCGCGGAATTTCTCTGGGCTCCTCGAGAGGATTTCTCCTATTGGGGGAGGACACGCGAAGTATCCTTTACTGTTCGTAGCCTCATTCTTTGGCTTTTGCCTTCCGGGATTCCTTCTTTGCCAGGTATTCCTCGACCGTCACGCCCTTTTCGGCGGCTTTTGCGGCGTATTTTTTGAGTTTCTTGTCAGAGACCGCCTTGCTTGATGTCCCACTCGCAGTATCCTCCTCTTCTTGAAGCTCGTTTGCTCTTTCTGCGGCTGATGGCTTCTTGTCGCTCATCTTGGACTTGGACGGTACATCTGCCTCACTCAACTGTCTGCTCTCAGCTTCCCTCTGGGCTCTCTGCTGCCGGAGAGCCTTTTTCGCAGCTCTGCGCAGCAGTTTCGGATCTTCGGCGGCAGTAGGTTTCGCCTCATCGGAAGACTCGTGTTTCGAGCGCTTATCCTTCTTTTTCGACGCCTTGTCCTTGCCCTTACTTTGTGCGACGCTCTCCTCTTTCCTCTTCTTCCGCTTGGCATCCTTATCCTCGTCACGCTTGCGCTTCTTCTCGGATCGCGCAGGTTCTGGTGTTGATTCGGCGTCTGGGGTTGTCGCACGCGTCGAAGCGTCTGAGGGCGCAGAGGTGGTGCTGGTTGACGACTCGACCACAATGCCGCTGTCGGATATGGTTCCGGCTAAGCCTTCGCCCTTCACAAAAAATCCATAAAGACCGCCTCTGTTCATGCCGTTTTGTCGTATGGACGCGAGAGCAGTCTGCGCGCAAAGTGTCAATTCACGCGCCCGGTCCAAGCCACGACTGCCGCCGAGGGGCAGATGGGCATACCTGTTTCCCGGTGCCCAGCTCCTTCAAACCGGCGTCATATGCGCGCATCCACCACTGGTCGGCAATCTGGGTCTTCTTCTTGCCGACGCCGAGCGCATCCTGCTTGTTGGAGATGAGGAGCGGCCTTGCGATGCCGTGGCCAGTGCTGCCGAGACCATGGCCGACGCCACGCCAGCCCTGTTTTTCGAGGAGGGTGGAGGCGTCCATGGGGGCGAGGGAGGCGGAGGGGGGCGGAGGAGAGAGCGAGAGGGCGTGCTTGTGGAGGCGCGCGCTCAGGAAATTTTGGCCGGTCTCATGAGTCGCGCTCGTCAGCGGCCGAAAATAATGCTTGCCGGCCGCGCTGCAACTGAGCCGCGCGAATGCCGGAGCACTGTACATTTTGCTGATTCCTGTCGCCGAAAATACACCCTGCATAGGTCGAGTGTCTCAAGAATGTGGAGCTTCGAATGGGAGAGTTTCCGTGGTGTTAATATTCTCAGCTGCAACGCCGTGAGCGGCAGCGTCTTACGGCCACCACCGTGATCGCGAGTCAGCATGACTTAACGCGCTGGTCCCGCCGCAACTCCGCAATATCTCGTCCGGCTCTCAATAAGCTTAAGTGGCAGCAGACGAGCACCGGTCGGTCCGGCCCCTCCCGCCGTGACACCACTGGCGAACCCGGCGGAGATGGTTGCTTTCCCGGCGCTGAACGGCACAGCCCATATTGCAACCCCGCTCGCTGCGCAGAGCTAGCTGACTGCGTTGACTATAAATACCACCACCCGCCATGTCCTTTCTACCGCGACATCGCTCTACCATACCGTCGTTTCCTCCTAACTAGACTTGCTCTCAAATTCCCTAGCATACTCCGTGCACCATGCCTACCCCCGGACTCATGTACGTCGGCTGCGCCATCAAAGACCCCATCCTCGACGAAGCCACCTTCAACAACTGGTACAACGAAGACCACATCCCCGAAGTCTTCGCCGTCCCCGGCGCCGCTCCCCGCACCGCCTTCCGCTTCAAGAACACCAACCCCTCCGCCCCCTTCCCATTCCTCACGCTCTACATCCTCCCCGACCTCGCCTGGAAAGACTCGGAAGCGCTGCGCAACTTGAAACAGACCCACGACAAGCTGCCCAAGTCGCACTTCGAGCTCTGCGCCTTCGACGCCCGGCACTACGAGAAGATCCAGACGTTCGAGGGCCAGATCCCCAAGGACGGCCGGGTAGGGAAGTGCGTCGTCGCGGTCGCGATGGAGCCGGCGGCGGGCGAGGAGGCGGAAGCGGAGTTCGATCGGTGGTATCGCTTGCAGCATCTGGATATGCTGAGCATGAACAAGGGCTACCGTCGGTCGACGCGGTACAAGCTGGCGGGGTCGCCGACGGCGGAGGCGGCGGGGAAGCTGGGTGAGATGCCAAGGTATTTGGCGCTGCATGAGTACGACAGTGCGGATCTGCCGGCGGAGCAGATCAAGCTGGCGGTGGGGACGGAGTGGTCGAAGAAGGTGATCGGGCAGGCGAAGGCGTTTGTGAGGGATGTTTGGGTGCTTATTCACGAGGCTGGCGATGCTACGGAGACGTTGTAGATTGGAGGCGGAGGAAACACCTCAGCTCCTAGATTTCATGACTTCGACGAGTGATGCTTGTCCGCAGGCGATGTCGTGGTCCAGCTCGACAGGCTGAGGATCAGAAGTATAGAAGTCACTTGTCGGACATTACTCGTGCACGACGCTCACACTAAAGCATTCATATGCGCAAGGCTGTAAGGGCTCCAAGAAATAGGCGGGATTATTTCTTCACAATACAGACCCTACGTTCGACGTTGACCGGGCGCGCGGGTTGCCCGTTCAAGGCGGCCGCAGCACGCGCACGGCCGCCCATCGGCGCCGGAGCAACGTCACTCCAGCTCAGTCGCGCGTTGCCCATCACCGCGCGCGCCGCCGCGACCACGACCACCAACCACCCTCTCTTTACTGCATCCCCGCCCGCGGCGCGCGCACATCCACGCCCGCCATGGCGTCCCCCGCAACCGGCGACGCCCCCAACGGCATCACCACGCCCACCAACCCCGCCGGCAACCCCAGCCAACCCACCAACACCAGCACGCCGCCCAGCAGCTCCGCCGCCGCCAACGCCAACGCCACCCCCGCAACCGCAGGAGCAGCAGACGCGACCGCGCCCAACGCCGCCACCACCGTCGCCGCAACCACAACCGCACCCCCCGCCTCCTCCTCCGCCGCCGCCGCCATCCACCCGCAAACCTCCCTCTCCGACAGCGGCCTCAGCAAACGCCCCCGCGACGCCCGCCTGCTGCACATGGTGCTCGCCCACCTCGGCGTGTCCGCGTACCAGGAGCGCGTGCCGCTGCAGCTCATGGACTTCGCGTACCGGTACACGGCGGGCGTGCTGGGCGACGCGGTGGCCATCTCGGCCGAGACGACGACGAGCGCCGCGGGCGGCAAGGGCGGCGGTGCGCCAGGGAACCCGGCCCAGGCGCGCGACGAGAACACCGTGAGCTTGGCGGCTATCCGGAGCGCGATTGCCAGTCGCTTGAACTACCAGTTCAATCCGGTGCTGCCGAAGGAGTTTATGATGGAGTTGGCGCAGGAGAAGAATAGGGTTGGGTTGCCGAGGCCGGAGAGGGAGTATGGCGTGAGGTTGCCGCCGGAGAGGTATTGCTTCACGGGTGCAGGGTGGGGTGTGAAAGAGGAGTGGGATAGTGACGTGGAGGATGATGCGGAGGACGACGGCGTCAAGGGAGAAGGCGTCAATGGCGGCGATCGTATGGAGGGCGTGCGGGCAGAGGGTATGGATGAGGATGAAGAGGCGGACGAGTTTGAGGAGGTCATGGGCGTGGGCGAGGATAAGGAGATGATGGATGCGTGAGGTGATATGACCAGCCGGTTCACACGAGGGTGGTCGAGAGCACAAGGCGCGCTACCGGAATTACGGCCGCTTTGAAACTATCACGAGCTGGTGCTAACCTAACGATCGGACTGGGAAGCAACAGTCGGGTTTGCCATACATGGCGGAGAAGAAAGACGAAAATGATACAGCCACGGGCGGCAATAGCGTCAGGCGTCAGGCGTTTGGATATCTTAGCCGGCGGAGCTAAGCTATCAGGGAAACTTTCTGCGTTGGAGGACTATGATCGGGAGACTCTTGTACGATTAAATGATCAGAGAGAGTTGGGATATTTTCGTCATCCCATCAACCTACAAAAAATTGTTACACTCACGCAGAGATTCTTCTGCGTGATATTCATACATACAGACCACTCTTCATCTGCGGTGGCAGAAAGACCCATTTTAAAGTGTCTAAACGCCTTTTTCAGCAATGCCGACCCAGTCGAACGCCTTGCATGATGCAGTCAATCCCATCCATCGTATATACGTCACGCGGACATAGACGCATCCAGCCCTCCCATCCCTCATCACATCCTCAGGACTTGCAAAAGCTCACATCCCGGCCCATCACATCACTTCTTCTCAAACTTCCTCCTCCCCTGCTCATCCAAGCCCCACCATTCCCGGTGGAACTTCTCCTGCTCGATCCGCTTCCGCTCCTTCTCCTCCCTCTCCTGCTTGCGCAGCTCTCGCGTCGCGAACCACTCTTCCCGCGCGCGGTCCTGCTCCTCCTGCGTCGCGTGCAACACCATGCAATTGTTCATAGCCAGCCGCTCCTGCCGGCACGCCCACGTCGCGCTGATGGTGCGGTTGAGGGCGCAGGAGGCGAATTCTGCGACACATTGATCCACCGTCAGCAAATCGATTCCCCCAAAAAAAGAAATCAGGAAGCAAAATCCCAGCCAACCGGACAGCAGCAGTAACACACTCCCAGACAATTCTCTCCACTCCCCCACCCCTCAATACAACCCAGAAAGAAAGCGACACCAGAAAAAAAAAACCCATCAATCCCTCCCTCTTTCTCTCTCTCACACACACTCCCACTCACCTTTTATCTCCTCCGCACACCTCTGCCGCACCCGCTTGTAATACAAATCCCGCACCTGCTGCTCCTGCCCCGCCGACAACGGCACCGGATTCCTAGGCACCGGATCGCGCGGCACCGAGTCCTTGTCGAACGGCTTCGCGCCGGTCGACGACGCCATTGGGAATATGGAGAGGGAGGGAGGGCAGGAGGGAGGGTGGTTTTTTTTTTTTGGAGGGGCCGGTTGGTTGGTGAAGCTGGTTCAGTCGTTGTCGTCGTCGTCGTTGATGCTTGCGGAAGATTGTTGTTGTCCGCGCGCAGGCGGGCGAGCGAGCGAAAGCGGTGGCCGTCCGGACTTTTTCGGGGTTTGGAGCGAGCGGTTGGATTCGATTGCGGTGTTGCGGGGATCTACGTGACTGATGGGATGCAGGTAGGTAGGATGGAGGGAGGGAGGGTGAGTGGGTTCGGGTTCGTCGGTCGGTGTGGGGGGGGCACGGAAGGGCGGCCGCGATGGGACGAGCTCGCGCGAGCTTGTGCTGCGGTGCGAATGATGGTGGTTCGAGACTTTGAGACCTGCGCCCGAGCCGCTGCCGCCGACGCCGCCGCCGCTCGATCTGCGGAAGGGACCCGCGCGGCTAGACTGCACACACTCACTCACACACACAGACACCCATGCGCGGGCGGTGAGTAGCAGCCCGTTGCCCTGATTGCGATTCTGCCAGCCGAGGTATCGAGCTTGGGAGGAGCCGCTGACATCTGAACTGCGTTGCGATCATGTCGTCGCTCTCTTACCCTACCTACCATTCTTCACCTCCGCGCTCTCTGCCCGCGAAACCAAACCACGTCTGATAATTGCCGGAATCACAAGAGACCTTCCAGACGCCCACATTCTCCTCCCGACTACATCGCATCCTCCTCCATATCTAACAATGCAGATCCCAAACCGCCTCTTCATCATCTCCGGCGGCGCCAGCGGCCTCGGCCTCGCCACCGTCAAGCTGTTCCACAGCCTGGGCGCCTACGTCTCGATCCTAGACATGAACAACAGCGCAGGCGAGGAGCTTGTGGGAGAGCTTGGCAGCGAGCGTGCCCGCTTCTTCGAGACGGACGTCACCGACACCGAGAACATCGCGGCGGCCGTGCGCGGCAGCGTTGAGTTCGCCAAGGAGAAGGGCGTGCCGCTGGGCGGGGTTTTGGCTGGTGCTGGTGTTGGGCTGCCTGGTTTGGTGAGTTTGCTTAGGTTGCCTTTCGCGAGGGCGTTCACGAGATGAAAATGCGCGGCGTGGAGAAGAGCAATTGATGAGGCAGTCATGCGTCAAGTTCATGTTCTAATTTCTTTTCTTTCCGCATAGATAATCTCCCACAAGAATGAGCCTCTCCCTCTCAGCTCCTTCGACATGGTGCTCTCCATTAACCTTCGCGGCACTGTGGACCTGATCCGCCAAGTCCTGCCACACCTAACGCAAAACGAGCCCTTCGGTCCGGACAACGAGCGCGGTGTAGTCATAATGGTAGCCTCCGCAGCCGCCTACGACGGCCAAATGGGCCAAGTTGCGTACGCCGCGTCCAAGGGCGCGGTGCGCAGCATGACGCTGCCTATGGCACGCGATCTGTCGCGCTTCGGTATCAGAGTCGTCACGCTCGCGCCGAGCCTGTTCGAGAGCAATATGACGGCTATGATGAGCGACAAAGTGCGTAAGAGTCTGGAGCGCGTCATGGAGTTTCCCAAGAGGGCGGGAAAGCCGGAGGAGTTTGCGAGGACGGTGAAGGATGCGGTGGAAAACGGCATGTTGAACGGAGAGGTGATTAGGTTGGATGGAGCCATGAGGATGCCGAGTAAGCTGTAGCGCCGCGGTGGTTTGCCGTGGATAGCAAAAAATGTACGAAGAGGCGTGCAAACGAGTCGTTGGTATCCCGCGTTGCAAGAAAGTCGTGATGTTGCTCAGCGCTTGCGTTCCCGGACCTTGAACGTGACGCCGTTCTTGTTGACGCCGCCGACATTGTTGTTCATCTTGGCCCTCTGGTTCTCGAGCTCCTGCTCCGCGGTCATGAGGTCCTTCTCCTTCCTTTTCAACGCTTCCAGCTTTAGACGTCGCGAGTCCTGGGCTTTCTCGCGCTTCCTTTGCAACGCGCGCTGTTCTCTGAGTTTCAACTCCTCTGCTCTCTCCTCTTGTCCCGAACGCTTCCCAGTGACGTCAACCTCCAGCTCCTCATCTTCCTCCTGGGCCCGCTGTTGCTTCCTCGGCCGGTTCCACGTCCTCTCCAGGTCTTCCTCCTCCTCAACACCAAACCATTCCTCAGGCGCAAACTCCTTCTGCTCCTGCACATCCCCAACAAAAGCCGTATGCTTCCCCTTCGCAAACCTCTGCTTCCCCTTCAACGCCTCAATCCCCCCCTCCTCATCCTCCAGCACGAACCCCTCCTCCAACCTCTCCCTCTCCTTCCGCACCTTCTGCAGCATTGTCCGAATGTACCCCGCATCCTGCGTCTTGAGCAGCTTGACCACGTCGGCGCCGAGCGCCTTGTTGCCGCGGTCCCCAGTCCTGGTTCCCGTGCCTTTGTGCACGCTGGACGACATCATGCCGAAGGAGAACTCGTCCGGGTTGCGGTCGGCGGCCTTCTCGCGCAGGATCTTGAGCCGCTTGCGCTTCTCGTTGTGGTCTTTGGCGCGCAGCGAGTAGTCCTTGTGCTTCTCGAGGAGACCCCATTTTGCGCGCTCGAGGGGTTGCGCACGCTCCTTGTGGTTCTGCGGGTTGGAAGGAGGAAGAAAATGTTAGACAGATTGTTGTGTGTACTACCAGCGGGTTTTGCGTGGGCGGTTGAGGGGGAAGACTTACGCGCCGCTGGACGGCATTGCGCATGGACGACATGGCGGGCAGCTGCGGTTTGGAGAGCCCGGAGGAAGGGAACGGGAGAGTGGGTGCGAGGACAGCGCTGGGGTTGTCGTGGTGGAGGCGGGTGATGCTGCGCGCGGCTCCCAAAATCTCAAAACCGGTCGGCCTACGTTTTGCCGATGCCGACGCAGGGCGCCGGAAGGAGTAGAGATCGCCTCCCGAACAACTTCCAACGCGGCGGCATTCATCTCTTACACACCCTGTGCGATACCGCTGTTCTTCGTTGGGATCTCGGCGGCTTTGAAACAGAGCGTGCTGTACGATGACTCGGTGCTGGAAAGTTCAACCGCGTTTGATTCGCATGCCGCGTGTCTTTTGCCACATTCACATGTGTCTGAATCGTGAGGGAATGAATGTGTGAAGATTCGCTGCTGAGCACAGAGTCAGGAGGAGATGCAATCGGAGGAATCAGCGGCAACCTCTAGATTGCTGAGTATCTGGAAACATTCCCGGAAAGTATGGAAGATCTGAGCTGTTCAGTCGCCCAGAAACATTCATTGAAATCCCAGCCTGTATTTGTGCCCATTTGTGATAGCATCAGACTGCACTTCTCCTCTTCCTGTCCCAGACAAGATCCGTGCTTCGCGGTTCAATGTGAGGCGAGGAGCTATCGGCAACGCAGAATTTGGGTTTAGCCGCTGTAGCGCGCCAGAGGCCTGACTGGGATGAGGGTGCGTTTGGAGGAGAAGTAGGGCATTGCTGTTTTACTGGTGGGAAGTAGATTTGCTGATCGAGAGGAAGCTGTGTACATAGACGGGCTGGAATGGACATACCTATGAGATTCAAAGCGCATACAAATGAATACAATAATACATGCATGGTCTAGAAAGCTAACGGCCAGAGTAATTACAATGGTCTACAATATCCCACAAAAAAGCGCCCTCGCAATGCTCGTAGCGTCAAGACAGTAAATCAGACAATCCCAAATGCCAGCCACGAACGCCGTCTCCTATGCACCGACCGCTTCCCAAAAACAGAAACGACAGAATTAAAAACGCTTGCCTTATGCCTCCATCTTCTTCTGAGGGCTGCTCGGCTCTATCGTCTTCTCCGAGCGCGCGGGTGAACCGGGTACGAAGGGTTGAAGCTTCGTGTTCGTCGGCGATGACGGCACGTCCGAGTCGATATCCAGGGCCTCTAGTTGCCTGTCCAGCTCCCGGGCCTCCGCCTCGTCGATCTCGTCTTCCTCTTCATCTTCACCCTCTTCTTCCTCTCCTTCCTCCTCCTCTTCATACTCTTCTTCTTCATCTTCTTCGCCATCGCCCTCAACGCTCTCCATTATAGAGTCTTCCATCATGGAATCTTCCATTTGGCCTGTCTCGTCGATCGAGTCACGCGAAAGATAGCTGTCGCCCAGCTCTCCCTCAGCTTCGGCCTCATCCTCACTGTGCACCACACTCCTCCGCTCGTCGTCATCATCGTCGCTAGATTCGCTCCCGCTACTCTCACTGGCCGAGAACTCATCCAAGTCAAGCGGTCTCTCGCGCCAATAGTTGAAATCGGTAAACTCCTCACCTCCATTCTGAACCAACAGCGTGACCGGCGGGAAGTAGTGGTCGACAATCTCGCGCATGCTCTGATAGCCCGTCTTGTATTTGTTGAGGCTCAGCAGGTCGAGCGAGACCTCAGCGTTCGAGTTGATGGTGAAGATACGCGTAGAGGGTATATTGACGGAGCGGTAGCTGAGGGCGTCCGTGAAACGATTGCCAAAGCCGGCGTAAAAGGGTGTCTGGCCCGTTGGCTTGTTGAACAGGTTCATGATATCACGCAGACAGGCCATCTTGAACACCTCCGGCTTGCGGAGGTAGATTTCTCGGCGGAGCGCAGCCATTGTTCGGTCCGGACTCATGATGACTGGTCCTCTTGGCAGCTTGTAGCCTTCTTGCAGAACACCGTTCAGGTAGGCCCGTGTTGTGTCAGCCTGACCTACGGAACGAGATGTGAGGTACAACAGGTTGTAACCGTTAGTGGCAATGTCAGTGTACAGCTTCGCGACTCCAAGGTGAGTCCAATCGCGGCCAATCATGTTCAACACATGACCCAACGCATCTGACCTGTATACGTTGTCAGCTGCCGACGTCATCAGGACCAGACGTGATACATACTTCGTAATAGTCCCGTCAATGTCCGAGATAACGATAGGAACATCATGTCGCCAGTAGTAGATGAAAGCGTGGCACGTTGCCCGGTTCACAGTAAAGGACATTGAGTTTTCGCCCGACTTGAGGCCCAAAGACTGGAGCTGCTCGTTCGTGAGCCTCAAGGTCTTGGCGTAGCTCTTGGTGCCCTCAGTAGAGGTTTGGTGGGGGGATTTCGGCGGCGTGGGAAGGCCAACACCACTGTCAGAATCGCGCCTGATATGTTGCGCCCCAACCTCCGTCTCAGTGTCGCTGGGCGAGTCATCGCTGTGGTAGCCGGGATCGCTGATGGCGTCTGAAGACCTCATGGCCTCGGGCTTCAGGCCCTGGAGAGCATGCTTGCGCGCAGCAGCTTCTTTTGCCTCCTCACTGCTGTAGATCCATAGATTTCCCTTTTCGTCAGCCCCAATCAACGCGCCGATATCGTAGTTGCCTTCCAGCTCTTCCGACAAGATCTTCCGCGCGACAACCTCTGCCCGCAGCGCATCCTCTTCGTTGCTCTTGTAACCGGTCATGTCTAACATCAAATCACCATGCTCAGTAACCTGCGAGGGGATGTTCGAAGTCCACAGCTTCTTCGACAGGGTCATTGCTCGTGCTACGGCTTCGCTGCGGGAAAGTGGAGGCGGGCTCGTGGATCGATGCTGAAGGTTGCCAGGTGCGGGATCATCTTGCGCAGATATCGACACCGAGGGAGCCTCGGTGAAGGCTTTGGTGAGGGCTGCCTTGGTCGAAGGAAGAATCTCATCGCTAAGACCGCGGTCAAGAGACGCGGGAGGGCGGTCTGCTAGATTGCCCAAATCAAAAGGCGGAGGGTCTTCTATCATGGGCGAGCTGGGCGAGTCACCTGTGCCTGGTTAGCGGGAGCAGAGGAGTGCAGCCATCGTGGTCTCGAACCGAGATCGCTCTTCGCCCTATACCGCCCCGGCCTGTCGCTTTGTCCGTCCGTAGCAAGATTGAGGGGGGGCGGCTCCAGCTGATCGCCGGACACTGATTCAGGCGTAGCCTCTGGGCTTTGGGCGGGCGACACCAGCGGCGAAGTCTGCATCGACTCGGGAATGCTGTCGGTGGTCTCGAAGACGAAGAAGGCCTCGCCGCCCTCGCCCAGCTTCATGGAATAGGGCTGCTTGGTGCCATTCACGCAGAACTCGACCTTCTTCTCAAAGGGGCGCAGGAGCGAGAACTTCCCGAAGCGGACGTGGAACGGGGAGCAGGCCAGCGAGCCATCGGCGTGCTCGACGACGATGACGTCGATAGCGCCGCTGAGGGTGGCAGGGTTGATGGAGTTCCACGTCTTGGACACGGAGCTGGACAGCCCGCGGACGTACTGCATGGTGGATGGCGGGCTTGCGCAAAGGGGAGGGGGAGGAGGAGAGGAGCTCCGGGGTCCGTGGGTTATCTAGTGCTTGCGCAGGAGCTTGTCGCTCAACAGCGGCGGTTGTTGGGCCAGGCGCAGGTCAGCGCGGGGCGCGGCGGGCAAATGGGAGCGGAATGCGCTGCCGGACGGCGCGGGGAGCGGCCTGGGGCTGGGGAGAGGAGCGGGCCGGTGCAGTGGGAGGAGAGTGAACAGGAGCGGCGGGCACGTCAACGAGGAGGCTGACATGGTCGCAGGATGCCTATGACGCCGAGCGCGTCACGAGCTTCGCGCGCAGAGCCGCGGCAGGCCGGCGACGGACGCAAGCAGGCGCCGTGGACGCGGCGGCGCGAGCGCGCCCGGCAGGAATGCTGTGCCTGGGTGCCTAGGTACGGCCGCAGTGGCGCGGCGACTCTGCGGGAGCGCGCAGCGTGGTCGGACAGGCATGACAGCCCCGTTGGGCGGTCTGTCCCACGGACTAGGTTTTGTGGGCGGGCGGTGGGGACGCCTGCTGCAGCGCCCGCCGCGAAACAGCCGGGCGGGCAGTAGGCGCCGTTTTGCAACACCACGCCAGCGCCTCGCTCCTGCCGCTCACCCGCCGCGTTCCCCGACCCTCTGCCGCGGGCACACCCCCCCAACACGGCCGGCCAGATGCCTTCGCCAGAGCTCATCGCCCACTGGCCCGTCCGCGCCGCCGGCATGGAGCCGCTGGACGCCCTCTCCGCCGCGCCGTCCTTCACGGCCCTGGCCACCTGCGCCGCGCTGCTCTGGTGCGCTGCCCGCCGACGCCGCTCACACTTCTCCGCAGCCGACTGACGCGACGCAGGCTTGTCTACCGCGCGTGGCAGGTGATGGTCATCAAGGAGGACGACCTCATCAAGCTCCTGGGCCTCGACGTCCCCGCCGCGCCCCAGGTCTCCCTCGCCGGCATCAAGGCCGACGGCGCCATCCTCACCTGGGAGCCCGCAGAGCCCCGCAGCGGCGTCCAGGCCTACCAGATCAAGATCAATGGCGTCCTTGGTGCGCCGCTCCCCCGCAGAGCCCCGCCCGCCGTGCTGACCGCGAAGCAGTCGAAGAAGTAGGCCCCAAGGAGACGTCGGTGACCATCGCCAGCCTGAAGCCTGCCACCGCCTACACCGTCCGCGTCGTCGCCATCAACCACCACAACTTCCACACCCAGAGCGATCCCGTCCGCTTCCGCACGAAGCTGCCCACGTCCGACGACTTCTTCGACTTCGCCGCCTACAACCGCGCCGTGGAAATCGCCAACGACGACGAGCACGAAAACGATGACAAGTGGTGGGTTGAGCCCAAGGTCTCTCCGTGCAAAGGCTTCCTCGAGCCGCCCTCGCCGCTTCCCACGACATCGGATATGGTACGTTCGCACAGCAACAGTACTTCGCATCCCAGGAGGATTGCGCCCGGCCGAAGGAATTCTCCCGCCAATCCAAGTGCGTACCAGCCTGCAGACGACGCCGCCGAGGATGCAAAATCGGGCGAGACGGAGGCTCAACTTCAGGCCGAAGGGGACAGGCTGCGCTCGGATATTGCAACGACCCGGAAGGCTACTGAAGAGGAGGAGAAGAGTTTCAGGGAGCAGAAGGAGGTTTTCAGCCAGAAGCATAACGAGTTGAAGGACGAGCTTACCCGGAAAACTGCCGCCAGCACTGAGTTGAGGAAGGAAGTGGTGAATTTGGAGAAGGAGAACCAGCGCGCCCAGGCCAAGAAAACCGCAGAAGAGAAGGCACTGCAGCAGAAGCTAAACGACAGGAAGAAGATGCAGGATGACGTGCAACGCTTCAGGCTTGAGATTGATGAGATGGAAGCCGAGATCGAGCGCACTGGGCACCAAAAAGTGGAATACCAACAGATATCGGAGCAGAAGGCCCAAGAACTCCGTGAAAGGCATTCCGAGGAGCTGGGGGTCATAAAGAATCTCGAAGAGTCGGTCCGCGAGATCGGCATCCAGAATAGGTTGCTTGAAGAAGAGCGCAAGAGATTTGAGGGTGGAGACGGCGATGTCGACGCTGAAATCAGAGTTCAATGGGCTGAAGAAGAGCGTCAGTGGAGCGATCGGATCAGAGGGCTCCAACAACGCTACCAGGCCGCATGGACTGCACTTCAGGCAGCGGACAGAGCATACAACGAGGCCCAGGCTCAGCTGCAGATGCTCTCGGCTAGGGCTGCCAGTCAACCTCAACCTCAGATGTACAGAGCGCCCCAAGTGTTGGATGTCGCACCGTCTCGTCGCACAAGCCAGAGAAGGAGGCAACATGCAGGCAGCATTGGCCAGGACAGCTTCTCGACTGCTCCAGGTTTCGCAGTCACCACGGCACCATACAGCAATAACAGCATCTCCAGCATATCACCCACAGCCCCATCATCTTCTCCTTTTTTCAATTTCGCCAACGGAGCAGTACCAATTCCCGCAACTCGGGAGACCAGCTTCTCAGCTGCTGAGATTGAGCTGCTCACCGGCGGTGCACCTATGAGCCCCAATGCTGGTGCTCTCCTTCCTTCAGATTTGTTTTCAAACGAGACGGACAGATCTGCGGATGAAGCCGGATCTCGTCGTTTTAGAGGTGAGTTAGACGAGGATCATAATTCTTCCGGGTCCTTGGGCGGAACGCCCGATATTCTCGCAATCCCTGGCCTTGGTGCTCCCTTAGCTCGAGAGCCTGCGAATAAGAGCCCAAGTTCTCCGGCTTCTGCCCAAAGTCGGTCACCTAGCCTGTTTGCAAGCCCACGTGGTAGCTCGAATCAACTTCCCATCGGGCAACCGTTGCAAGAGAGCGGGAAAGAAGCAGATGCGTTGTCTATCAAGTCTCTTTCTGGATCAGCAAGAGGTGTGGGTAGCTCCACTCTGCACAGCAGATTCGGACAGCTTTTCAATCGCCAGAGGGGAAAGACAATGTCAGACGAAGGACCAGCTCTTGGTACGTTGAAACCGAGCCAGAGCCACTCCATGCCTCGCCCTGAACACGGAGAACAGGATCCCATCGGGACCCAGAGACGTCGAGGGAGCCATTCTGGTGGTAGCAGCTGGATGGATTCCATGTCAAAGCCTTTCCGTAGCTCTGCAGCTGTCGGTGGCAGCCCAAGTCACGTACAAACCCGAAAGCGGGGGTTCAAGCTGTTCCCCAGCAAGGATGATGAACCATCATGGCCCCCAGCTTTCGGCATGGAGCGACCGCCATCACCGAGACCTGGTTCTACGAGATCATTCGGTGATTCAAACCAGCTCCCTCGACCCTCGACAGAAAGCTCTCAGCGCTTTGGATGGGGCCCTTCTGACCCGCCTGCCCAACGGTCAAGCCCCCTGAACGCTACTGTGGAGCTCGGCATCAATGCAATGAACAGCTTCTCGCGCCATCCGTCGCGCCGTCCATCTGTCCAATATGGGACATCCGGGTTTGGTTATGATGACGTGATGGAGGATAACTTCGATTTCGGGCCAGTCACGCGTTCGCCGCCTCAAGCTCCGATCGGCACCCGCCCTCAATCACAACCGCAGGCTGTCCCAGAAACTCCTCCAAGCGGAAAGCTGAACCCTGCTGCTCCGGTCTTCAAGGGCTTGTGGGGTCGTTCTGCGGACAAGAACAAGGCCGACAAGGACAAGTCCGAAAAGAACAACAAAACAAAGTCCAAGTCGAGGTCGAAATCCGACGGCAACGATTCAGAGGATTTCAGCATCTCCTTGACCACCGCCACTACAGATTTCGCTACCCCAGTCTCGTCCGCGATACCCAGAGTCTCAACGCCGGCCACGGAAGTCCCACCCAACCTAGACATCTCCCCGACATCGACGCGCAAGTCCCGCGACGGCCGCGCCAGTACCGTCACCTCCAACGCGGAAACGGCCTCCCTCTCGCTGTCAGCGTCATGGAGCCCGCGCGCCTCACTCGACCGCTCCGAGTCGCGCAACTCGGAGAGCCTGACGGGCACATCCGCCGGCAAGGAATCCTGGATGAGCAAGCTCTCGCGCAAGGGCAGCTCGTCCAAATTCCAGCTCCCCGGCTTCGGCGGCAGCAGCAAGGAGAAGGGCGCCGGCGGAGGCTTCTTCTCGCGCGCCTCCCCGCGCGTCGACAACGACGGCGACGATGCCAGCGCCGCCGGCACCGAGCCCCCCACCCCCGGCCTAGTGTCTGGTTTCGGCGCGAGCAGTGCGGCGAGTAGCCCGCAGGTCGGCGGCGAGCGGAGCAAGGAGGAGAAGAAGGCGGATCGGAGCAGTGGGCTTAGCTGGAGTAGTCTGAGGCGGAAGAAGAAGGGCAGCGAGAAGGCGCCGAGCATCAATGAGAGCGTGGCTAGTGAGCGCGATGAGGAAGAGGCGAATGCGGATGCCGAGAAGGATTCTGCTTCTTCTGTTGCTGCTGAGGGCTTGGGCGTGAGTGGTGCTTGAGAGCGAGCGGGATTTTTTTTGGGGGGGGGATTGGGAGTTTTTGTTAATAGGGTGTACCTAGGGTGGTTCCGTGATATGGGAATGGGATGGATGGATGGAGTGATTGGTCATTGGGAAACAAGAAAATAAAAAAGGTATCGGTGTGTCGTGGGATGCGGGGGGGCTACCTACCTATCGCTTGGGATCGTGGGATGGATGGAAGGCCTGGCCCAGGCTGGCTTTGCGTACTTACCCAGCGGCAAGCGCGCGAGCTCAGCATTCATTCCAGAAAATCGTCGCGTTAGCATTGTTAGGGTGTTTTGGTCTTTTCGGGAATTTCATCAGCGATCATCTCGGACATAATCGTTCTTTACTACCCCTTTTCCTTTCTGCACTGATTCTCTACTGTATCTGCTGTTTTGGAGAGAGGTTTGAGAGGATTCGTTTTTGGGCTCGACGATTACATACCTCCTGAGTGGAGGTACAGTCATGTTAATATCTGTATAGCGGATACATACGACCAACCGTTATCCTGCCCCCCTGACTTTCTAAGCTCAGTACAGCCCGCTCGCTCTCTGCAATTTTCAGTCCACCATACCACCTAGGGTACATACCTCGACTGACTACTCCCTCAAAAGCTTATTCAACCTCCTAATCTCGCTCCACCGACTCCACCTCCCCAACTCCAACACATTCATCCTCCTCACCCTCCCCGACGGATTGCCGATAATGACCGGCTTCCAATCCTCCGCCCTCCCCATCTCCGCATCATCCGCCGCACCAGCAGCCCGCCCCAGCACTGCCGCCCTCCACCGCTTCTCCCCCACATCCTCCCATCTCGCCTCCCCACCAACCCCCCCAAACACATCGTCCGGAATGACCTGCACCCCCCTGCACCTCCACACCACACCCGTCAACCCCACCGTCAACACCCCCAGCACGGCTGCCACCACCCCCGTGCTCGTCTGCGCCCCCAGATGCCGCGTCAACACGCCCCCTACCCACGTCGCCGCCGCAGCCAGCAAGAACGCCAGACTCTGCGCGACGAAGAAGCCCGCGCTTACGCGGGGGAAGCTCGAGTAGTTGGTGCGGCGGCGGCGGTCGACGTCCGCCATGCTCTGCAGGCGGTGGCGCGTGTTGGTGCCCGGTTGGAGGTCGCAGGTGTTGAAGGTTTCCATGAGGAGGCCGTGGGTCTCGGCGAGGGCGAGGACGGAAAGGAAGGCGATGCAGGAGGCGAAAAGGAGGGGGACGGGGACGGGCATGTCGGGGGGGCCCCGTGAGGAGAGGGTGTAGGCGAGGCTGGCGAGCGGGAGGAGCGTCGTGAAGAGGAGGCGGCGCGTCATGTGCGAGGTCCAGGTTATTTGCCGTGTGAAGGTCATGCTGTCTGTACGGGGGCTGTGGGTACGCTCGCGGCTGAAGAGGCCGGCTTTGGTGAGGGGGATGGCAAGGAGGGCGCCGATGGCGAGGGAGGTTACGCCGGCTCCGACGTGGTGGGCGTGCCAGTGGTAGTCGCGGGAAAGGAGGGCGCCGAGGAGCTTGGAAGGTGGTGGATTAGTGTTTTTTTTTCAGTGAGTGTGGGTGTGGATAGAAGGTTTACGTACCACGATGATGAGGACGAATTGCGCGTAAATCCAGGCGATGTACATGGCTAGGATGTTGAAGCCGAGCTGGAAGTACATTCGCAGACTGAGCACGATGCCCGCGAATATCTCTTCGCCCCACCAGTTCGGACCATCGGGAGACATATGCAGCATGATCTCACCGCGTACGATGCGTTGGTAGACGTACTCGGAGTTTGGGTCAACCAGATCAATGGCAGAGCGGCGGAACCGCGCCCGCCGCGTCTCCGGCGCGATCACATTTAGCACGAGGACGGAAGCGATCATGATGACCACGATGTAGAAACCCCAGTCTGGGTCGAGGCTGTTGATTATGACCGCGCCGACCATGAAGCCAACCGCGATGCTGCCGGTGAAGCACCATGCCCAGATACCCAGCCAGAGGCCCATGCCTCCGCCGTGTCTACGGACGTCGTTGATGAAGACGAGCTCTTGATGTGGGTCAGCACTCTGCAGCGATGCGCCGAAGAGGTCGAGGAGAGTAGCTACGAAGTTGACGTTGGCGAAGCCGAGGACTAGGCCTGAGAACGCTCGTGGGACGAGGAGGCCGACGCGGTAGAGATTTGAGTCTGGGTCTCGTTGGGTGCTGACAACCAGCGCTTGGGGAAACTGCAGAGGGAGGAGGATGGCGAGGGCACCAAGAACGTAGGGCTTTCGGCCGTGGAGAAGTGGCAAGGGCCAAAAAAAGAACGTTGACAGAGCGAGTCCAAGGTACAAGCTGTCTTGTCAGTGAAAAATGGCGTGTATCTGGAATACAACTCGGCTCACAAGACGTTGCCCATGATAACAATATGCCCCTGATCTGCGATGGCATACTGGATTCGTGGAACTTCGCCAGCCTATTTCAACTCAGCGGCGGCGGCAGAAAGGTCACTAAAACACTCACATAGACGCCAACAAGAAACCCGACCAAGGCCGTGTTGATGCACGCAACCGTGGCCGTGATTCTCTTCTTCGTCGTGCCCCAGTTTCTCGCGATTGGCTGGCGCCGGTGACGTCTGTAAATTTCCATTCCTTGTGGGCCGCGGAAACTAACATGAGTCCGCGCCGGATGACCCATCCCGAAGCCTTTTGACGGCTGGATCGTGTCATGCCAAGGGTGTTGAGGCTTATGGCGCTTCGGACCTGCATACCGCTCGCGTCTCTCACTTCGGTGCTCTTTCCGTCTGTTGCGAAGTTGATTGCTGTTCTCGGAGTGGCGAGAGCGCCGGGCATGACTTGCTGGAGCATTGACGTTCCGATGCCGCAGCGAACTGCTGCGTGGAGGGGTAGGTGGTTCTCCGTGGTGCTTGATATGATCGTGAACTTCTTCTTTCGTTGGCGGTGGATGTTTAGGCTGGATGTGGCGATCGATGTAGTAGGGATCGTCATGGTACATTGGACGCTTTGTGTTGTTGTGCCAAGCTCGCCAGTGAGTACTTTCAATACTCTTTTGTCTCTCGACATCACTTGATGTGCTGGTGGAGGACGTGCTTGAAGACGGCGACGGGGTTTGCACTCGAGCCGGGGTCTTTGGTTTGACATATGCCCAATCCTTAACTATCGAGCCTACTGAATTCCGTTCGTGAAACTGCTCTTGAGTCAGCAAAACGGGACTTGAACTTGATGATTTAACCCTCATAGAATGAAATTGCAGCATTGCTGTGAGGTAGAAATGACTGACAGGATTCTCCTTTTCGGCTAAGTGATCTCTAGTAAGAGCTGGGTGAAACGAACGGCTGCTGTTTGGACTCAATGATGGTCCCGACACGCCAGATGAGCTTTCAGGCAAACTCAGCAGGGAGTCCGATACGATCAAGGGGTCCATCTGCGATCGCAAGGAAGGCGTTTTTTGAAGAGCCCTAGTAGCGGCATGCAGCACCTGGGACACATTTTCAGGGTCTCGATGATCTGCTGCGCCATTCGCAACATCGATGGCCGTCTGCATAAGGTTTTCCAGCCCGCTAATTGCCGTTCGGAGGTCCGCCTCAGCTGGGGCTGGCTGCAGGAGACGATCGTCATCGTCACTGAGATGATTTGCTCCAGTCAAAGGTGGTGGCGCTGAGGTGACTCGCGTCACTGTTAAGGGAGAGGTACCGGTACGAGTAGACGTGGCGGAATCTGCATGGTGAGAGCTCAACCTTGTGTTAAGCTTCTCCAGCGTCGAATCGTTTCCCAGGGCGAGCGGGGAATCACGACGAGTTTTCGTTGACTCGACAAGAGCCTCGTATGATTTGTGGGATGTTGGGCTCCTCATAGTAGGATCGAAACTTGTTTCGCTTGTGCCCCCGCCACTATAAACCGAAGGTGTATAGGTAGAGCTCGCAAAGTCCAGAGCACGATGATCGGGCGCGAGGTTCTTTTCGGGCGACGCTGGTTGCAGTGGCGAAGATGAAGCATTGCTGCTCAATGTCGACCACGACGCATTATCACTATCTGAGATGAAGGCGCCAGGAACGTGGGAGGATTTTAGACGTTTCTGCCCATGGGGAAGAGCTTTGCCGTCGAGCCATGGGAGTTTCCTTCTTGGAACATTCCATGATGAAATTCTTCGTGGAGGAGGGAAAGCCGAAGGTCCTTCAGGTGCACCAGTGGCCAAGATGGGGCCACTGTCCCTCCCCGAAAGGCTTTCGTCACAGCTCTGCTTGCTGTGCGAGATGGGATTGTTGAAGTTTGTTGACCGCCGGCGAAAGGTTCCACCAATTCCCTGCTCAGCACTCTCGGGTCCTGTACTGTAGGTAGTGACCATGGTCTTAACGCTTCGACTGCGAGATCAAAGACCAAGAAATGGGTGGAATAGCTGAGTGCAGAGCTTGCGGAGAACCCGAGGGGCCTACGGGTGCACAAGGAACAGGTTTAGAGGGTAAGAAGGACGACAGTATGGCAGGCGCTGCCTCGAGTCCTCGCTTGCTCCAAGGCGCTCAAGCGTGGCAGGAGAGGAAAGGATAGGAACGCGCCTTTTGTGCCAGCAAAAGTCGCGGGTAGTTGGATAGAATAACGAAACAAGGAACGTCGATGTGATAGGTGGAGAGGGCGTGCGAGAAGAAGAGCCCAGAGTCGGACGGCATGCGGGCAGGAAGGAGCTCTGGATGTCACTTCCCAGCCTTTCATTCCTTCCATTTGGGTTTGCCGGACACAGAGACTGCCATGTCAGCGACGCACCACAGCGGTTTCGTCTACACGCTTTTGGCACCAAGGGAAATATGTAAGGTGGTGCTAGGTATCTCCCCCATTTTCCTCTGGCCTCGGCCCTACCACGTGGAAGCAGCCGTGGCTACACATTCCTATCGGTAACACGCGGAGTTCGCATCTCGAACGAATCCGACGAGCTCCGCTCTGAACTTGTTGGAATGCAGGCAGCGGGGGGATCGGCTCGTATTGATTCCACGGCGAAGGTCTTCGAAACTTAAACGAAACAGAAAGCCCCAGTGTGCGGATCGACATGAGCAGCGACAAGGGTGAGTGGAGCGTGGGGTCAGCGGTGGCGCCAAGTCGCAGGCGAGCAGGCCGTCGCGTCATCTCGCACACCTCAACGCCCATCAATCACCATCGAAACCGGGGGCCGCTCGTAATGAGGTCTCACCTGGCGTGCCCGGCAACAGCTGACGCTCCCTCGGCCGCGCCGGGCGGCCACGCACAGCCATGATCGGGCGGCGGCGGAGGCAAGGCACCTGGGCGCGCGGATTGGGCGGGCGTCGCGACACGGCCGGCGCGGATGACACGCATTAGCTGCCGCAAAGCGCAGGTCGCAGGCCCCATTGGCAGGCGGAGGGCCGGCGAGAGGGCACGCACGAAAGCCGGGCTGCGGCTGCTGTCCTGGCAGCGTGACCTCGTCGCGGCGCTGGGCGGGCTGATTGGGCGCAGCCTGTGGCGCGCGGCCTGTGCGCGCGCGGCCACTGCAGGGGCATCGCCTTCGCCGCCGACCACACATCGTGCTCAGCGCGCGGTGCGACGGGCCATGGTCATTTTAGCATGCCGTCCGCTCACGCCTGCGCTTCTGGAAGCGTGGATGGCTGGCGCCCATGCCGTCGTCCAGCGCTCTTATTTTCCGCGCTCTCGAGCTCTCGCTCCCCTTCGTTGCTACTTCCTCTTCGGGGCTCTGCACGCCCGCGTCTCTTGTCACGTCCTCGTACTGCGCGTTCCCGCGCTTTTGTAATCGTAGTTTCTTCAGCCTGTCCCCGACGCTCTCTGCCTCCGCTCCCGAGTCCCGGGATTCCATCTTTCAGCCGCCGCAGTCGCCTTCTCCGGTGAACGAGCTGGCCTTGTCCTGCCCTCGTTTGGCGCCGCCTTGCGCTCTCCAGCCCGGTCTTCGTTTGCTTGGGGAACTCCAAGAGACGGCCGACGAAAGAGGCGTGCCGTTGGGTCCGTTCGCCATCTCTGCTCTCCGTGGCAGCGAACTGTTGTGAGTGGGCTTGGTGGCATCGGTTGAAAGGGACTCGCTGCTGACGCATGGCTTCAGCAGTAGCCCGGAGAGCTGCTTGGAATGTGCGACGGAGACGTTTTGAGAGCTGCACCAAAGAGGTGGAGCGAAATGCTTTGGCTGCGGTGAAGGCTGGAATCCGCTCGAGGACCCTCTGCAGCGTCTCTGTCCCGGTCTCCGGCCATCTCGCGGACTGCGATCCCGCCGCACGCAAGGCCTGCGCACGTGAGAGCAGCGCGCACGCCAAGACATGGCGACCTTTTCTGTCACCCTCCACCAGCGCGTCGCGTCGCCCGTCACGCCCACCCACTCTCCACAACCCTCTCAACACTCTTTTCAGTCGACGCCCTCGACACGCGCGCACACCCCACTCCGCTCGCTGTCGCTGCACGAGTACCGCAAGCAGCAAGCCTCGCCTGGCACCCCCGAGCCGCCGGGTGCCAAGCGCCTCAAGAGGAAGCCGGCCGCGACGCGTCTGAACGGCAGTGAGCGTGTGCCAACGCTTCCGCCTCCGCCTTCTGCTCCGCCCACCCCTCCACCCGCTCCGTCGCCGTCCTCGACTTTGCGCTCCGAGCCGACGCAGCGCGACCCTCACTCCTCATTTGCACGCCTGCAGGTCTCCTCCTTCCGCTCGCTGCCCGCCCTGCAGCAGCGCCCGTCCTTGGGTCTGCGTGACATTGCGAAGCTCAACGCCTCCGCTGCGGAGCTTGCCCCCGCTGGCCTGTCTCGTGACTTCGGTCTAGGATCTAGGAAGAGATTGCCGCGACCAAAGAACGTCGAGATCCGCCAGCCTTCGCCCATTCACTCCGACCCTTCGAGCCCCGACCTGCTCTCGAACCCAGGCTTAGCCAGCACGTCAACCTTCACGCTCTCCAACTTCCCCTTCCCCGAACCCCCGCGCTCGACTGCCGTTGCCCAAGACAACGCCCCGTTGAACGTTTGGCCACCCGAGTCAAACCCAGAGCTCACGCCGTGTCTGCTGGACACCCCGCCTGCTACCCCAGCTGTTCTTCATTTTAGAGGCACGTCTTTTGATGTCGTTAATCCCCACAACTCCCTTTACCTTTCAAACTTGGAAACCCCCGCAGACCTTGACTTGGAGCACAATGACTACTTTCACAGAACATCACTTGACAATCTGCTGCCGTCCGACATGGACACAGCATCGGAGAAGAGCGACGGGGCTGAGCGCCCTCAGCGCCCTCTCTATGACGATCTTAGGTCAGCCCACGCTTCGATTGCGAAGACGAAGTTTCAAGATCCAAAGCCGGCTGGCGCACAAGCTAAGGTTGCGCTGCCGCTGAACAAACGTACCTCGCTCATCGATCGTGCTCGTGGTGTATTCAAGAGGAGGGGTATTGAGTCCACCAAGCCCGCAGAAGAAGAGGGAGAAGAGTTGAAGACCCTTCCGTATGACCATATGTCGAAGGCACACAGTGCCCCGAGAATGGTGCAACAGCACTCGTCTGCCCCTGTTGTCCACGAGCCTGCTAATGCTGAGACTCCTCGTCCTTCCGGCGACACCTGGGAGTCGGTTTCGGACGGTGCGGTTTCCTACGACTACGACAAAGCTTCCATGTACCCCGACGATCAGGATTACGAGGCGAACTCACTTTACTTTGGACCTTTGAGCAATCGTCAGAGCATTCCGTTCGGCGTCCAAAACCAGATTACGGACTATAGTGGCGAGGTCACTTACTCCTTCGGCGACACGCCCCGTCAGTCCGTGATGAGCGCACCTCCGCGGTCCGTCCAGCATTCGGCAAATCATTCGACTGATAGTCGGTTCGTCCCTTCGGCATCCAAGACACTGGACAACACGCTGGGAAACATCTACGACCACTATGGGAATATCAATGCGAGTGATTCGACTATTTCCACGGAGGAACTTCTTACAGATGAGGAGGACGACGACGAAGACACAATCAGAGTTCCAAGTCTCCGCAGCATGATCCCATCAAGTCCCCGCGCCAATCGGACCTCTGGACTCAGTCAGTTTGATTTTGGCCTCAATGATGTCAGGCAGAGTGGAAACGCAGAGAGCCCCGTCACCAGCCCGGTGACGCCTCTGGAGGGGACATTTCCCAGAACGCCTACCGTGGTAGGCGCCTCAGCTGGCTTGCCCCCTCGATCCCCTCCGCCGCTCGCCCCGGGCGAATCCGCACATCCACAGCTGGCGTTTGCCCATGCGTCTACCGACTTCTCCAACCGTGCGTCTTCCTATGGCGACACGCGTAAGCTGCTGGAAATTTCGGGTCATATCCAGTCACCCAACCAGAACCGCATGTCCGCGATTACTGAGGGCAGCAACTTTTCAGAGGCAAATAGGCTTCCGGAATCGCCCCTCCAAAGCTTTATCGACCAATGCGAGAGCCAGAGGGGTTCGCCTAATCCTGAGCATGCTTCACCCGATGCAAAGGGCATTGAGACCAAGCGGAGCAGTTGGGTCAGCGTCGACAGCGAGGACAGTGTTAAGAGTAAAGACGGCAACATGCGCGGACACGCGTACCATGTGTCCAGGAAGCAGGATCAGGCAACCGGTCACGAGCAGGACGATGCCGACGAGGCTTCAAATTATGGAGGGATTCCAGCAATGTGGATGCGCTCAACGTCACCAGGTCCTATGAGCACCCGGAACGATTCACCGGCTACAATGCTCACTGAAAGCACTGACGGTGATTGGGAGACCATTGCCCCAACCGCGAGCAAGCCTGACTTTCATGAGGGCATCTTCACCAAGGACCACTCTCGTGCCAACTCGCGAGGCTCATCACTACGGCACAAACCAAGCCTCGATGACTTGACGCCGAAGCGCTCAAATACCAACCCGTGGAGAAAGAGCAGAGCCAAGAAAGAGGCTGATAGCAGCCCTTCCGTCCCAATGTCCACCGAAATCAAAAACATTCCTCCGTTTCCTCGCGATAGCCAGCTATCGTTTCTTCGCAACAGCGCACATATCAGAAGTACTAGGCGTCCGATTATAGGCCCTTCTGCATCATACTCGATTCAATTGTCGCCGGAGCAGATGAATAACTTTCTGGCTTACGGCCCAAGTGAGGAAATCTTGGTCGAGGAACAGGAGATGTCCCCGCTGGCTCGTCGTTCCCAAATACGTCATCTTCACAGCGCGCCGCGGACGCAAGACTTTGCTTCTTCAAGTTTGCGGATGCAGCGGGGTAGTCGTGTCAATTCATTCGACAAGTTCGCAGTCGTTGGACCCAACGCCAACCTTACCGGCACGCCCATGGGTAGTGGTATGCAGCATGCTGGAAGCAGTACGGTTGGCCAGTCTTCCAGTCCGGCGTACAATGAGATCTTCCCGAGCTCTCCGCCAGTCATGTCTACGCCGGCTCGCCAGAGTCTGTTGGGAAAGTCCAATAAGACCATGGTCTATACCCCAGACGTAGGCAAGACGCTTGATTACGGTCATTACGCCAACGTTCGCACCCCTTCAGAGTACGCGCCCTCCCCTCTGGCCCGGGGTAGTATCGTTAGCAGCCAGTCGAGCAGAGTCCCGATGCTAGGCTCTTACGGCAGGAAGGTCGACCGGCTTCGTGCCGATTCTTCCATTCGTGCCCAGAGGTTCCAGCATACGAGGGCTATGTCTTTGGCGTCATCATTGAACAGCACGACGGGAGGAGCTCGTAGACCTATGTCGATGCCGCGTACTCGCGCTTCTGTCCGCAGTATGACAGCCCCCATGCCGTTCCAGCTGGGCAATCAGGACAGCATGACATTTGCCAGCGAGCGTTCAGAATTTGGGAAGATCATGAACCCAGAGTCCTCGCACACGGCACCGCCGATGACTCCGTATGCCGCATATCGGTATTCTCCGCACATCAGCCAGGCGCCCCGCCTGAATTCGTCCACAATGACGGAGAAGATACAAGAGAAGAAGCGCCTTTCGTGGGTCATCTTCGCGATGTGCGCCTGGTTCCCTCCGACCGCACTCCTGCTCTTCTTGGGTGCATTCGACAACTTGATGTTCCACATGAGCAATCGCGAGATATACCACGTAGGCCAGCTGCAGAAGAAGTCTGCCTTGGTCACATTCATCCTTGAGGTCGTTGCCCTGGTCATTGTGCTGGTCCTGTGGCTCGTTCACGTCATCTAAGCCTTGGGCCGCTTGGATGCACCTATCGCACCATTGAATACTCCGCTTTGCGCGTCGACTCTGGACTCAGGCACGATTGTTTGCAGCGATTGATCAGCATTCTGGCTCTCTTGTGATGAAGCCAGATCTTCACAAGATTGGGGTTGAAAGACGTGCACCCGGCACGTTGTTTACGAAGTCATGTCTGGATGACTACACGGCCAAGCAGGAAAACCAACTTACACCCTGCATCTCTTGCGCATGGTTTCTTAGTGTGGGAGCCAACCGAACCACATGCTGTTGACCAACTGGCTTGGTGCGACGGCGTCCGTTTAACGGAAACGCGCTCACTCCACAACCAGCTTTCCTTCTCTTCTTCAAGCTCGGTGCTTTTCAGGACGACCCTCTCGACACTCTTCTATTATACAGTTTGGGTGTTTTAATTCTCTGCTTGCACTTGCGCCCACGGGCGCTAACTATACACTCCCCCTTCTCTTTTCTCACGGCAACCGTCCTGGATCGATGGATGCCCTTGGTTCTAAAAACTGCTTTTCTAATCTTCCCTTTCTCTTCTGCATTGCATTGCATGGCATGGGCGATTTTCTTGAGCGACACACATCAGCATTTTCGTGGCGGGTTTTTAATGACATCAATCGGGGGTGGACGGACTGGTGGGACGGCTGATGATGATTTCACGGCCAAACGGAACGGGATTCCCTTTTTCCACCTTCTTGCTTTATTTTCCACTTTACTTCTTCTCTTTTTTCCTTCTTTCTGCCGGCAAGACCCGTATTACACATTCCGCTACACAGGATTAGTCTTCATTGATCGATCCTGTAGGGATGGGTAGTTTTGCTGGCTGAAGCATCATGCGGATGGAAGGAGGGAAGGCCGGGTAGCTGGGTTACTAGCGGGCCTTTTGGTGCTTGGTTGAACGGCAATGCTCTTCGTTGAGGGTTCGTCCGGTTTGGCTGGGTTTGGGCTTGCTGCTGGCTTACTCTCTTTTCTGCTGCTTTTTTCTTGCGTCTTCCTTTTGCTGCTGGTCTCTCGTCGTCGAGCGGCCTTGAGGATCGGCGGCTTTTACTGTACACTAGACAAGGGAATCGCGTGCATGAAAACACTTCAAAAAGACAATGATGCATTCTCATAAGAGTGGTTCGAGTGATGTTCTGGCTGACGAAGAGCTTCTTCAGTCGTATCGACATTCATACGTTCAAATTCGCTCGTAACCGCATACCCCAAGCCCCCTCCCATCTTCACCCAACCTACTCCTCAAACCTAACCTTCCCCTCACTAACATCCGGATAAACATCAAACCTCCTCTGCGTATAGATCGGAATCCCCTTCCTCACCTCCTCAATCCTCTCCCCCCTCAACTCCGCATACACAATCCCCTCCCCCTCATCCAGTTCCCCCAACACCTCCGCATTCGGATCCACCACCACACTATGCCCCCAAGCCTGATACTCCGCCCCCTCCACCCTCGCCGGACTGCACAGCCCCACATAAACCTGATTATCCATCGCCCGGGCCCGGGCCTGCAACTCCCAATGCAGCGCCCCCGTCGTCGTATTAAACGCCCCCGGATAGACGAGCAGGAACGCCCCCTTCCTCGCCGCGATCATGGCCATCTCCGGGAACCGCACGTCGTAGCAGATGGCCACGGCTATGCGGCCGTATTCGGGGAGGTCGATGAGGGTGAGCTTGTTGCCTGCGGTGAGGGCGTCGCTTTCGCGGAAGGTGATTTTGCCGGGGATGGAGATGTCGAAGAGGTGGGTTTTGCGGTGGGTGGCGAGGAGGGTGCCGGTGGGGGAGAAGGTGAGGCTGGTGTTGTAGAGGGTCTCCTCTTTCGCGTCCTTCGCCCCCGCCGTCGCTGCGCGCTCCGGTATGCTGCCCCCGATGAGGTAGGCGCCGGCTTCCTTGGCTAGCTGCGAGAGCGCGTGCCAGCTTGGCGCCTCCTCGGCTGGTGGCGGCGAGGGGGTTAGTGGCTCCGCGTACTTGCTGAAGTACTTGACGCCGTAGGGCGAGTTGAAGCACTCGGGCAGGACGATGATCTTGGCGCCTGCGGCGGCGGCTTCGAGGACTTTGCTGCGTGCGCGCGCGAGGTTGTCGGCTTTGTTGGCGCCGGTGGCTAGCTGCACGAGGGCGAGCTTGACGGGTTGTTTGAGGAGCTTGGACATTTTTTTTGGCGGGGTTGTGCTTCTGTGAGTCGCTTTGGAGCTGATGAGGATTGCGAAGGCGCGGGACTGGACGGGCGAGTTCGAGGGAAGGAGGGGGATTGAGGGATGCTGGGTGGGAGGTCGTGATATAAGGGCTGGGGAGGGGCGGGGGATGGTGGGGAGAAGTGGGAGGGTTGTTGATGTGATGACATGGGGTGCCGGAGCTAAGCTTCCGCTGTCGGAGAGCTTGCGCCCTAGCGATGATCACTGCTATTCGTTGCCGTCAGCGCAATGCCTACGCGATCCCTTCGTCCAGCAATAGTCCATAATATTAGCTAGTAGAAATCGCTCGGCATTCAGGCAGTCGTCGTTAAAATCATCGCAAAATTCTGATCCCACGAAAAGTATCCTCATACGAGAGCAATAGAGAAACTCCCAACTGCCAACACCATCTCCACTCTGTCTGTCTCTCTGTGTTCCTCCAGATTCAATTTTCCCATACCGGCTTTCTTAATCTAGAGCAGCGAATGTAGCATTTTCTCGTCTTAACATGCGCCCAGTTCTGATCATCAGGTAGATCGCTCTTTCGTCTAGCAACCACCACTAATAAATAAAATACGCCTGCGCCAACGGCAAGCTCTCCGCCGGCATCGCCGTACAAACAGCTCCATCCGCTTCGACAGTCTGCGCACACACAGCGGGTCAGCGAAAGGTTCCTCGCATGCGTCCTCTTGGCACCCAGGAGGAAGACCCCTGAAAAAGAAAAGAAAAAAAACTTACGTATCTCTCCGGATCGACCTTCATCTTCGGCATCGTATCGTTGAACTTCATGTCCCTCTTCGACACCGTCCTGCAACCCTTGACCGCCTCGACCCTCTTCTTCAACCCGTAGCTCGCCACGACTCCGCTCTCGATGCTCGCCTTGCTCACGAACGTCACGCTCGTGCTCGGCACCAACGGCGCGAACATGGGCCGCATGAGGATCGGCTCGACGGTCGGGATCGACGCGTTCGGGTCGCCCATCTGCGCGTACGAGATCATGCCGCTCTTGATGACCGAGTGGGGCTTGACGCCGAAGTAGGCCGGGTGCCAGACGACCAGGTCGGCGAGCTTGCCGACCTCGACGCTGCCAATCAGGTGGGCCATGCCTTGGGCCAGCGCCGGGTTGATGGTGTACTTGCTGATGTAGCGCTTGACGCGGAAGTTGTCGGCCGCCGTGCCCTTGTCCTCGGCGAGTTGGCCGCGTTGAACCTTGTTTTTGTGGGCGGTGTGCCAGGTGCGCGTTATCACCTCGCCGCAGCGGCCCATGGCCTGCGAATCCGACGACATCATGCTGATGGCGCCCAGGTCGTGCAGCACGTCTTCGGCCGCGATCGTCTCGGCCCGGATGCGGGACTCGGCGAATGCGACGTCCTCTGGGATGTTGCGGGAAAGGTGGTGGCATACCATGAGCATGTCCAGATGCTCGTCCAGCGTATTGAGCGTGTACGGCCGAGTCGGATTCGTACTGCTGGGAAGAACGTTCTCATGCTCCACGACAGAGATGATATCCGGAGCGTGGCCACCCCCGGCCCCCTCGGTGTGGTAGGTGTGGATAGTGCGTCCCTTGAAGGCCTTGACCGTTTGCTCAACGAAGCCAGACTCGTTCAGCGTGTCCGTGTGGATCAAAGTCTGGACGTCGTACTCATCGCAGACAGTCAAACAGGCATCAATAGCTGCCGGTGTGGATCCCCAATCTTCGTGCAGCTTCAGACCCACCGCTCCAGCGTCGCACTGCTCCCGCAGCGGTTGCATTTCGGCATCATTGCCCTTGCCCGTGATGCCGAAGTTAAGCGGCAAACCATCGCAGGCTTGGAGCATCTGGCGGATATGATTCTTACCCGGTGTACAAGTCGTAGCATTAGTGCCAGTGCTACAGCAACGTTAGCTTTGAAGCTGGAAGGGTACGGGAAGAGCATACCTCGGACCAGTGCCACCACCAAGCATGGTTGTAATACCAGAAGCAATGGCATCGTACGCCTGCTGGGGGCAGATGAAGTGGATGTGCGTGTCAAAGCCGCCAGCGGTGATGATCTTACCCTCCCCAGCGATGACATCCGTGCAAGAGCCAATCACCAAGTTCGGATCAACACCCTTCATAACATCCGGGTTGCCGGCTTTGCCAATTCCAACAATGAGACCGTTCTTGATACCAATATCCGCTTTGTAAATGCCTGTATAGTCGACGACGAGAGCATTGGTGATGACAGTATCCAGAGATTCGGAATCGGGGCGACCGCCAGCCTGGCCCATGCCGTCGCGCAGCGTTTTACCACCGCCAAAGGAGCATTCGTCGCCGTAGTGGGTAAAGTCCTTCTCCACCTGGATCCAAAGGTCGGTAGCACCAAGGCGGACAAGGTCGCCAGTAGTAGGTCCGAACATGCTAACATAGGCCTGCCTCTCCATGGAAAACACATCAATGTGAGCAGCATCGCCGACAGGCTCCGGTACGTGGAGGAAGCCACCAGCCTGCAGGCGTTCCAGCAGATTCTCCGCAATGGAAAGGTCTCCAATATGGCCGGAAGCCAGGTTGTTGCCGCCCTTGATGATCTGGTTGCCGTCAATCTGCACAAGCGTGACCGTCTTAGTATCACCAGGCTCGAATCTCACGGACGTTCCAGCGGGAATGTCCAGACGGAAGCCGCGGGCCCTAACGCGGTCGAACTCCAATTGCGGGTTCGTCTCGACGAAGTGGTAGTGCGAGCCGACCTATCCTGCATTAACCCCGCGTAGCATATGTGCAAGAAGGAGACGCAGTACCTGAATAGGCCTGTCGCCCTTGCTTGTGACCTTCAGCTTGATCCTCTTCCTTCCCTCGTTCAAGGTGATCCTGTCTTTGACTGCTATGACGGCGCCAGGCTGCTTGTCCGACTCGTACACGCTCGGATCCGGCAGCGGGAACAGGTCCTGGCTGGGGATGGGTAGGAAGCTGCCGTACAGGGCTTTCTCGAGGTCGCCATCGTCGGAGCTGATGGGATGGTGGACAGTGACCAGATAGGTGCCGCTGGGAAAGGTGCCCTCGATCTGGAGCTCGGCAAGCGAGTTCACGACGGACGGCAAGACGTGGCGGCGGCCCAGCATAGTCTTGCCAATGGACATGAGGTCGGCAACGGTGTGATTGCCATCGCGGACGAGCTGGAGCGGTTGCACTTAGCAGAGGCGGAGGAGGAAGGAGGGCGAATGGCGGGCAGTACTTCTTGGAGATTGTTTGCGATGAGGGCCTGGGTCGAGTTAGCACGCGCACAGCAAGCGGGCGGCCAATGGCACGCACGGTGGCCTCGGCATGGTTCAGCTTGACACCGCGGGCGAGACGGCGCTGGGCGAGCAGGCCGAGCTGCGAGATGACGAGCTTGTCGAGCTGGAGCAGCAGTAGCGTTAGCACCAGCGGCAGGCAGGCGCGTCGAGGCGGCGGCGGGGATCAGACCTCCTTCGGCGCGAGCTGCATGGTGATGATGCAGCAGGTGAGACGGATCGAGGGCCGATTCCTGCCTCGAGCGCGAGCGCAGGACGGGTCGTGGAGGAGAGAAGGGCTCCAGGCACGGCCGGCCGTCAATCAAGCTTCCCGCACGATCCCCGCCGTCGCTGATTGCGGGGGTGGCCGACGCGCGCGATAAGGCCTGGAGCGGCGGGCGGCGCGGACAGCAGCGCTTCGGGCAGCGCCACGGCGGCTCCGGACGAGCGCTGCCATCCGCATGCTGAAGTCTGAACGGGCGGTGCGCTGGCGGCAGAGGCAGGGTTGCCCGCGCCGGACGCAGCGCCGCGCACGCAAGGTCCTGGCCGGCGCACCCCTGCGCGCGGCCGGCACGCAGCGGCCAGGACATCGCCAGCCTCGCGCGGGCGCCATCCGCCGCGGGCACAGGCGCCGTGGTGCGTGGCCAGGCGCGTCCGGTAATCCGCACACACCGCTAGCGACGCGGCAGAGCTCGCAGCGCCGCGGCCGCCCAGGCATCGCCCATGCCGCGCCGGCGCATCCAAAACCTTCCCGCACCCATGTCTCGCGCGCGAAAAGCTCAAACTCCAGGCCCCAGCCCACGCGTCTACACGTGCCGGTCAGGTGCTCGCCAGCTGCTGCGGCAAGGATCTCGCCTCCCGTCCTCTGCCGCGCGCGCTGCCCGGGGTTCCCGACAGACATTGGGTCCGTTGGGACGAAAACGCGTGGGCCATGATTCAGGCACGCGCATGCCGCGCATCCCTGCACAAAGTATCGACGACGCATCAGAACGGCTTAGCTGCAACTGCAAGTCACGTCAAGTCGAGAGAAAATCCGCATGTCCAGAATACGTGGAACGAGTCGAGTGGGCCGCAGCGCCGGCCGTCGCAGAGTCAGCGTGCATTGCCCGCCGACTCGCGCCCCGATGTTTTCTTTGGGCATCTCTACGCACTTTACACATTATGTTCTCTCATCGTCGGCGCCCTGGCCAAGCGACCTCTCCAAGGCCCTGAGGCAGTCTCTGCTGCACCTGTAGCGCCGGCCCAATCCACGGCCGCCTTTTTTTTTTTGCTCCACCAGACGCCATTCCAAATGCGAGAAGCGATGCAGCACCCCTTTGCCGACAAGAGTAACCCCGCTCTTAACGCCGCCCGCCGTCTTACGCCAGCCGATGATCGATGTTGCTGCCCTGCCCAATCACTCCCGGATTTGCCGCCGTCCCACTTTCCGATCGCTGCACCGAATCCCTCTTCTCGGCGCTCTTTATATTGTCTCCGTCCGTTTGCGTGTGGATTGCCATTCTGTTGAGACTCTCGGCCAGATCCCCTTGGCTCGACAGCGTCAACGGCGACTGCGGCGACGACAGGCTCGACAAGCTTTGCGGGGGAAGTATAAGCGGTCGTGGGAGGGACATCGGCGGGGGGAATTGCGCCGCAGGCATGTACATACTACGCAACCCGTTAGCAGCCCAACCGACAGGGGAGGCGTACGTTGGAGACTAAGGAACGTTCGACGAACGAGTCGGCGGGAAAGGTCTGGTCTGGTCTGCCTGCGGCCGTTGCTGAACTAAATCGTGATCGCACTGCAAACGAGTAAATGCACAACCAGGAGCACCGGCGAGAGGCGCATGAGCAGAACCAAGCAAACATTGGTATAAACGCGCGCAGTAATACACAAACGAAGAGTATGCGTGCTGAAAGTCATGAACTCGCAGTGTTGCAATTTAGAGAGGAAACGCAGTATGCTCTAAAAAGCATCCTTCCCGCCAAACGAGAGCGTTGGCTCTTCTGCAAAGGGGAATCGAAAATGACTAGCTACAACCCGAGAAAAGACCTCCTTTCGTGGAGAGAAATACCAAAGCAAAAGTGTGGTTTCCGTTAGAAGAGAATTAGAAAGCAGCAGAAGACCCCTGGCTAAGCCGTGTTGTACAGGATTTTCTCTAGACCGCAGTCGTGAAGAAGAGAAAGAAGCAACTTTTTGGTATTGGGAAAGGCATGAAAACCCGTGAATGAGACCGAACTGGATGAGAGTCGTGACGTGGCATGCATAAAGTAGAAAATCATTGACCGAGCCAACCGAGTGAAAGACCTTGAAAGACCTTTGAATGCACGACGTACGCGAACTCCCGCTGAACCCTCAGAAATAGTAAGGAATGTAGCTTACTGTAGCAGGGTCAGCAAGCCGTGGGACGAGGGGTAGTGTCAGCATCTAGTGCTGCCATACCTTCATGGGAGCAAACCCGCCGTAAGGGTTCGGCGGCATGCCCATGTTGGGGTACACCGGTGGCGGAGGCGCGGGGCGGTACGGAGTGCCCGCCGGGCCAGAGTTGTTCTGGCTGCGGCCCCAGCTGAGTCGGACGCGCGAGTTGCCAATGGGGTAGCCCTGCATCTGGTTGATGGCCATCTCGGCGGCGTGGCGCTGGACGAACTGCACGAAACCGCAGCCCTTACCCGGAGGAATCTTGACGTAGGTGATCTCGCCGAAGCCCTGGAAGAACGAACGCAGCTCGTCCTCGGTGACGTACCCCGAAAGGCCACCCACGAAGACGGTCGTGTTGTTGGGGTCGGTGAACTGGTTCATGGGCTGCGGAGCGCCGTAGTAGCCAAGCGGAGGAGCACCCATGCCGTACATGCCGACGGGGCCAGGGCCGTGCATACCACCACCCATGGGGCCAGCACCAGGACCGCCGCCGCTCTTGTTCTTGGGGGTAGCCGTGGAAATGCGCATGGGACGGTTGCCGCAGTAGACGCCCTGCATCTCGTTGAGGGCGCGCTGCTGCTCGCTCTCATCGGAGAAGCGGACGAAACCGTAACCGCGAGACATGCCAGAGATGGGGTCGGACATAATCTTAGCAGACTTGCAAGACGGGTACTTGCCCTGGAAGAGCGAGACAAGGACGTATTCGTTGACCTCGGGACCAAGATCGCCGACGAAGATCGAGTACTCAGGACCGCGGTCATCCCGGCGATCCTGGAGACCGCCACCAGAGGCCCAGTTGAGCTTGAAAGGACGGTTCGAGTTAGGGATCATCTGACCGTTGAGCGAAAGAGCCTTCGCGGCAGCTTCGGGAGTCTGGAAGTCTACGAAGCAGTACCCAGCGTTGTTGCTACATATATCAGTTTCAACTCGCAAAACTGGCAATCTTGCACACTTACCCAGAGAACTTGTCGCGGATCATCTTGACGTTGACCTGCTCGCCCATCCCGTACCAGACGCTGCGCACGAAGTTCTCGTCGATCCAAGGCTCGAGCTCTCCCATCCTACTCGGGTTAGCGAGGTTCTGGCGTCAAAGTGAAGAGGGCATTGGAAGCGCAATTCCTTCGGGCGAAAAAATCCTTCATCCGAGGTGAAGGCGCTCCAGGCCGAGGTGCAAACGTACCAGAGAGTGGTCTTGGATTCGCCGGGACCCTGGCTACCGGGGGCAGAAGAAGGCGCACCGACAGGAATGTTACCACCCTGGAACTGACCGGCCGCGCTCTCAATCGGCTGTCCCATCTGAGGTTGTTGTTGGCCGCCGGCAACGCCCTGCGCGTTGGCGTCTTCGGCACCCGGCTGGCCCTGGAAGGAGTTGTCGTACGGGAAGCTCATTGTGATCGTGATGTCGTGTTTTACGATAGGTATGCTCGGAAGAGTGGAAAAGTGGAAGAAGTTGTGGTGGTGAGTGTCCAAGCGTTGATGACGGCAGAAACCTGTCGGACCGGTGGTAGTCAGCACGGACGCTCTGATCGCACTGCCGACGGCATATGAAAAAAGCTAGGATGAGGTGGTGGGTGAGTTCGGGGCGCGGACGCGACGCACCTTCTGGAGCACTGCGGCTAATTGGCTAGGATGTCGCCGCGATGGGGATGCTTGCGTGGGAGGGACCGTGTGGGAACGACCAGGATCGCGCGCGTAGGCAGAACCGAGTGTGAACTGGAGCGGCAGTCCGGAGGAGGGGAGGGGGCAAGACTGCGCGGGAGGAAGAGCCCGATGGAAGGTTAGGCAGAAGACCCTAGGAATGCTGAACGGATAGAACCCCAGTACGCGCAATCGGTGAATGAACGGTCGTTTGCCTGAAGCTGGCGGAGCAGCAGAAGAGGTCACCCGCGAAATCTGGCGCGTGTCAGCGAGGTCGCACTTGCCGAATCACATGCGCAGGTGCGGCGGTGGCACGAGGGCGCTGCAGGACGGCCGGCGCTGGAGAGGGCGCGGCGGTGCGCGATGGAGAGGCGATGCGCCGCGGGCAGCTGGGCCGCGCTGGCGCACGTCACCGGCGGCGCGCAGCACGGCGCAGCAGCGCAGGCGGCGGCGGGCGCGCCTGGGGGCAGGCAGCGCGCGACCGAGACGCCGCGGCGCCCGTCGCGCGCGCGGGCCTGGCGGGTGGTGATGGGGGCGGCGCGGGCGGCGATGGGAAAATCTTGACGTGGACTTACCAATGACGACGTGAAGCAGAGCCGCAATGCAGAAAGGCGAGGGACGTGCAGAGGGAAACAGGACGAAAGGACCCAACACCCGCAACGCAAAGGGAAGACGAGAGGAGAGGCCCGCGGGAATAAATAGGCTGGGGGGCGATGGCTCGAGGTGGAGGTGGAGAGGACGGTTGCGCAGGTTGGGCGAGGTGGAGGGGCATTAGAAAGGCGAATCCCGTGACCGGGGCCGCTAGCAGAGTGCGGCTTGCCTCGCGCGCTCTTGGGAAGCAGTTCCATGTTTTGGGCGCCGCCAGGCCTGGGACGGCCAGAGTCTATCGCGCAGCGCGTCCTCGCGGCGGCGCGCCCAACAGCCAGCGGCGGGCCTGCATCCGGCTGCGCCGCCGCCGCCAGCCCGCGCCTGCACGACATGATCTCCGGCTGCCTCCATAGGGCTGTTTCAGCAAGATGAAGACGATCGAGCGCGCGCACACGCGCGGGTGCGCCACTTTTCGCGCGCCCAGCTGGGCGATCTGGAGAGGCCTCTCCAGCACACACCGCTTGCAGCAGCCATCCAATCCTCAGCCATCGCCCAAGCAATGATCTCCCGCATGCCGGTCCGCAGACCCGCGCGGCCGGGCCTCTGCAAACAGCGGCCGCGAATGAGACCAGTCGCATTCTTCACCCGCAAGAGCCTCACGCGCGCATTGCGATGCCGTAACCGCGCCGCCCGGCGTATCGCTGCGACGGTGCCGTCTCCGCCCACGGCTCGCGTGCCTGCGCCTGCAGCCCGCACCCGCGCCGGGACGCGGTGACGCGATGGCAGCGCACGCCCCTCGCGAAGTGGGGTGCTGGTCGACATGATGTGCATCACGGCAAGATCACGTTGGCGCTCGTGGCCCGGTAACTGCTGCATCACAGATCCATTCGCTGCTGATCCTGGAAAGCTTGGAGATAACGCAACCAGACGCCGCGCCCTCACGACGCCGCCGCAGCCACCGCCTCCGCCTTCTTGCCGGGGATGCCCTCCGCCGCGCCAAACTCGTCGCGCCCGCTGGCAAACACCTTGTCGAAGTCGTACTCGCTCCATCTGATGTCCGGGTTGAGCCCGGCAAACTTCCACACTCCGTTGACCTTCTTGTACCAGTGCGTGTTGGTGCTGTGGGCGTGGCCCTTGACGGCCACGGTGGTACGCGTCTCGTCGGTGTACCTCTGGTGGGGCACGCGCAGCTGGTGCACCCCAATCACCTCGTCGTCAGACACCTTCTCCCACTTGGACCCGCCGATGAAGTGCTGCGTCTTGAGCAGCGGGTCGCCCAGCACCGCCGGCGACGAGATCATGGCGACGAATTCCTCGGCCGGCATGGCCTCCCACAGCTTGTCGAGGAAGGAGCGGTAATCGATCTTTTCCCCTCGTTATTGGTCCCGTGTTTCTTCAAAAGTGGAGCAATATACCTACCCTCAGCGTCGGGGCGATGCACTTCCGCAGCCTGGCCCAATCCTATAGTCCCCGTCAGATGCCGCGCGGAGATTTTCATCACAGGCGTTGAGCGCTTGCCTTGCTGTCGTAGCTGTCGGCCCACTCAACAAGGCAGTTGCAGAGGCCGAGGTAGTCTGTTGCGTCTCAGCAGCGGTTCCACAGCAGCGATCCACACTAATGGCTACCATACCGTCGAAGGTGATGTTGCCTGCAGCCATGATGCTTGCTTGATGGAATGACAAAGCGTTGAATTTGATTGAAGATGTATTTGCAGATAGAGGAGGGCGTCAGGAGATTGAATTGAGCATGAGCATAGCAGCCTGAACTTTTCTACATATAAGCTGTAGACATCCGCATGCAGGGACCGGATCCCCATGGCAGATGGTGTCCGCTCCGGAGGTAGTGGGGGAGGCCGACGTCGAGTCCGAAAGCTTCTGGAACACAACACCTTCAGCCCCCATACTGTGCCCAGTCAACACCGAGCTGTTACTGGATTTACAAACGCATTTCAGGCTTAGGTCCGGAGTATTGACTGCCAAGTCCGTTTGCTGCCGTGAAGCAGAAACCTAATCAACGATCGTAATTCTCGGGCTGGGCGACACTGGACTCAACGAATGAGCGGGATGACTTTTTTTGGTGAGAGAGAGAGAGACATGGAATGATGAATAATTCTCCTCGTCAGACCCTGAGAAGTCGCTCCGAGAGTCGCCTCCCGAAAGATGCTGTACCCGTGGGAGTCTTCGGCATACCGTGTTTTGTCCGCGCTGGCTGCTCCTCTCCCGACCGGGATCGGAAAGGCCCCCACTACGCCCAGCTTCCTTCCGGATCGTTTTAGGAAGGAGGGCGATCTTCATAGAGTTTTGGCCTATAGCTGAGTGCTGTATGTCCTTCATCACAAGAGCCGAACTACGCGAAGACAATAATATAAAGATGGCGTTGCGCTTTGGGCTTTTTGACTGTTATTCCACTTTTTTGCTCAAGCGAAGTGGCCAAGATTACACACCTCTTGTGCAGAATGCTCTTACGTAGTACGTTTTCCACTGTAGCCAATACTTTGCACAGGGCTTATTTGCGTTTGTTAAGACCTTGGCCACCACCACCTCGCTTAGTACTCTATAGGGTACGTACCAGGGCTCTCCTTCGCGTAGACAGTAATGATGCGCTTCGATTTGCTGCAACCATGCGTACCTTCCAGCATGACGGAACAATCCTGAAGCTTCGCTGCATGCCTTGCGGATGAGGAGACTATTTCAAGCCAATACGCCACACGCGTATTGGAGAAAGGCGTTCGTATCCGGTGAAGATGACTTCGGCATCTCCTGCTGCATTCGTCGAGTCGAACGATGGCCTTTTCCAGCATGCGCTCATGTTCTCGCGCGCCAGCTCACCATCCCTTGGCCTCCCTCGCCTCGTCTGCCCGCTGCGAACACAGGTTCATCGAAGCTCCCTGCCCCGGAACCAAGATCCCCGGGCTCCCGAGTGACGCAAGCAGGTCTTGGCAGGCGTTAGTTCCGCCTCGAACTATTCCTCCGCAAGCAGATCAGGCACCGTCCGTTACAGCAATTGACCCAGCGACCGATCCGCAACCGCGGAATCAAAATAAAAATCCGAGATCCAGATGCTCCGCCGACTCACCATGTCGTTCACCAACGACGCGAGCAATTACGAGCCCGCGCCCACCGACCCGCCGCCCTCCTACGACTCGGTCGACAAGCAACCCGCCCCCGTCGCCGGCGGGGCGCCAGCGCCTCCGCGAACAGGGCCTCCGCGGGCGCCGCTGCCCCTCGAGCTCGCCGCCCTGAGCGAATTGCGCGGCAAGAGAGTCATCCTGGCCTCCGGTTCTCCGCGGCGAAGACAGTTGCTGGCGCAGGTGTGTTCTCCGCCCCCCACACACCCACCCCCCCTCCCCTTTGCCCGTCTCGCGCGGAGGCCACGATATCACCACCCCAACCCCATAATCGCACGACTTCCCAACCACTCTGGCTAACGTGCATCGGCTTCTCTGCTGTAGATCGGCATCACGAATATCGAAGTCATACCGTCCAGCTTCCCGGAGGACCTGCCCAAGAGCCTCGCCCCCTTTGAATATGTGCTCGAGACGGCGACTAAGAAGGCGATGATGGTGTACGAGAAGGAGGTCGATAACAAGGAAAAGGGCGAGCCGGCGCTGATCATCGCTGCGGACACGGTCGTTGTCGGCCACTTTGGCGAGATCCTCGAGAAGCCGCGCAGCGAGCGCGAGCACATCGACATGCTGAAGAGCTTGAGGGACGGCGGCGACCATAAGGTCTTCACCGCCGTCGCTTGCATGCGCCCGCTCGAGAGCGCAAAGGATCCGGGTTACGTCCTCAAGACGCATGTTGAGGATACCACCGTCAAGTTTGACAAGTCTGGTATGTACTACGGCTGTCGCGGAGTCCGATGTTCAGGGGGCCCGTGCTAACGGACTCATAACAGTCACGGATGACTTGATCCTTGCGTACGTTCGGACGAGAGAAGGTGCCGACAAGGCGGGCGGCTACGGTATCCAGGGTATCGGTTCCATCCTGGTCGATCGGATAGAGGGCACATTCGACAATGTGGTTGGCCTGCCACTCAGGGCTACCTTGAAACTCATCGAGGAAGTGACAAAGTCCGAGGAGGAGATGGAGGAGGAACTGGCTGATGCTGACGTGAATGTGCTCTGATGACGCTATCACTTGGGTGCTCGAGGAATTGTTGATGGTACACGTAAGATATACCCTATCTTCAAAATGGCATGGACGACCGGGCGTTTTGGGTTTACGCGATAGACGGCATCGACTTTTCCATAGACGGTGAAGGTCAAATGGCATGTATGAATATCAACTCTCGCTTCATTGCGCATCGTGTCCAGCTCAGAAATGTGCGTAGTGGTGGGGAACAGGAGATGTTGGCAGTCTTAGTCTTACTCTTTAAAGGTAGCAGATACTATCATCAAGGTTCTACCTTTCAAATGCGTGTTATTTGGAATGAATCTATCCGAACGGGTCTAATTTGCACGAGATAAGTCATAAGCACAGTCGTCTGGAACCGGCTTACTACCTTTTTCTTTCCCCCGAATTTTAAATAGAGAGCGCCTTCCAAAGAACTAATGTGAATGACCATTTGAATTTTATGAAGTAAACAGATTAAAGGTGCAAAGGGATTTTGCCAGCTCGCCAGCAGCCTTTCGTCAGGAGCAACCAGACTCCTACAGCCCGACGATAGACCTCGAGCTGTGAAGATCAATCGTGTTGCACAACCTTCGTCGTGTTATACAAACTTTTTCTGCAGTATGGTGATGAAACAGTGGCCGAGCTGGCGCCCTGACCAACCAACGACATACGCGGGCTAGGTGATCAATGGTGAATGCAGATTCAAGATATTAGATGGGCAGCTTAAATCTTATTGCAGTTTTTTTTTTCTGACCTTGTTCAGTATCGTTCCTAAGCACATCAATCAAGCAAGTGAGACTTTGGCCAGGCCATCGGCTTTCCCCAAGTTTGATTTGGGCTACCTGAACCGAATCCAACCACATGATGGTGGCAATGAAGTCGGTGTACATGGATGCTGCCCATATTATGCCCAATTTTGAGTCGATTATAACCGCCAATAGACAGGAAACGAGCAATGACGCAATAAGCTGGGTTTGTTGAGCTTTCATGGCTAATGGAATGGTCCTATAGGACTCTGTTGCTCATTTGGTACCATCTAAGAATCTGCAGGAGGCATATGTCCAGTCAGTAGTCAGCTCATACGATCAACAGAATAATGAAGGAGCGGGATCGCCGACGTCATGGTCCCTTTGGAAGAAATTTTGCACAGCCGATGAGAACATGCTTTGAATCCTTTAGCGATCTCAACTTTGGAACACTCGAAGGATACATGCTGGGCGGGAATCTGCAAACAGTCTCTTCTCTCGGTCTACTGTTTGTCTGCCCATACTGCAAAGATATCGCTGCATTTGGTCCAGCTGAATGTTCCCCCATAGCTCATATTTTGGTCTGGCTTTGGTGCTAGATTATCGATCTATGTAAAGGGTGGTGCGTTCTTACATTGTAGTTTTAGGAAGTTATAGGATGTAGCAAGGCAATCATGAACTTGAGCATACTGAAGAGAAGCATTTTAGCTCTCGAAAATTCTCCTATGATCCATACCAAGAAGATTTTAGAACAGAGCAGTGGGTAAGGCTAAGAGCTTGTCCCATTTCCTTTCTCTCCTTGGGACTATAGGGTCTCGAGCATCGTCTGTGGATGGATTTTGAAGAAAGAAAGGCTCCGAAAGCCGGTTCCCACGGAAGGTCTGCTTGGGTAAGTGACAGAGAATGATTTGGCTTTCGTGTCAAAACCATGATTTTTGCTCTCCTTTAATCGGATACATCCCGACTAGCAGAATTGGAATGAGAAGTTCAATCTGGACACTGAGATATGAGGTCACAGAGCGGCTGGGTAGTCAGAGACGAGAATATATGAAGACTGTATAAGTGAACATATACGAAAAGAATGTGCATTGTAACAATACAGGCAATTCAGGCTGCATAGGTACTGCATTGATTCAAAAGAAGGCCGGAGGCTCGTTGTAGATGGATTGTAATGTGTGTGCAAGAACTAGAAAATTACGTGGAAGCAGGTATGGAGGCGAACATTGACGTGTGCGCACGGGGCGGAGGGGAGATGGAGCATGGAGGGCAGGAAAACCACCACGGAGGGCCGTGTGTAACGGGGTGCTAGGCTGTGACCAAGGGGCTGTCGGGGGAGCATGGGCGCTGGGGCGAGGCTAGCGGAAGCACGCAGAGGAAGCTCGGCGCGGCAGGCATGGGGACCCGCCTGGGCTGGCGGCGATTGGGCTGTGGGCAGGGCTGTCGAGGCGCTGAAACGCGCGGGCGACGGGCCTGCGCAGGCTTGGGCGGCTGCGGATTAGGCTGAGGAGGCGCGAAGCAGGCGCCAGAGAGCCTATTTGGCGTGCTGGCCAGCAGCAGCGTGAGGCAGACGTGCGTCCGTACAGCACACCTGCATCCTGCGGCCTCGGCGGCCTGGCGCGTGCGAGACGCGTGCCCAAGCAGCGGGCAGCGCGCGGCGGAGGCGCTCGCGCTGGAGTGCTCCAGACACGGCCGCGACACGAGCAGCGCGGGGGCGCGAAAAGCGACAGCGCGCAGCGGGCAGACACAGGGTGACGGGGCCCGGCGGCGGGGGGTTTGGGGAGTTGATGGGGTGCGGTCAGCAGGCCCAGCAGGCACCCCCGCCTAATAAGTGTGGCCTGCCCCCATCGCTCGCGTCGCCGCTCCCACACCTTCGCACCCTCTGACGAATTTCGCCCCGTCCATCGAGCATCCCATCGCCCACGCGCCTGCATCGCCATGGGCCGCCCTCGCAAGGAAGACAAGCAGAAGGAGACTGCCGAGCTGATGATCAGCGTGGAGGACTTCGCCAGGACGCGCGATTCGGTAAGTCGCGCTTTGTTTTGAACGCGCCGTCGCCCACGCGCCCTGCCGGTGCTTCCCACCTCTGCCCCGCGCCCGCGATGCCGCCATTGAAGATGGTCTCCCTGATAGCTACTGTCCATTCCTCCTCTAGCGCTCTCCTCTCTCCTCAATGCCCTCTACCGCTGTCCTCCCGCCGGCGCAGGCGCGTCAGGCCCGCGCCGGCCTCCACGCCATGTCACGCGAGCTGCTGCAGCTCCTGGGCGCCGTTCACCTCGTTTTGGGGCAATTGAGATTGATACCTGACCCGCAATTCTTCGTCCAGGTCGTTACCGGCTTGACTACCCTGCAAACCGCCGTCAGCGACCTTCTGCGCTCGTACCTGAAGCACACCAACTCTGTGCTCGGCTCGACGCCCTACCGTCTTGACACGTACGGCATCTCAAACCCTCTGAACAACAATGAGATCCTTGCTGGCGCTCTGCGCGAGTCGCCCATTCCTGCTCCTATCCCGGCTCCCATTGCCGCCGCCCCCGCCGCTGCGCCCGCTAAAGAAGAGCCCGTGAAGAAGGGCAAGAGGGCCAGGAAGGAGAAGAAGGAGAAAGATCCCAACGAGCCCAAGCGCCCGCTGACCATCTATTTCCTGTTCGCCGCAACTGCGCGTCCCGTCGTGAAGAGCGATCTTGGCCCGGACGCGACGCCCGGCCAGGTCGAGGAGGAGATCAACAGGCGCTGGAAAGAGCTCCCTGAAGATGAGAGAAATGTATGCAACCATCCGTCCTGGTGCCGACACCTCGCGCTAACTCCCACCACAGGGATGGAAGGACATCTACAGCAAGAACCGCGAGGAGTACCTAGAAAAGATGGAGGCGTATAAGGTGGCCAAGAAAGTCGCCGCTGAAGCCACCGAGACGCCAGATGTCGATGAAGTTGGTGACACCAACATGGCTGAAGCAGCCGCCGCGGCCGCTGGCGCTGATGCCGACGAGTCTGACGAAGAGTCGACTGAGGAGAGCGAGCCCACCCCTCCGCCCAAGGCTCCAACCCCTCCGGTTGAGACCAAGACCCCCAAGTCCAAGCGCCGCAAGACCGGCAAGGAGAACGGCGCCACCGCCGCTGCTCCGGCCCAGACTGCCACCCCCATCCCGCTGCCTTCGCACCCCAAGACCGTGGAGAGCACGCCCGTCTCAAAGGCCAGGAAGTCCAAGAAGGACGAGGCGAAGGAGAAGGAGGCTCCCAAGGAGGTCGTCGAGGAGCCCAAGAAGAAGCGCGGCAGGAAGCCCAAGGCTGCCGAGGAGGTCGCCGCGCCCGCGCCTGCCCCTGAGCCCGCCGCCGAGACGCCTGCTCCGGAGAAGAAGAACAAGCGCAAGCGGAAGAGCGAGGGCGCACAGGCTTGAACAAGTGGTGCTTTGACTACCCGTTGAAATTTGACATCTCAGTCACTCCGTGTGTTTTCTACTTAGCGAGCTAAAAAGGGGTTCTGGCGAGTATATGGGAGGCTCTTTCCCAACCGCTACTACAAAGCGGAGAGTGGGTCGTGGTTTGATATGGTCATGCCGCCTTTTCTTCTCCTCTTGTTTTTCGGTTTCCCTGTGTTTAGTATGACTGGCTTCCTTTTTCTGCTTGCTTGCTTGCTGGGGCTTTGCAAATGTCTTTGCGGCGCATCTGTGCTTGACAATGGCGAAAAACACGGCTTTGGGATTGGGTTGATGTATCTTGTGCAGATGACGATGGGCATGGCAGAAGACGATGAATTTTCTTACCTTTCCTGGTCTGCTGTATTCTGGCTTGCTTGAATCATGGGAACAATGACTATAAACTTGACGTACTGGGCGCGAAAGCTGGCGTGGCTGTTCATCTGTTCTCTCTTCTTGTCGCTGCTTTTGCTTGGAATAGGCTATGGCGAGGGGTTGATATTGGGCAAATCTATATGGATACTTCGGGTGCAATCTGACCTTTTGTGAACCAGTTCAAGTGATTCCGGTACCTTACTGCACGGATCATGAAAGACAGTATGGTTACATTCGCACAATTTTCCTCACGACGAGCAAACGTTAGTGTGCCTCTGCTTCCCCTGATCTGAATGCAATAAACCTCACTCTTCCATTTCCATACTCTCCTTCCCATTGCCAACCCCTAATCTTTCCCCGCACCCTCCGTCTCCGCAATCCTAAACACATACTTCACCGCACTCGCCTTGCCATTCCTCAAGTTCTGCAACCCCTGACTCACGCCCGCCAACCCTCCCGGAATGACCTGATGCGGATGCGGCGCAAACCTCCCCTCCTGAATCATGCGGAAGATCCAGCGGAAAAAGACAAAGCCAACCTGCTTCTGCTTCTCGTGCACATCACCCACCATGCTCCACTCCGTCGCCACGTACGTGTCCGGGTACCTGAAGCCCGGCGTCGCGAAGCGCTCTATCGGCAGCACGTTGGTGACGGCCGCGTCGGGCGCCAGCACCGCGACGACGTTCTCGTGGCTGCCCTTCTCGCTGACGGCGTCGAAGGCGTGTCGGATAGGCTTGTCGGCGCCCGACGCGGCCAGCGCGGCTTTGATCCCCGCGACCAGGGCTTCGTTGCCCTCCCGGTAGTCGACCACGGCGTCGCCTGCGGATTTGTCCAGCAGGGTTTCCACGTACGGGATGCCGTTGCCGGCGACGGCGATGATGGGGTGGATGTTGGAGAGGCGGGCGAGCTTGATGGCGTAGGCGCCTACGGCTGAGGCGGCGCCGTAGATGAGGAGGGGGAGCTTTTGGCCGGTGGGGACTGGGTGCCAGGGCTCCGGGAGGGAGAGGCGGACGTAGTTGCCGACGACGGCGGTGAGGGCGGCGAGGGGGACGGTTGCGGCCTCTGTGGGACGTGTCAGGTGTGGGTTGCATGGGAAATGGGAAGAGCTTCTTCGACGGAGAAGAGGAGGGTGGAGCGGAGGTTAGGTCTGTACTGTACCTTCGAAGCTGAGGCTCTCCGGGATGTGCGAAGTCGTGTGCTGCCACGCCACGGCATACTCGGCGAAACTACCACCAGGAGTGCGCATCTCGTGGAAAGCGGCGACACGGTCACCCGGCTTGAATTCGTAGACGTTGGGGCCGACGCTGTGGACGATGCCGGCGATGTCATCGCCGGAGTTAATGGCCTTGTTCATCCATTCCGGGGTTTTCCTGGATGATGGCGTGAGCTTTGGCAAACGTGCTTGTATGCATTGTGTACCGACCAGTCCTTGGGGTTGGATCCAGAGACTACGACTTTGATGACGACCTGGTCGGGGCCTGGCTTCGGGATGGGAGAGTCGACAATTTCGACCTGTGGGTGGTCAATGGCTTGTGAACTGCCAGTCAATTGGTCTTCGGGCCCTTACCTTCTCAGCGGTATAGACGATGGCTTCCTTCATGGTGATCGATTCGGATGGTGGACCCGACGGCTTTGCAGGATTGGGAGGTAGAAAAGAGCAGACGCAGCTGGGACGCACGGAATAGCCCACGGACCGAAGCTGTATTTGTAGGTGACGTAATGGAGGGAGGTGGGGCACGCTTTGGAAGGAGGGGCAGGCGCGATATCGAGCCAGTCTTCGAGAAGGTGCGACATCCCCGCCCGGTTTACAAAGCAGTCATGCTATACTGCAAGCACGACATGCACCAGACTGCCGAAAAGTGCAAGGTGAGCGGAGTCGATGGGGGGCTAAATCCGACGGCCGGTTGAGCTTACCTCATGATCGATGGAGCTATGGCCACTGCGGCTCGGGTGTGGCTGTCTTCCGAGTCTGGCTTCCCTGCCAAGAGATGGATGGTGTTTGGTTGCAGCTAATTTCTGAGCCGAGTCTCTGCAGGAAGCAGTCGTGTCTATAAGACGGCCGCTGACTGTCACGCGGAGGAGATGCGCTTATGTCATTCCGGTTTGTTGACCGACGCTCACCAGTCACTTCTACCTTTACGCTTCGCGCTCTGACGCTCAACACTGCGTCTAATGTTGCTCGCTGCTGCTGCTCCACGATCAATCATTCAGCTTCATTCAGCTGCTTTCCAGTCGAATGGTGCGTAATTTGTTGCTGCAAGACGCAGTGCGCCTGCCGATCTCCGCGCCTGGCCCCGCCACGGTGGCAGCACCGTCAGGGGCGCTCAACGTCAACCCAATCTTGACGTCCTCCCTCACAACACTCACTCTTGTCCAACACAGCCACGAGTACTCACGCAATGTCACCGCTACTTCTCGATTCATTGCCAACTTTTCTCGTCTGCCCAATCGTCTGCGCAGCATCCAACTTTCTCGAGAGGGCAGCGCCACTAACTGTAGCCACTGATCGAGGCCTACTCGCACCTCCACGCAGCAAATGTCTCCTTGGTCGTTATTCTCATCTCTTCCACATGCTCCGGGCTTCAGATACACCGACCTTTGATCGCCTCGCGCTTTCTGCTAGAATACTGGACACCCTGCTACTTCTTCCAGCTCTCCTAACGCAGCTACCTGCAGCCCATCTCCATCTGCCCTGATTCCGTATCTGATTTCCGATATTACCCTCAAATTCCAATTTCGAGTCCTGGGAAGCAATGCTCTTGCATTGGACTCGGAAGATGCTACATACCAGCGTCAGCTCTCCTTCTCAAGCTACGACGGCATATCAATCTAGTACTTAGGCTTTTTTTGCTCCAACCCATCCAACTGGTGGGTACACTTCCGAGTGATCGAACAAAACCTTCACCTGTTAACAACAGGCCGCGTGGCCCAATGGCAAGGCGCTTGACTACGAATCAAGAGATTCCAGGTTCGACCCCTGGCGCGGTCATTTTTTTGCTCCTCCTACCCGCCTTTCTAGTCCATCAACTGGCTTTACAGGGCAGTTCTTTTTGCGCGAGTGTCGAAGGAAAGTTTTGAAAAGAAGAAACCCAGCTGGTTGAGGTGCTTGGTGACCGGACTGTGACTGGTTGAACAAGCGAGGAACTTGGTCCGGAATCTGGCCCTTCTGCTTTAGATTGTAGATACATAAGAGGTGTCAGCCAGATCCGATTTCATCTCGCAGCTTTAGCTCACTTGGGAGAGCGCCAGACTGAAGTCCACTTCAGCCAACGGCCATCTGTGCGGTATCTGGAGGTACTGTGTTCGATCCACAGAAGCTGCAAGGAATTCGAAGTCCTTACCAGTCTTAAACTGGTTAGAAGCTCATCTTTTTTATCTTTTTGGTTCATGCCAGGTGCTGGAGATTGTGCATGACCGCATTTCTTTTGCGCATTGGGGCACTGCAACGGAGAGCATCTGCTGGTGGAGATCAGAAACTTTTTTACTTCGATTCTTAGGGTAGAATGAACAACAGCTTACGACCAGTTGTATTGGCACGAGGAATGGCACGAGATGATACATTTGAGAAGTCGCTGTAGGGCGACGTCTCGTGCTTGTGAGGTAATAAATTTCTGTTATGATCCGCTTAATTTATTGAGTCAATACTCATTTGCAGTTGAATCATGCGTCCACACTTCATATTGTTTGCTTTGTACCCGTGCTTCACCGTATGACTACTTATTCACAGAATAAGTAGATAATCATTTTCGTGTATTATCCACCTTTAGGACATGCTCACCGAACCATGAGTAGCGTCTTTCGGCGACATTCCGGCTGCGTGATCCCATACGCTTTGAGCCATTAAAGGCGGTTCTCTCGCGCAGGGGAGACTAATTGTTAGTCTCCAACATTCAAGCAATGATTGCAGAAAACAGGTCAGATTGACTGTTCCCTCCTCGGCCCGTTTCAGTCCTTTAGTCACGTTTGATAAGGAATAGCAATTCCTCGAGTATCTTGAATAGTCGGTTCAATGATGTGTTGCAGCGTAACGCTTTGGTGAGACTGTTCATCGCTACGTAAGAATTCGGAACTCCAGCTTATCTTGTGGGTCGCAGAAGGGATTTTGACTTTGCTTGCGACGTGCCCCCCAAACTTCTACCATGTCTTTTGAAGTCTGCACGTATTAGTGCTCGCGCGATCAGCGGATGATGTTCTTGCGGCTGCTCGAACGTTAATCAATTGCGGGTCCGGGGCAATAGAGGAAATCATTCGAAACGACTTCCCCGAGAAACTCAATGTTGATAGACTAGGAGGGTACCGATGTGTCAGGGTCCCCGCAATCCGAAGTAGCAGTTGTCGCGAGATTTGTTGCCTTCCAAGGCTGGGGACTGAAGCTCTGTATAGGGAAAAAAGAGGCGAGAAGAGAAGTTAGCAATGCAATGCATGGGACCATCTCTTTCATTTGCAGATGAAAATCATGAAACAATGTGCGTTTGTGAAATTGTGCATACAGTGAAGCAATTGGGCAGCATTATTTGGAAAGTTCGAGGGAATAACGTTGTAAAGCAATGCAGCTGCATCTCCCAGAAATGAAATGCGTTCCCGCTGTGCTATTGTACTCCCACGAGCCGCAGACGTGGGCATTCTCGAGCCGAAGGGAAGAATGAAGCTTTTAAGATTGCGGAAATCCGCGATTAAACTCATGTTCAGCGAAAAATAAGAGACCCTAGGGTGGATGTGGTATCAAGCATGCCCCCGTGCAACACGCCCAGAACGCCATCCGAAAGCCAAAAAGCCGTCAAGCTTCGTGATTACGCGGCGGCCTCTTTCACAAGCAGCCGCCATCTTCGATCCTGATCGCGGTACGACCGCCAAACCAGCACGCACTGTATGCACCTGAACCTCGCCGCACGCCTGAGCTTCTGCCAGCCCGTCACCGGGTATTGCTGCTGCCTGGCGAAGGAAACACAATCATCAGCTCAGCGTTTCACCGGGCGGACTGGCATGGTTTGGCGCGCAGGCTCTACTTGTTCTGCGGGTGGTTGGGGGGTGGGCCGTAGTTCTGCATGGGATATGCGCCGGGGGCGCCTCCATTGACCTGGGCCTGGACATCAGGGCGGTACCTGAAGATGGGTGTCAGCATGGGTGGGGAGAGCAGGGGTGGCGTGACGGGCGAGGCGCACTTGATGTCCTGGTAGAAGTTGCAGATGTGGCAGCCGACCTCGTGCCAGGGCTTCAGCGAGAAGGGAATGATGGGCACGAAGCAGAAGGTGAACCATTGCCTGCGAGGTCGCGCGCAAATCAGCGTCGGGAGCGTCTTGGTAGTGCTACTTGGCGCACGGAGGGCGGAGCAAAGGGGAAGTCGGACCAACGCTTGAAGACATGGGCGCTGAAGTTTCCGCAATTCTGGCACTGGGCCGTGACGTTCTCGTAGCCCTTGAGGCGCGAGGTGAAGGCTGGCGGCAGCGTTAGCGTGCGCAGGGCTGGAAGCTGGAAGCCGCAGCAGCCGGCGCGGCGCAAGCTGGAGGGCTGCGGCGGAGGAGCTGCTGCGCGGGAGCTACTCACTGTGCTCGCCGCAGGTGAAGAAGAAGAACATGGCGGGACAATGAGCGGAGTGGCGGGCCGGCAGAGGTGGCTCGGGGCTGGGGAGTGGAGAGGGATCCGGGCGCGGGAACGGCGAGGGTTATGAGGACGACATGGCTCTGGGCGCGCGGCGCTGCGGTTGCGCGTGCCTGCCGCTGCGCGCGCTTGGCTGCCGCTTGGCGGTGACGACGTTGACGCGCCTCAGCCACAGCCTCCCGCCGCCGCCGCCCGCCGCCTCCACCCACACGCGCACCGGCACCGGAGTCCGTCACGTCGCTGAGAAGGCCCGTCGCGGTCTCACACCGCGCTCCACCCTCCCTTATCTCGCGCCATGTCAGCGGCCCTCCATTTAGCTTGTGCCGACGCGCCCTCGTGCCCGCCGCCCGGTCATCACCGCCGCCCTCATGACCATTCCCGTCCGCAACAGCCCCCGGATTCGCGCGCTGGCTGCCTGCAATCGCGCCGCCCGACGCCGCTATGACGCCGCGATCATGCTCTGTCTGCGGCGACGCTGCAAGAAATAGATCTACATATACGGCCTGCCCTCCCCGGCTGAGGGCGTCGCCGCAAACGCCTCGTCTGTCGCTGGCAGCGCCTTTCCCTTGATCCTGTGCTGGTAGCTCCGCCGTCAGCTTGCTGGGCCTCTGCAATATTCCCTCAACCCGACTGTTCATGGACGCCTGCTCGATGAGGCTATGAATTTTCTTCGCAGAAAAGACCTCCATTTAGCCGTACGTGGTCTTGCGCGGGTCCCTGCGAGAGATCTCTGCCATCGCCCAGAGCGAGATCTCCCACCCACCCATCAGTGAGACATGACCTACGCTTACCCTCGCTTGCAGAAGGCGCCCGCCAACCGACAAACTCGTGCTCCTCGCTATGGGCGTCACCATCTCCAAGACCTCCGAACTCTCGCCCATCTCGTTCGTCAGCACCCTCTTCGGCTTCATCGGCTTCGCCTTCACCATCGCCACCTTCCTGAAAGTCACGTGGGAGAACATCCAGACCATCAACGGCGCCGCGACCCAAATCTCCGACCACCTCGGCAACCTCAAGCAAGGTTTGTACGAGGAACGCGCTCATCTACGCAAAGTCCGCCGGTGGCAGCGCCGCCGCGGTAGTTTCCAGGGCGGACCGCGCGCCGGGCCCGAGAAGGCCGACTGGTACAGTCACGGCTTCCTTGACTCGAAGGATCTGCATGACGACGACCAGTCTACCCGTGTTCTGCGTGAGGCTATCAGACATATGATCCGCGATTTTCGTTACCTGGAGAGGCCGTTTCTGAGAGATGATGTGGAAAGTCGGTATCGCGACCCGCACGTGCGTAACGGTGAGGGATATGCCCCGTCGGACGACGAAGATTATTACAAGACCGAGTACCGCAAGACTGGCTGGAGAGAGCGGTGGCTGTGGTTGCGGCGAAAGGGCGCTGTCGTGGATATGATGCAGACATTGTCGAGGCTTGAGACAAGAAGAATTGCTAAGGAGGTTGGAGAGGCTTGCTTGTGAGTCGCCCTATGTTCAGTCATCTCTCAAGATCGACGACTCGAGAAACAAGCTCACTGTTCTTATTACAGGATCGTTAGAGGCATGGAGAGGGATTTCCAGGTCGTCGATGATCGGATCTGGAATCTAGAGCAGAGGATGACAAGGGTTGTAGGTATTCGACGAGTGGATCCTCTCCCTCAGTGAAGAAATTGGTGTAGCAGAGAAGCCGTTGACACGCAGCCTTGGGCCTTCTAACAGCGTCCGGTGGTAACAGCGTGGACACCGAGGGCACCTTGGGTCAGTCGGGAACTTGTCCTTCCAGAATGAAGACCGTCTTGTGCAACCATTAGAACGTATGTTAAGTCTGTCTTCGTTGGACGAGCGGCTACTCAGTGTACCCTCTCACCCAACACGTACAAACCACCGGCTGCAACAGATCTACAAAGTAACAACGCTCGCGGTCATGCTCACATATCCTTGTAGCCAAGATACCCAGACTGCATTCGCCACAGAAATCGTGTACACGCACGAAATGAACAGATGATCCAACGCTTTGTATCTCGTAGCACGGGAGACTAGCAAACAGTAGCCACGGCACTCCATAAAGGGCTCTGATATCGCGACCGCGGAACAAGAAGAATTCTTCTCTTTCCTTCCGAACCAAAGTCAGGTCTCAGCTCGTCGGTCCGGACTCTACTATGGATGTCTCCTCTTTTCCATCCTCCACATTCTCTGGCACTTCTGTGATCGACCACTTCTCCCCAACAGTCATGTCACTCGACCCCACAAGCACCATCACGAGCACCAGCACGATCACCCGAACAGTCTTATCTGTGAGCCCTTCAACTCTTTCCCATCAAGTCCAGCAACCAACTCTCCCTTCCCATCTCAACGCGTCTGGTCTCGAAACAAGCCACACACCAGCAACAATCACCCTCACAACCACCATCCCGCCCTCAACCACCTCCACAACAACCATCCACCTAACCCTCACCCAGGCACACCCGTCCTCCACCTCCTGCCTCCCAACCCCACAATCCTACCCCTACCCCTCGGACGCCTACACAACTACCAACTTCATAACCATCACGCTTGCCACCATCACCACCACCATTTCCCCCCTCGGCCTTGAAACGCCCTCCCCCAAGCCACCGACATCAGCTTTCAGCCCCACGACCGCAACCGACAACCAACCAACGACTGCTTTCGAAGTCACGTCGACCATGACTTCCACGTCTACCATCATTCCCTCGACGGCGCTGGTCGGTACGTCGACGATGACGGTGACGCCGAGTACGAATGCGAACGCGAGTTTGGCGGTGAGTTCGTCGACGGGAACGGGGGCGTCGGCGGCTACGCAGACGGCGGGCGGGGAGAGGGTGAAGGTGAGGGTGAGGGTGGGGTGGGTGATGTTTGGGTTGTGGGCGGTGGTGGTGTGGGGGTTTGTTGCGTGTGCGTGAAGAGAAGAGGGGGAAGTGGGTTTGGTGTTTCGTTGTCTACTTTGTCCTTCTCTCTCTTTTTTAGGGGAAGTAATACTATTGTCAAGTGCGTGTCCGTGTATTTCTATATTCATAGGTGCTAGCGCTAGTGTGGGGAATGAGAGCTAGTATGTAAACCAGCGGCTATGCTGTATTAGCGTCGCTTAGTATAACCATTTTCCTTGCTTTCTGTCCCAGCAGTATTCTGATAGTTCTCTTCTCTCCATCTGACGAGCGAGAAGTCCGAGGAGACAATATCCAGGAAGCTCATCAGTTCCACCTTAATGAACAGGACGACAAACGTGACAGCGTCACGCGGCTTATCTTATCGGGCGCGTACGGGGCCCCGCGCCGCAATATTTCGCGTCGACCAGCCACACCCGCGACCAAACAAACACCGCGCGCGAGACCGCACCGCCCCCCACTCGCTGCAATGGCATCCGGACTGCCGTCCCAGCCGATTCGCGGCCTCGGTCACCCAAAGATGCAGTCCATTGAAGATTTCGAGGCTCACGCCACCGCGAATCAACTCCCGACTCCGGACTCTTCCGCACCGCAGCAGCAACTGCCGTCGGACCTGCCCGTACAGGCCGGCAGGATTTGGTCGAGCGAGTCGGTCGCCACGTTCAACAACTTATGTCTGAAGAATGCCGTTGCGAACGTCTTTGACTTTGTGCAGGAGCGCCAGACCCCTCCCGGCTGGGCTGTGAGCCTTAGGTTCGCCTTCGGAATTCTTAGTGCTGAAGGCGAGACCTTCACCATCAATCTGCATGGCCCATATGGGACCAAGAAGGAGGCCAAGGCTGCCGCGGCGGAAGAGGGGCTGAAAGTCCTGAGCGACGCTATCGAGAAGAAGAACAGCAGCAAGAGGAAGAAGCCTGGCGAGGATGCCGCGATGAAAGACGCTCAGGATTCAAGCGAGGACGAGAACGAGAACTGGATCGGACTGCTCGGAGGTGCGCCTTCCTGTTTGTGAGTCACTGAACGCGATCGTATCTAACCGTCTTTGCAGAATACTGTCAAGCCGAAGGCAAGTCCAGACCGCTGTTCCAGGAATTCAGCCTAGGCGCCAACTTCTCCATGGAGTGCATCATGCCGGACTGCCCGGACCAGCCCTTCGGCGGCCGCAACGTCCTGTTCAACAGCAAGAAGGCCGCAAAGACCAACGCCGCCCGCGACGCCGTCAAGTGGCTCCGCGACAACGACCACATGCCCAAGAAGGGCCATCCCACCAAGAAGAGAGCCAAGGCCGCAGCCGCCGCCGCCGCTGCTGCTGCTTTCACTCCCAGCATAAGCCCAACTACTGCCACAGATCCAGTCCCTATGCCTATACCCATCCCGATCGGCGCTACCGCCACCACCACGTCCTTCGTCGGCGGCGGCGGCAGCAGCTCCGAAAGCGAAGAAGCCACCTCGGCCTCCGGCGACCAAAAAGACCGCAGTCTCGGGGAACAAGTTATGAGTAAGTTTTCCCTTCCGTCTTTCTTGAATATTTTCTTTCTTTCTTGAATAGTTTTTTTTCTTCTTTCTTAAATAATCTGTTCATTCTTCCTCCCCTACTCTCAAATCCTTCCCAAAACAGAAAGAAAGAACCCCCCCCCCCCAAAAAAAAAACTTTTCTTCCACCACCATCCTAACCCACCCTCCCACCAAACAAACAGTCCTCTGCAGCAAACTCGGCTGCGCCCAACCCATCTACCGCATCACCCCCGACCCCCGCATCCCGAGCATGTGGTCCGGCGCCGCCTACTTCCCACACGACCCGGCCTTCATGGGAGGCGGTGGCGCGCCCGGTGAGCCGATCGGAGAGGTGCGCAATATTTATGGGAAGAAGAAGGCGAGGGAGGAGGTGGCGAAGAGGGTGTTGAGATATTTGAAGGCGAAGAGGGCGGAGAGGCAGAGGGATGTTGGGGAGGTGTTGGGGAAGGGGGTGGGGGCGGGGGCGGGGGCTGGGGTGTGAGATTGGTGGTGGGGAGATGGGGAGTGGGATGTGTGGGATGGGGATAGGGGAGATGGGATGGGTGTTTGGGTTTGGATTGGGGAGAGGTTCTTGTTGCATACCCGGGGATTTTATGGAGGTTTTGGGAAATTCTATCTGTGCGCTGATATATGGATCTGGAGAGTATTTTCTCTCGAAAAGTTGAATGCGTGATTGCATCGAAGTTTGCTGCTGTTTCTCCTGATTGCTTTTCCAATCCTGACGTATCCTTGTTCTCCATGGTGACTAAAGTTGACTGCTTACGAACAGATAGCTGTCTCACTAACAACAAAGATTCTGGAGCTGAATCTTTTTATAAACTTACGAAGTAATGCCTTATTCTACAATGCTCCGTTATATAACTCGACCAACCCTTAGATAATAATTCCGATTCTTGTCTTTCGCCTCCGTGGTCCCTCATATTTTCATCATTGTTCACTTCCCTCCAGCTGGACGTTTAATAGTGCATTCGTCTACGCCGAACAAATCAAGATTCTACTCCTACATCACTGATGTACTCAAAGAGTGACTGGCTGAACGAAACCGACATTTGCACGTGTTTCCTTATGGGTCGCCAATCGGCCGTTTGCTCAGCTTCGAGGACATGTACCAGGGTCGTGTCGCATCATTACAGTTGGGGCGGAACAAAGAGGCCGAAGGCGTCGTGTATATGCTGGAGCAATCCCGCTTTAGAAGGGTTACAATGAGGGAATGAGAGAGGTAAACAAAGTCAGCTTTTCCAAGTCGGGTGTCCTATGCTGAGAATGAAAGCCAATGAGCTTTTGTCAGGGAGAAGAGAGCTTCATGCTGTCAATTTCGTTGCATTTGAGCGCAACAGGTCTACCGTTACGACAATCATGTAATAATATTCGAGTATGCTGAGATCAATGTAGTGTGCTCGCTTTGCAGGCCAGAAGAATACCGGCTAGCCGGTGCTCCCTCTCAGCCAGCGGAAATCTTTGATTCGTACGTCTAGATAGATACGGCATCATGCCTCTTCCGACGGATGTCCATATCCACCAGCTTCTCCTACTGCAGCCGTAGACACGGTGCCGATGCACCAGCCGGCCCAATCCATTCTATCCCCAGACGTGCGGTACTTCTGGCAGGAGTAAGAGCTGAGAGCGAGAGGGGGCTGCGCATACAGGTTAACGTGACATTGGCGTTCGAAGCTGTGCCGCTTAGGCGCTTCGTGTACTGCCGACACTGCTACTATGACAGGCTCACAGCTTTGAATGAGATACAACGGCGCGTGCGGTTTACAGCAGGGACATCTGGCGTGCGGGCGAATGAGACGGGAAGGCTAGTCACTGCCATATTATGCCGAGATGGTGAGGCTTGGTTAGTCGATTCTGAGGAGGGAGAGTTTGAAGGAGTCGTCGCTGCTGGCTGCGAAACTGGTTTAGATGAGTGATGTGGGACGCTGAAGGGTGAAATGATGACGTTCGAGGGTATGGATGATTCTCTTGTTCCAGTCATGAACAGTTTGCTCGTTGCGCGGCTGGTCAGCATGAATGCGACGGCGTTGACAGAGGCAATGGTTACGACTGGTGCTAAGACGTTTGGGAAAGTGGAGATGGATACTGCATGGGGTGAGTACCTTGATTCGTGAGGTATATGCAGTGGAGGCGGCGCGGACGCGTTTGCGGAGGGAAGTGGCTGATGTTGATTTCTTGGGTGCTGTGGGTGTCGTGGCAGCCTACCGTGGTGGAAAGGGTTGACTGAGAGCCTTGGAGAGAGGGCGATGGCTGAGAAAGGCGGTGGCTAAAACGATGCGAGGGTAGTACACTTGAGGTCGAGACCGAGGGAGGAGGGCGGTGGCGAAGGGGGCCCCGCCATGGTGCGCGCGGAGATAGGTGAGGGAGGCCAAGGTCAAGGGAAGGATTATCAATATTCGCTGTTGCCTGAACCTGAGAGGGGGCTAGAATAGAGAGGAGTGTGCAGAGTGAACAGATGTGAGGGTTCCGCTGGACGTGATCATGCAGTCGTTGGTTTTCTGATTACCCCTTTGGTCCTTTTCCTTGCCTCAAAAGTCGGCCTTGGTGATTGGACGGGCCCAGCGTAGACAACGATAGCGGGCATAAGAGAGCAACGTCACGTTCATGGTAAGCACTGGATCCGCGCAAGGAGATCAGAGGAATCCGAGCGTCATTCCTCGTGCATCCTCACTTGGAAAGTTTGATGGGGTTTTCCGTTCATCCGTAGTCGTGGAAGACCGAAGATCCAGCCGTCAGGTAGCCAGTGGTGAGGTGGTGTTCTTGTGTCATTCCTCGTTTGGACGTCGTCTGACATGGCGTCTGCTGGAAGATAGAGCGGACTTCAACACGGTCCGGCAGAGGAAGACAGAGAGCAGTAGAAAAGACTCTCTTCGGTGGGAAGACAGAGTACAGACCAACGCAGATGCGTTCTCTTTGCACGAGCTCCGCCCCAACAAAGAGCTCAGCCAACCGGAAGCGCACGCAACTGGAGCCGGAGGGGCAGAGTGCAGCGGGTCGAGCGGCGGGCGGTTGGACGCTTGCCGCCAGGACGAACTGCTGAGTTGAGATGGTCGCCGGAGTGCGTTCGAGAGCCGGGGATGCAACGGGCCGCGTCGGCAGCGCTCGCAGATGCCGTGGGCTCCCGGACGGCGGCGACTTCGACGGCGCAGGCCCGAATTAGAAATGCACGCGGCGCAAGAGTTTGCGCGGTCGTCGTCTGCTTGTCCGGTTCAGGGAGGTTGGCCGGGCTGCCCCGACCACGCAGCGACACGGCCGTAGCGCGCGCTTTTCGCAGTCTTTTCTCCACGAGCGCCGGAGAAACGAGACGGACATGACGGAGATATCCTGGGAGGCCGCCTGGCGTGCAGCGTCGGCAGCCGAGGTACTGCTCGGCTGGGAATTAATAATGCGGCTGCTGAGCAAGCAGACGACGATGAGGTTTCCGAATGTGGATCGGCAGAGCTAGCAGCAAAGCTTGAGAGGACGGCGTCCGGGGCGAGGCTTCCAGAAGGCCAATGGCTTGCGCGCTGGGCAGAGGCTATCGCGCGGGCGGGGCTGCCGGGGCGATCTGAAGGTTGCGTCGCCGCCGCTGAAACGCCTCTCCCAGCACGCGCATCAACGCCAATCGGCACCACTTCACCAGCCCGGCGCCGTTACTGCTTCCAGCGCCCGCCCCGCGCCTCCGACGCGCCTATCCTGCGTCGAGCAGCCCGCGCCGACAAACTTCAGCGCCGTGCCCGCGGAGCGCCCGCCCCAAAGCGTGCGCGCGGCCGGCTGCGCGAGGCGACTGCGCTGCTGGCCGAGAGCAGCGGCGGGCGTCGAGCAGCATGGCGCAGACGAGACGCCGCGGCGGAGGGAGCGGGTGAGACGGGCGTGGCGCCGGGCTGGGCGCCGAGAGGGCAGGCTGGCGCAGGGCTCGGGCGGCGGACGGCGAGCGCTGGACGGTGCCGCGCCGCCACAGGCCGCAAAGGTGCATGATGCAGTCATCGTCCATGGCCCCGGCGCGCGAGCGTCGCTGCAGTCGCGGCGATATATACCACCGCCTGCGCCTGCTCCCTCTCGCCAGCGCCGCTTCCCCTTCCAGTCCCGCTACGTCACTGTCTGCCCCTCCGCCCCCAGCTCTCCCACTCCTCCCTGCTTCGCCGCTGCCACAATGGTCCAGAACAAGAGCTTCATCTTCAAGAACCCGCCCACCGGCGTGCCCAAGCCCGGCGTCGACCTCACCATCGAGGACCGCGGCTTCGACCTGGACGCGGCTCCCCCCGCCGGCGGCATCACCACCAGGAACTACTATGCCTCCCTGGACCCCTACCAGCGCGGCCGCATGCGCGCCCCCGGCGTCAAGTCGTACTCCCCGGAGTTCAAGCTGGACGCCCCCATCGACAACCGCGTCGTCTGCAAGGTCCTGAAGAGCGACTCCCCCAAGTTCAAGCCCGGCGACCTGGTCGTCGGCATGTGCCCCATCCAGGAGTACAGCGCCCTGTCCGCCCAGCAGGCCGACGCCATGCGCCACATCCAGAACCCCTTCGCGCTGCACCCCATGACCTTCACCGGCCCCCTGGGCATGCCCGGCCTGACCGCCTGGAGCTCCTTCTACGAGATCGGCCAGCCCAAGAAGGGCGAGACCATCTTCATCTCGGCCGCCAGCGGTGCCGTCGGCCAGATCGTCGGCCAGCTGGCCAAGCACGAGGGCCTGACCGTCATCGGCAGCGTGGGCGACGACCAGAAGCTCGACTACATCACCAACGAGCTCGGCTTCGACGCTGGCTTCAACTACAAGAAGGAGAAGCCTTCGGCTGCCCTGGCCCGTCTGGCTCCCCAGGGTATCGACATCTACTACGAGAACGTCGGCGGCGAGACGCTCGAGGCCGCCATCGAGGCCATGAACAACCACGGCAGAATCAGTAAGTTATCCCCCAGATCGAGTTCCCAAGCAACCCATCGACTAACCACCTGAACCAGTTGCCTGCGGCATGATCTCCCAATACAACCTCCAGCCTCACGAGCGCTATGGCGTCACCAACATCTTCATGATCGTCTCCAAGCGCATCACCATGCGCGGCTTCATCGTCGGCGACGAAAACATGGGCCCCCGCTACGCCGCTGACCACCAGCAGAAGTTGCAGCAGTGGATCCACGACGGCTCCTTCAAGGTCAAGATGCACGTCGACGTCGGCATGGACAGTGCCATCGATGCCTTTTTGGGCATGCTGAGCGGCAAGAACTTTGGCAAGGCCGTGCTGCAGATTGCCGACATTGAGAAGGAGTGAGCGGGGTGCGGGACGATGATGATGTGAGACGAGCGTTTTCTTCGGAACGGCCGCGCTTACGGACCTTGCACGTGCCTTCTGTGTAATAATGACGGCAATCAAGAGCGAGGATTGGTATGATCTGGGTGAATGAGAAATAACACGAATTCTTCCTGGCAAGGATGACCTGTTTTTGTTTTGTTTTGTTTTGTTGTTTATATCCGATATGACGGAGCTGTGAAATGTGTTGAAGACGATGATGGGATTTCTGGAATGGCAGAAATGCGTTTTCTTAAAGTCCAACAGACAATGTTTGTTTGCCTCCCTCGCTGAATCCAATATTGCTGTCATAGCAAAGGTCGCAAAGTATCGCAATAGCAGGGACTGCAGGGGCTCACAGGAATTGAAGCATTTGTCTGCATGTGAAATTGCGGCTACAACCACGTTCCTCGCATCCAGACCCTGCCCCAATACCATGCATCTTTTCAATTCTTCGAAAGCGTAGTTTATCCCGATCGACACTCCCAGCTATGACGTAAATTCGCAAGCATGACGGATCTTGCCCTGACTTCAGAGCTTTAGAATGTTGCTAGTTGTTTTTCGGTCATCTCAACTGAATTCAGGCCCTGAATACTGTAACGCTGCAAGACCTGGTGCTTTTGTCCGTGAAGCAGCATACTGCTCAGCGAAGTTTGTTGTGAGCCGCCCTGGTTGGTTGGTTGGTTCGTTCGAGACGCAGGATCCCGGGGGAAGCAGCTCCGACGTCGCCGAAGATCATCCGCCGGCACTGTTGAAATTTCTTACTCCTCCAGCCGCCGGTCCACATCTCCTGCTCCACGTCATGGAGCCGCGGCATGTTTTGCACAGGTCATAAGTTAAACGCGGCGTTTCGTCTTTCCATCAACCAATAGCAGCTTTAGCTCACTTGGGAGAGCGCCAGGTTAGCATTTCTCAACCTCCTCTGCTCTGAACCCTCACTAATAAACTACAGACTGAAGTCAACTTCAGCCACAACAGCCATCTGTGCGGTATCTGGAGGTACTGTGTTCGATCCACAGAAGCTGCAAGGAATTCGATGTCCTTACCAGTCTTAGACCGGTTAGAAGCTTATCTTTTTTTTTGCCCTTTTGATCGAAGTCTTGCTTACTGGCCAGAGCGGACTTGTGAGAGTGAGACTGTCTTTTTTTTTTTCTTGCTTTGCAGAGCTGCTACACGTATACGAGTAGATTGCTTTGCCGGTGCGTGAGTAGTGCCGGGTAGCGAGGAATGGGAATTAGCTCGGAATCGGACCTACGCGGCTCTTTTCTGCTGACTCGGGGTGGACCTGCAACGATGGAATTTGTGTGGGAAGAGAGAAGAATCAAACTAAGAACGAAGGTTTACATACGCAGGGTAGTTCAATATATTGTCAAGTCAAACACGAATTCATCGACTCAGCGTACATGTCAAGAAGCACAGGGAACGAGGAAAAAGAAAACAGAATCTGACAGCGAGTAATCATATTCTCAAATTAGGGGAAAGTTACCTACTATAAGGGGGTAAACAAAGTGAGTGACAAGCCGAACATAAAAAACTTTTTCCGGGGAGAGGGTATATAAACCAACCACGCACAACGGAGCGAGCAGCGGTCATAAGGGGGCCTAAATGAACAAAGTGTAACAGCGAGTGGGTGCCCCAGAAGGAAAAAAAAGAAACCGATAGCAGTCATTCTTTTCCACCAACGACAACAACAACAACAGTAACATACTTCAGCCTCCTCTTTTTGTTTTTCGCCCCAAAGCCTCCATAAAAGGAAGAGAGAGAGGGAGAGACAAGCGAAACATCAACCTATTCTTTCTCCTCACCTTCCTCCCACCACCACCACCACCACCACCACCCCCTCCCTTCAAAGCCCCAACATCCCACTATCCCTCCTCTGAAACCCTCCCCCACCCCCTCCACCCTGCCCACCACCACCCCCCTGACAATCCAAATACCTCCCCCCACCCTTCCCCCCCACCCCATCCTCCTTCCCCACCACCACCTGCCCATCCGCCGCCGCTCCTCCATACCCACCATCCCCCCCACCACCATTACCACCTCCTCCACCACCGCCCCCACCCCCTCCAGCCCCCCACTCCGCTTCCAGCATCCCCGCATAACTCCCCCACGACCCTCGCGGATTGAACGCCGCCTGCAGCCCGTCCACCGCGCCGCCCGTGGCCGTCGCGTAGACGGGTGTGTGGGGTGTTTGCGGAGGTACCTGGTGGTGTTGGTGGTGATGGTGTTGGTGGTGGTGCATCGGGCCTCCGGAGACGGAGATGTGGTGGGGATGGTGGTGGTGGTGGGCGTGCGGGTCGAGTGCTGAAGGAGGGGGGTGGGAGTGGGAGTGGGCGGTGTTGGCGACCATGGCGACGTTGTTGTTGCCCGTGGTGGAGGTGGAGGCGGCGGATATGTCGTAGTAGCCTTGCATGGAGACGCTGGGTTCCATCCAGACGTTTATCTGGCCGCCGGTGAAGTCGAGGCCGTTGTGGTCGGGGGTGACGACTAGCCCGCCCATGTCTGTGGTGGGGGTGAGGTGGTGGGGGTGGTGGTGAGGGTGGTGGTGGCTGTGGTGGTGCGAGGGTGCGGCGGAGGACGACAGCGAAAGCCCGGCGCCGGTGGAGAAGGGCCCGCCGATGGAGGAGAGCGGGTCGCCGAGGTCGAAGCCGGGTTGGCCGGCGGCGTCGAAGGAAGGGTGCGTGGATGTGGTCGGCGTGATGAGGCCGCTGCCTGGCATGGTTTCGAGAGTCAGTGAGCCGTAGGGGTTGACGGCTTCTTGCTTGAGGGCGTTAGCGTTGAAGGAACCTTGGTGTTCTTGCTTGAGAGACGAGGGCTCCTCTTTGCACACACCACCTGGCGCCGACTGCTGGTGCGGCAGCACGATGCGGCGCCAAGTGGTCGTCCCGGGCTCGCCGGCGTCTGCGTGCCGGAACGTCCAGCCGACGATGAGGACGCGCTCTGCGGGTTGCGGTGGATCGGTCCCGAAGGCGTTGGCCGTGACGACGCTGCCGCGCGGCACAGCAAAGATTTCCTGCACGGCGCTGAGTGCTTTGAGCGTCTGGTTGGCGTGCTCGCGGGCTTGCTGCAGGCGCTCGTCGTCGGCTGCCACGGCGCCGCGAGCGGGCACCAGGTCGCCCTTCTTCTTGTAGGCTTTCCGCATGATCAAAGACAGCTCGCCCAGCTTGCCCGCCCAGAAGCCACTGCCGAACGTGCCTGCCACCGCGTGCAGCCGCTTATAGTGCGTATCGTAGCCCAGCACGCTTTTCGGCTCTGTAGCTAGATCATCGCCCGTGTAGAAGCGCGTGTGCGATTCGAAGTGATCGAACAGCGCGTGCTCGTAGCTGCTGTTGAACTCGATCTGAATCCCCAGCTCTGTGCTGTCGCCTGGCGCGTGCGTGGCCATCAGCTCGATGCTGGATTCTGCCATAATGATGTCGCAGTTGATCAGCGTCTCTTTGTCCTCCAGCATGTCTAGAAGGTGCTTGGGTATGCTGGAGGACTGGCTTTGCAGATCTGAAATGTAGAGCGGTTGCTGCTCTGCGCGCTTGGAAAAACGGGTGAAGCAGTGCAGGGAGCGTGGAGGGTCGGAAGTGGTGTCCCGGGCGTTCATTTCGAAGCACGCGGGCACCAATGCAGGGCTCGAGGAAAGCATTTGACGGGGAGGCGGCAGGGCGTTGTGTTGTTGAGGTACGTAGATTGAACCTTGGTCGATGCTACTAAAGTCCAAGGGACGCATGCTTGCCTGTGGACCAAACCTTCGCCGCAGCATGTCATTTGAATCGTGCCGTCGATGATGACGCCGGTGGTCAAGGTCTTCCTTGGACATGTACCTCATGACTGATGAAAAGTTAGTCACGGTCACGCAAGTGAATCAGGCAGCAGGCAAGGCTGAACAGGACAGGTATACTGACTCTTCGGATAGTCCTTGAAGAGCGGCTTCAACACCTGGATATGGCTGGAGACCTGCTTCCTGGAACGAGCCTCACCGGTCCACTTCTCGATTGCATATGCTATCAGTTCGTTGCGCCCGCGGGGCTTGCCCTCATGCATCTGCTTGCGGCGACCCATTGGCGGGTATTTGACAAGCGCTGCAATGCAAGAACACGTCAGTGCCACGATAATTTTCATTGGCGGGCGGGAGGAGCGTCCCACCTGAGAAGAAAGCCAACTCCATGTGTTCGGGCCATTTTTGATCTTGTTCTCTGCAGTCTTTTGGTTGCCGAGCTCGATACTTCCGATACGCGTCCGACCGGGACAGCATTCGCCACAAGCGAGCCGCCTCCTGTCTGACACGCTCGTCCTCGTCGGCCAGCCAAGTCGACGAAGCATAGCTGGCATGCGAGCTCTGGGACGAGTTCAGGTAGCCTTGCGTCGCGCCGTTGTAGTAGTTCTCGGCCGGCTGGTAGAGCCCATGCTTGCGGTGGTCGGCGTCCAGAAAGTCCTGCTGGCGGTTGCTGCAACGCTCTTGCAGGATTGGTCTCGGAACCCCTATGTCGTCGATGATGCTGTCGTGAAGTGACGGTGCGTTTGACGGCAAGATGCATGAGCCTCTATCCATTATGAGGTTTCGGGAATGCCGCGCCGGTAGGGTAAGAATGAGGGTCAAAAAGTAAGAATGTCTGGGGTGCTAGGCTCTCGCTCTTTCGAACAGAGCAGTCAAAGACCAAGGAACGTAGAGAGCTGGACCAAAGGAATGACTTGACAGAGAAAGAGAATGTGGACGGCGAGTGTGGGAATGTAAGAGAAGTGGCCTGTTGTTTATAGGAAGGCTGGGTACGGACTCAGAAAGGAGCCTCGTTGTCGAACAATGCCACAGGGCACCATGGAAACGGCCGACAGGAGAGGCGTGGGTCAATCAATGACATAAGGAAAGCCAATTCTACCCAAGATTCACGACGCGACAGGATTGGCTGGATTTCATCTTCGTTTGTTGACGTTCTTGACTGATTTTCATAGATTTGACTACTAGAAGAATGCTGACTTCCTTCTATTCTATCATGTTAGCCTGATAAGCAAGGGCTGGCCGGGCCTTTCGCCCCCAAAGATCTTCTTTCTGGTGAGGGCCGGTCGAGTTGAGACCCTTCTCGGGGTGCCAGGGATGTAGCCTATGCGAGGAATGTTCTTCACACCCACTTTGCTGACTTCACAACGGCAGTTGAGCCGAGTCTTCGACAGGAATGCGACGGAGGTTAGCGTGTGGGCTCAGAAAGAAATTGGTTTGCTGGGCGTCATGGCCCTTGATTTCTGTTTTAGCGTGGACGATACGCGCGCCTAAGACATCAGTCGCAGCAAGGTTTTCACGAACGCGCGCGGAAAAGGCTCAGGGCGTTTCCCACCTAGACCTGAATTTCGGTCAGACGCTACCGAGAAGAGATCGTGCTGGCCTGGCTTTGGATGGCGGGCCCGCACAACGGGAATCAGTCGTCCAAGGGGGCAGCAAACCACAGTGGCGCGCTCAAGATCGCGTTTCGCCGACGAAGCAAGGGGTCGACGCGGGCAACGGGCGAAGGACCGCGCCGCCAGAATCCTTTGGATCCCCGTCTCTTTTACCGTCTTAAGCTTCTTCGAGCTCATCGGTGCCTGCGACATTAAATTTCTTTCTCCCGGCACCCGTAAGTTTTTGCAGGGCGACCTTGTTGACTTGCGTGCCAACTTTCTTCTGCATCTTGGCAATTTCTTCTTCAGCATCCTCCGGATCTTCAGCCGCGAAATCCAGGACCAATTTGCGCCCAAGCAAGTGGGTATTGCGGAGCGCGTCCATGGCGTTCTCCGCCTCGCGAGGAGTCGTGAAATCGGCAAACGCGAAACCCCTCGCTGAGGCGTCGAATTTCTTAGGTACGCGCACCGAGCGGAGCTGTCCGTAAGCTCCAAACAAGGCGCGTATGTCCTTCTTGGTTGTCTCGAACGGCAGGTTCTTGATGATAACTTTGGTCTTCCGACCTGCAGCCTTCTTCGCCTTGTCCTCTTTGCGGCGCTCCTCGGCAGCATCAAGACCCTTGTTGGACGCCTTGATGATGAGTTTGTATCCATCAAGGTTGTAGCCATCCATCGCGGCGAGGGCAGCTTGGGCTTGATCCTTGGTTCGAAACTCAAGGAAGCCAAAGCCCATGCTCAAGACCTGTCCTGGCTTCTTCGGATCCGTCCTCGTCTTCACCCGGGCAGAGACAAAGCCTTCCAGGGGCCGGAATACTTCCGTCAACCGCTGGGTGGTCGTAGAGAAGTTCAGGTTACGGACGTAAAGAGTAGAGGTATCGACCTGCTCGGACGAAGCACCGTTGGCAAGCAAGTCGGATGCGGCCAACTTTGCCTTGCCCTCCGATGTGGTTGCCCCAAGAGTAGGCATCGTCTGCGGCGTGACACCTTCTTTGAATAGGTCCTTAGGGGCCTTTTCGAGGAAGAGGATAGAGTCTTTGATCTTGCGATAGGCGAGGGAGGCAAAAGCAGTCCGAGCCTGAGGTGCCTGAGCGAACTCCACAATGGCAATGGTGCCACTGGGAGGCATGAGGAATCTGGTGACCTGACCATGCTCCTCAAACATTTTCTTGAGCTCATCGGGTTTGGTGCCGTACGGGAAATTCTTCACCAAAATGGCCGTGTCTCCCCTGGCACGCTGCTTGAACGCGTCTAGGTCCACTCCACTTTGCGAGAAGTATGCTTTTGTTTCCTGGATGATGTGCGTCTCCGCATGGGCTTGCTTGACAGCAGCGTCCGAAGAGGTAGGGTCCAGCACCTCGGACTTGCTGACACCCAGACGATCGGCAACAGAGGATATGACGGCATCGGCATTCATATACAGAGAGTTCCAATTGAATGTCGAAGTTGCGGCCTCCGCCTTCCGCTGGATTTGCCTCTGCTGTTTGATAGGCAGCTTAGAGATCGCAAACTCGTCAAGTTTATTCTCCCGCTTGGCAGCTGCAGGAAGAATATGGAGGAGACGCCCCTGGAAGATTTTACCATCAAGCTTTTCATAAGCCCTAATAGCATCCTCAGGATCTTCGAAGAGAACGTAGGCGAATCCCTTGCCCTTGCCCGTCTTGGGGTCGAGAGCGACGTGGACCTAGCGCAGAACGTTAGCATCCGCGACGCGAAGGTGCCAGCGAGGAGCAAAGAAACTGAGGCCTCATGATATTTCAGAAACAGAGAAGCATCTACTAAAATACTCTCCCAGGATCTCCTCAAATGCATTGCATCGGTTGTCCCTATCTGGTGTTCATCATGGAAAGAGGCATGCGGGAAAGAAAGAATGTAAAAATTTCTCACCTCTTTCAGGGTCCCGAGAGGATTAAAGTGGCCACGCAGATCATCTTCCGAAACATCGTAAGGCAAATTCCTCAGGAATAGACGCCCAGTCCGGCGGATACCGTCGATGTCTGATTCGACCTGGGCCTCGGTTTTGTCGGCGGCTGCGGCGCCACCAGAAGTAGGTGTTGTGTCATCTGCCGCCTCCTGCTGCTCGCCGCCAGCCTCCGAAGCACTGGACTCATCGTTTGCAGAGGGCTTCGGTCGATGTGCCAGCTCCTCCTCGTCGTCACCGTCGATCAACCCAAGCATTCTGCTCGTCTTCGAGCGTAGCCAGTCTGCATCTGATAAGGGTGCCCCCGTCATCTGCTGGTCTCCATCCTCATCTGCCTCGTTGTCTTCGGGCGAGCTTTCGCCCGATGGCTGGGTGGCTGCCGTAGTGACATCAGACGTCTCAGCCGCAGGTACCGGCTCAGAGCGCTTGGGCTTCTTCTGAACCGTCTGGTACTCGTCATCACTGCCTGCCTCGTCGACGTGGACGGCCTCGACCTTGCTCTCATCAACCGCGCCAGTCTGTTCGACTTGGATGTCATCGTTCGCCCACGTCTTGTTCTTCGACGTTGGCTTCATGACCTCCAAGAACTCCTTGAGCTTGGGGTCCGCCTCGACGGCGTCATCGACACCGCGCTTGCGTTTAAGAGAGGTCTCCGCCAGCGGCTTGGACGCCTGAAGGCCCTTGTCTGCGGCAGGCAAGGCAGCGGTCGGAGCCCGCTTGTGGTTCCTAGGCTGTGGCGCATCATCTACCTGCGACTGGCGGTTAGCAAAATCTTGCGTGCAGACGAGAGGCAGAGCTTACGGGTCGGGCTAACTCGACGCCTATTCTCGACATCCGGATGAATGTCTTGTTGAAGTACTTGACGGCCTTCTCGGCGGCCTCTGGGGTTCTGTAGCCAACATAGCCGATGCGACGGTGCGAGAGCAGCTTTGCGTCGGTGACGGCGTCGCGCTGGGCGAAGTGCTTGCGGAAGTCGGCCTCGCTGAGCGTCGGCGGCAGGTTCCTGACGAAAATGCGTGAGGAGGCCATGGCTGCAGGCCGGGCGCACTGGGGGCGGGCAGCGAGCGTGTGTTATTTGTGTGCGTGTGTGTCGCAGCGGGTGTAAATAGTGATACAAAATTTCGCGACTCAGGCTTTTTCTCGCTAGCGCGGGCGGAAGCGCCGACCGCCAAGCATCGTCAGCCCCCTGCGGCCCTTTTCACCTCACATGCCGGGCAGCCCCATCCGGAGTCAAGCACCGCATCCGACCAATCAGCTCGACCTTCTCATTCCACCTCCTTCGATAGCGCTTCTCCTCTTGCGTCCCTAATCCACTTCAGCCTCCGCATCCGGTCCCTCCACAAGTGCGTCATCATGGCCAACGAGAAGAACCCCGAGAAGCTTGAAGGCAAGCTGCCCCTTTTGCTCCTTGCCGCTGCTTCGCTGATGACTGTGTCCAGCCCAGGTCAAGTCTGCGGACATGGTACGCGATCCGAATGTCCCGGCGCCCGATAGGCCTTTTGCTAATCGTGACGCAGACCCTCGACATGCAGGAGCAGGCTATTGAAGTTGGTGAGCAGACCTCTTCTCCACGTCGGCGAGTTGCCATGCTGACTCGCGTCAAGCTACCGAAGCCATGCAGAAGTTCAACATCGAGAAGGTAGGCCTCGCATGCACTGCGCCGCGACGGGCAGTTACAAGCTCACATAGCTCCAGGACATTGCCCAATACATCAAGAAAGAGGTAAGCACCGAACGCCTGCATCTGTCGAATAACCAAATTGACCAGCCTCAGTTCGACGACAAGCGGGGAGCTACCTGGCACTGCATTGTGGGCAGGAATTTTGGAAGCTTCGTCACGCATGGTAGGCTGCAAGACGAGGCCGTACGCGTTCCCGCGGCTGACGATGTTTCAGAAACCAAGCACTTCATCTATTTCTACTTGGGTCACTGCGCCATTCTGCTCTTCAAGACTCAGTAGGTCCAACGTCATTGGCGAGGAGTTTGGATTTGGAGGGCTTTTGCTTCCCACAAAAGTGCATCTCCTTCACCTTCAACCCGCGCGGAACGCTTGCTTCGACGCTCAGGGCAATTCAGCGGCATGCTCCGGCTTTGGTTCCATCACTTCCCCACGTCTCAACCTGTATATCTACAATAGTTCGGTAATGCCAGATACGTTTCATGCTCTCTTTCGCCTTACCGCAACGGTCTCCAGGAATGAGTAGCGGCTATGCTTATAATAGGCTGGTAGGACTAATAGGAGCAAATGGCCTCGGGTTGCATCCAGCCCCCAACAGGACCCTTGCAGTGTAAGATTGATATCAGCCTTGCTGCCTGGTCTGTTTCGTCAATATTGTCTCGAAGAAACACGACTTGTATTTCAAAAAAAAAAAAGATAGTTGAACTGTGCAAAATAGAGGGTTACGATCTTCTTGGGCAGCATTTCGTTCTGCAGGTATCTATGGGACGAGGGTGGGCATGCACGTGACTGCTGGATGCCAAGACAAGCAACCTCAGGTCGCGCCCACGCACCAAAAGCGCACTCTCGGCCGCCCGAGTCACGCACAGCCAGCGTCAGCACAACGAAATGGTGTACGACTGGGATGGCAAGGAAGGCGATTGCTATCGGCTCTATGTCGAGGAGCGAAAGTCTCTGGATGAGGTGATGGAGTACTGGAAGCAGCGAGGCTTTGCACCGAGGTTCGTCGTTCATTCTGCGCTGTCGCACCGGTCCACCGTACTCTACGGACGCCGATTCGGACACGGCGCGCGAGTACTAACATACCTATAGTAAACGTGCGTTCCAGACCCAATTCAAGGTCCGTTGTTCCGATGCCTCGCATCGCGCATCCGCTTATCGGAACCACTCACTGAAGACGTCCGCAGCGATGGGATTTTCCGAGCAAGCAGAACCCCGCTCACAAGAACGTCGCGCTCGTTGCTCGCGTCAAAGAGCTATGGGAGAAGAATACAACTCAAAGAGATATGCTGCAGATCTTGAACGATGAAGGCTTCGAGATCAAGGAGCGCGAGCTCATGCGCGTCCGAGCAAAGAACCGGTGGCTGCTGAGGGTGCCCAATGGCATGAAGGGCGCAGCAAGTGCTGTTGCTCAGACACAGAAGGCCGGATCATTTCCGGACGCTCTCGTCAGGGAATTGCAAGAAGCCATCGATGTATGTGGCCGCTGCATGCCTGCGAATCCATCGCTAACTTTCATCCAGCAAGAGAATACCGGTGTGTCGCTCATTGCATCACATACTCCGACTCCAAGAGAGCCGTCTCCCGAGCCAAATCCCGAGATCCTTCGTAAAAGACAAGAGCGCCTAGAAAAGTTGCAGCAAGAGAGCGACGAGCGCTGGCGGAGTCGAAAGCGTCGACGGCGTACGCGTGGCTGGGCAGGGCTGCCTGCCGACCCTGCTGGCCCACCACGCTTCCCCTCCGAAACGACCATCGATGAGGGCAAGGCCTATTTGAAATTGGACAACCAGCTCTATCGCCAGCTGCGGGACCAGTTCCAGGCCATTTGCGAAGAGGAAGGCGTTATCAAGAAGACCATAGCCGGTCCAGAGAAGTGGCAGCAAGTCAAAGACCGCCTCATCGCTGAGAATGCACACCTCCAGAGCCTTTCCGAAGACGAGCAGACTGACAAGCCCGACCAGAAGGCTCTCTCACTGGATGTCATTTGCACCGATGTTACCAAGCGGATGCGGACTATGGAGCGTAGGATGACGATCGCAGAAGCGAAAAACATCATCGGCATCAATCCGGAAGAAAGCAGAGAGATCCGGGGCCAGTTCTACGACATTCTCAAGGCGGACCACTTCAGTAGCAAGCTGGAGACAGGGGACGAGCACTGGCAGGAGCTTAAACAACAATGGATGGCGGGTTCCGATATCCTGCAGCGTATTCTGGCACCGGGTGATGCTGATCCGCAACACCGGGAACGCCTCAAGGCTCTGGAGGTTCTCTGCCGCGATGTCATGAAGCGCCTGCGAGATGACCAGACGAAGCGTGATCCATCGCGCAAGAAGCAGATCAACACGGGTCCGGGGCCTGGGCCAGCTCCACCGCGTCACGGACACACGCCTGCCCGCAGATCGCGGAGTGCTCGCACCAGCCCGTTAAAGGCTACACCGACGGGCTACGCTCCATCTACACCCACGCCTACCACTGCTGCCGCTCCCGACATGGGCAGCGCCAACGATCTCCAGATCGACCCTTCGCTGTTGCTGGCGGCCAGCGATCTCGCCGGTCAACATCAGCAAAGCCCGGCCTACAGCGTCCAGGCAGCGCAGCATCAACAGCGCGACTATACAGGCGTGGGCTCTTCGGCACCGCATCACCAGCATCAGCAGGAGTTCAGCTATGCTCCGGCATATCCCGACCAAGCGCCGACGCCAATACCTGTGTACTTCCGGTTGCACCAGCACTCGCAGATCCAGTCAGACCCACGGCTCTGGCTGGGAGCACTGACGTCGGGCACGATGGAAGAACTGCGGGCGCTGGCGACGCGGGCACACCCGGGCTCGAGCGCAGTGAGAATCGAGGGCGTGGTCAAGGGCCAGGACTTCAAGGAGGTGAACTACCCGATTGACGACAACGAGGAGCTGGGAGGGTATCTGGCACACATGTCGACGGGGAAGGTAACGTTCGCGGTGCAGCTGGCTTGATGGTGCGGAGGCACGGCCAGTTCGTGCGACGCAGCTGTGCAGGGGGGGAGCGCGTGTGGAGCACCGGAGACGAGCGCGTCACTGCGCTGTTTCAAGAGGTCCAGCCTGGCACTCGCTCGGCCAATAGACGGATGGAGGGCAGCGCGAAAGCAGGCCCGCTGGCCAACAGCCTGCGCGCGAGGCCTGCTACCGGCTGCCGGAGATGCGTGACCGGTGGCGCTTTGCATGTGGCGAGCCGGCGGGGGCAGCAGGGCGCTGACGCGGGCACCCCTGCGGCTGGCAGCGCGTTGGAGGGGTCGCACAGCTGGCGCGAGCGCGACGCGGGGCACGCCGGAGGGGAGCTCCCACGGGCCAGAGGCGGCGTAGCGGCGGGTAGCTAGGTAGAACACAACGCAGTGCCCAGCGCGTCTCGCAGCGCGTCCCAGGTTCGACCGCGACAGCCCGCCTGTGTGCAACACACGCGTGAGCGCGACAAACAAGCTTAGCAGCCTTGCAGAGCGAAGACGATCGGATGACGCCAGGCGCCTTGGCGCCAAGGCGCTGCGCGCTGGCACCCGCCGGCCTGAGACACTTGCGCCCCTCCACCAGCGCTTGTTGACAGCAGTGGCTGCCCCTCCAACGCCTGACCTGCCCACAGCCCTTCTCACTGTCTGCTGCATCTCTTCTTCACCTTCGCCACCCCGCTTCCCCTCCGCGTCTTCCCTGATCATCACCACCAGCATACCCTCCCTATCTGCTGCCATTGCATTGACGCTCTCACTGCGCCCACCATGCCGACCCTTCGGCTCTCCCCTGCCCTCTTCCTCTCTTGCTTGATCCTGCTCATCTTCCTGGCCCGCCCCAGCCATGCCTTCGGTGCGGGCAACATCGCCTCGACGGCCCGGATTGAGGGTCAGAACTGGCGTCATGGCGACATCGAGGACACTCTGCTCGCCCTCCTGATGGGCAGGGCTGGCAACGGCAAGAAGTTCTCGAAGATGGATGTCAAGCGCGTCTACTTTGGCAATTGGCTCCGTGACTACTCCCAGGCTGTTGATGTGAGTGCTCCATCCCCCCAGAGCCGAATCGAGACCGAGACTCGACAGAGCTGCCCTTTTCACGAGTTTTCCAACTTACACTTTTGACGCGCAGGTCGGCGCTCTCAAGATGGTGAGCTCTGAGGCCATCAGACTCCTGCTCTGGATCCTTGGTTTCATGACCTTTGGCTACGGCACTGGCGAGTTCGAGGTCACCCGCGAGCGTCTTGGCTGCTATCGGTACCTTCCACAGCTTCCCCTCACAACCTGACAGCCGCTGACCTGCCATGCAGCCCTGAGGAGCACATTGACAACCCCAAGGACTATGCGGACAACATGGATGCCCGTCAGTATGACGACCGTCTCCGTGGCCCGGTTGATGAGCGCGTTGAACTCGCCATCGACGAGCGCACCGGCCTGAAGAACTACATCGCGAACGAGGATGCCCGTATTGATACTTCCGCTGGTCTCGTACGCCGCCTGTTCAGCCGCTCTATCGAACTCGCTCGCCGCTACAACCGTGATGGAAACAAGGCCGATCTGTACGAGGCTCTGAGGCTCCTGGGCACTGGCTGCCACTGTCTCGAGGGTATGTAGCTTCGACGATTGGACTGAGTACGGCTTGCTGACTGTGCTTCCAGACTACTCCGCCCACTCTAACTACACTGAGCTTGCTCTTCGGGAGCTTGGCGAGCGTGACGTCTTCCCTCACGTCGGCCGCAACACTAAGATCGAGATCGAGGGCGCCCGCGAACCCGTCTATCCCATTGTTACCGGTACTTTCGGTGGTGTTGACTTCCTGCACTCCGTGATGGGTGAAGTCAACGATAAGGCTACTCAGTCCGAGATCCAGGAGCTCGAGGGTACCATCAGCGATGCTGAGAGGAACCACGAGGCCAAGAGCATGGTCAAGGATCTGCTGAGCCAACTCCCTGACGGCCTCTTCGGAGGCAAGGACGAAGCCGGCAAGGTCGACGAGCTCGAGGCCAACACCACCGCTGCGCAGATGGAGAACATGGACATCAACCCGAAGGAGCCCGAGGCCTTCGTTGGGCAGGCTGAGCAGATCCGCCGCCAGATCTACCCTGTCCTCGAGTTCCACGACGAGATCATGCAGTCCATCTCTGAGGCCCTCGACAAGATCCCCATCATCCCCGACCTTCTCGAGGAGTTCCAGAACCAGATCAACATCTTCGTCTTCTCTCTGATCGCTCCTTTCGTCCTCCCTCTGCTCCAGCAGGTCAAGGCCGAGCTTGAGACCGGCTCTTCCGAGGTCATCCAGTCGTCTGTTGACAAGCAGCACATTGTATTCAACGATGACGACTGCTCTGACCCCACCCACTCCATGCTGTCCAAGGACCACTTCAGCAATATCCTGAACGAGCCTGCTGGCAAAATCGCCTCCCAGGTTCTGAAGTGGGTCGTCCCCCAGATCGTTGAGTGCTGGGATGATGAGGGCATCGATGTTGACCGCACCTGCGACCGCATCATCAACGGCGTCTTCCACCACCCTGCTCAGCGTGAGATGGGCCGTGACGGTGCCGTCGATGGTCGTCAGCTGATATTCGGCATCGTTCAGCAATGGTGGGAAGAGAAGAGCGACCGCGAGCGCGATGACCTACGTGACAAGCTGTCTCGTGATGGTGTTGAGAATGGCCGTAATCACAAGGAGGGGGTCCATGACAGCGGTCACGGCTGCGGCAAGCCTCTTGGTATGGCCAAGGTCGGCGGCGGCAGTGGCGGTGGCTCCGGCGGTTCCCAGAACGAGATGGCCAACAAAATCGGCCAGGGCGTTGGTGAGGCTGTTGGCGGCGGTGCTCTCGGAGGCCTCCTCGGAGGCATTGTTGGAAACACCATTGGCAACGTTCTGGAGGGCGAGAAGGAGGAAGAGCAGGTTTACCAGGCGAAAAGCTATGGCCGCGATGACAGTGGTCGTCATGGCGAGTCTGAGTACCGCCGTACCGACTATGGCGAGGGTCGTGGTCAGCGTGAGGAGTACTCGCGCTACGAGTCGGAAGGCAATAAAAGCTACGGCTTCCAGGCGAGCGTCGAAGAGCGTAACTACGGCTCTGGCGGCTACGAGAGACGCACGGAGCAGCGGTACGAATCCACTAGCGGCTCGTACGAGACCAGGAACCGCACCGAGGGATACGGCGAGAGTGGCGAGTACTACTCTTCCGAGTCCAGGTAAGCCCTAGCTCCCACAGCTGTCCATCTCTCCATCCGGCCCTTCCACTAACCGTCGAACAGGCACCACGGCCGCCGCGATGACGAGGAAGAAGTCGATTCCGACGAAGAGAAGCGCCGCAAGAAGGAGCGCAAGCGCCGCGAGAAGGAGGAGAAGCGTCGCCGTGCGGAAGAACGCGGCGAGGAGTACTCCGGCGGCGAGGACTCCTCTGACTCCAGGGAGCGCAGGCGCCGCTCCGGTGAGCACCACCGCCGCCGCTCCGGATCGCGCCGTCGCTCGGGCGAGTACGGTGGCGGTAGCAGCAGCGGCTACGGCCAGCAGGAGAGTAGGTATGGTGAGGAGAGCCGCGGTGGTTACGGCGGCGAGCGCTCTGAGTACTCCTCCGGGGGCTACGGCGGCGAGCGCTCCGAGTACTCCTCTGGGGGCTACGGCGGCCGCTCTGAGTATAGCAGCGGCGGTGGTGGTTACGGAGGTGGCAGCTCGGAGTATGGCAGCGGTGGCATGCCCGGTGGCTTTGGCGGTGAGGATGAGTACGGTCGTCCTCCGCGTAGGGGTTACGGCGAGGGTGGATATGGTGATAGGTACTAAGTGCTGCTGATGCACGCGCCCTCGCCCTGGCTCGTGGTCAATTGAGGTTGGGAACCCTTGCCTCAAAGCAGGAAGTAGATAGGATGAGGTTATGAGTGCAACGAGAATGATGGCACGGTGGGCTGGAACGAGCCTGAATCGGAAAAGGGATGGGAATGGTGGGTGGGTGGTTGGGTAGGAATTGAAATGAGAGAGCTTCTTTGCTGGTGCTTACTGAGGCCTTAGTGCCGCTCATGTGTGTGCATCTGCGTTGGGTAGCTATCCATCATGGTACATTACATAGTGCGTTACAGAATCCCCACGCGGCCCCACAACCCGTGGACGTCATTGCGTGGCGGGGGTTCGGCGGCTGATGAGCGGGAAGAGATTTTTTTTATTTGGAATACTGGTAGGTTGATGTTGATCTTGGGTTTTTAGTGCGGTTTTAGTGTGGACGATCTGGTTGTTGGGCTGAATGCTGGGACCACCCACGTCCGTTAAACGGTTGGTCTGATCGAATGAAACATTCTCTTTTCTTTTCAAACATTGCGACGTAGATCTGTAAATCTGTGTTGAGGGTGATGGAGAGAAAGCTGCATTTTTGCGTGGTGCTGTTGGTCTGGTTCGTTTTGCTCGTGATGGATTTTCTGGGCGTATGGGCGGGCTTCTGATTTTACTATGCGTTTGGTAGATTAAGCTCATATATATCAATTTACCTGAACAGTTCGTAACAAATACAGAAGTTGACCTCACGTTTGGTAAAGCTGTGTCTCCATGCCTATATCACCGGCTTAGTGTAGGTAGAGTCACAAGGACATGGATGAGCTTGGTAGCATTGGTACATGCAAAGTCACACAAATCATGTGGACAAGTAGGTAAGTAACTTGCTTTTGTCCTCGAGTGTCAACATGATGTCAAACATGCGATGCTTCACAATACTTTATTCGAATCTCCTCCATTCTAGTTGCTTGCACGTCAACATTGCTGTTGCACATGCAGCGAAAAGCGCTACGCTTTACTCTACATACAGCGGCCGTCAAATCGGAATACAGAGATGGTATCTAACAGAGTCCTTTCTTCCCTCCCTTTTCTTTCTTTTCTTCTTTTCTTTTTCTTTTTATGTTTTTGTACAAAGCGTGCTATGCGCCGGCTCGTCTTTGCCTCATGCCCTCATCCAGGCCTTTTACCAGCGCGTACAGAGCGGTGAGATTGGGCACGTTGACGTCCTTGTCCCGAGCGATCCTGACAGCGTTTCCCACGATGGCCTCGACCTCGAGCGGCCTGTCGGCCTTGACGTCGGCCAGCATGCTGGGCTCGACGCCGTTGGAGCCGACGCGAGCCTGGGCCCTGGCGAGCTGGTGCTTGGCCTCGTCCTCGGTGATCTCGGCGTAGCCGCAGGCCTGGGCGATCTTGACGATCTCGAGCATGACGGACCAGACGAAGTCGGTGGCGTGCTCGGAGCTGGCCATGAAGTGGACGTCGCTCTGGCGGGCGAGGGCGCAGGTGGGGTTCCAGGCGGCGTTGACCAGCATCTTGGCCCAGCGGCGGGGCTGGATGTCGTCGTAGACGAGGATGGTGGCGCCGCCGCGCTGGACCAGCTCCATGAAGTCGCCCAGGGCGGTGGCCTCGGCGACGGGGGCGGCGGGGAAGGTGCCGACCTCGAGGCGCTCGAGGCCGCCCATCTCGACGACGCCCGGCTCGGTCTGGGTGGCGGGCAGGTAGACGACGCCGGACAGGATGGGGTTGTCCGGGAAGGCGCGCTTCCACTCGTCCTCGATGCCGATGCCGTTCTGGATCAGCACGATGGCGGTCGTGGGGCTGGCGACGGCGGGAGCGACGAGCGACGGGGTGCTGGGGTTGGCGCCGGGGAAGGCCTTGCTGCACACGAGGACGAAGTCCCACGGGGCGTCGGCGGGCGGAGCCTGCACGGCGTCGACGACGGCGGGCGCGACGTGCAGGTCGGCGCCGAAGACGTCGCTGTTGATGTGGAAGCCGTGCTCGTGCACGTGGGCGAAGTTGCTGCGGCACACGCAGGTGACTTGGGCGCCGGCGCGCGTCAGCACCCAGGCGTAGACGGAGCCGATGCTGCCGGCGCCGAAGATGAGGACGCGGGGCATGGTGGTGCGGCGGGCGGCGGCGGGAGGCGGTGGAGGGGCGCGCGGAGGGCGAGCAGCGGGCGGCGGCGGCGGATTATTGGCGGGAGCGGAGGAGGACCAGCGCGGCCGCGGGCTCTTAATGTCATGGTCTGCGGCGCGACAGGACGGAAAAAGGGCGCAGGGTGGGAAAATCAGGCTTGATGCGTGTCAGGGGTTGCGACGGGGGGTGGGTTTTGGCAGTCGGTGTGAGTCGCGGCATTGGAGGCTGTGGGTGGGGCGCGGCAGATCTGGAGTGCGCGCACGGCGGGCGCTGCCGTGGCCTGCCGCCGCTAAACGGGCCTGTTCGGGCGCGATTTGCGGCCGCGCCGCCCGCTTCGGGGCCGTTTATGCCGCCCAGCGCGCTGGCCCGGCCGTCGGGAGCCCTGCCGCGCCGCCCAATGGCGTGACCCCTGGGCCTCTGTTTCAGCGCCGGGCAGATCATCGACTCCGTCTCCACGGGCGCCGCACCGCAGCCACGCGTGGGCCACGAGCGCCGGCGGAGCAACATCCGGCGCTGCGGCGCGGAGAGGCCCTTCCATCGCCCTCGCTGCGGCGCGGTTCGTCGTCTTGCGCTGCGCGCCGCCCGTCGCGACTGCCGCCCCGTCTGCTCTATACAGCCGCCGCGCCGCAGCTGCCACCCGCAACGCGCCTGCCGCATTGTCCCCCGTACGCGGGCCCGTCGCGCGTGCCGTCGCGTCCTCTCCTTTCCCGCGCCGGCTCTTCTTCAGACCGCCACTTCTCTGCCGCCATCGTGGCGCTGTCCCCCCTCAAGACCGTCGTCTCCGCGCGCACACCGTCCGTCTGGCTGCGGGTGCACCGCGCAGCGCCCTCGTCCGCCACTTTCCTAGTCCGTATCCCCTCCGAATGCGGAAGTGACCGGCATGACAGCACGACCTGACGACGCCTCGGCCGCCCAGCCCAAGCAGTGAGACCTGCTGCTCGCCTGCCGCCTGCCTCCTGCTTGCTTGCTGCCTGCTTTTGCCTGGTTGCTGGCTTGCCAGAGACCGGCAGGAATAGCGGGCCCAAAGACCCCTTCCTCTCTGGATGCAGGACAAATGGGAGGCACAGGACAGGGCAGGGCAGGGCTGTCAGACAGCCCGCAAACACGCTCCCTCTTCTTTCATTTGCCATGTTTTGGGGCCCCAAAGGATGCGGAACTTTTTGCCACATTGAATCGATGATTGACTCTCTCTCTCCCCCTCCTCCCCCGCTCCCTGTCGTCCGCTCGGGCTGATTTTCAATCCTGCATGCTCTTTCCCCCCGTGCGCCGCTCGTATACCTGTTGTTTATGCAGCGCACGCGCTCCTTGTACCTTGCTACCGCAATGCTGCTGCTCCTGCTCCTGCTCCGGCGCCTCCTGCTGCCACTGTTGCCGAATCAGCGCCCATGGCCGCTCCTATCCTGCAAACCCAGCCGTCCCGGCCGCACTGACACCGACGCCACCAGGTGGCCCGTCGTCGTCGTCGGCTGCGTCCTCTCAGCCGATCGAGGGCCGTGATCTCTCCATCGCCAAGCCACCCTTGCTCCCCTGCACCGCAGAGATCGCGTAAGGAAATGGCCATCGACATCCGTGCTGGTAAGGAGGAGGAGGCGGAAGAGGAAGAGGGGGATGAGGGAAAGCAATAGTGATTTACTGTACACATTACTTACGCACAGAGCAAGAGACAAAGATAGAGCGAGATAGGTAGCACGGCTAAGACCGTGCATAGCCGGTCCCAATACCCAATATCCAGCCAGTACCAGGCGCCCAGTCAGTACCCACTTTCTTCTGCGTATCCGCAAATCCCTAAGCTGCTGGCTTGTGCCCCCAGCAGACAGACAGACAACCCCTCCCCCTCCCCTCCCCCTCCACGAAAACCCTTGCCACAGCTCGTATCCTGCCTCTCACCAGCCATCGCCCCCGCCCACGAATCAGTGGTTCCCCCCCTCGAGCTGATCATCCACCCATCCATCATTTCACCTCGCGCTCCCGGCTTCTCCTTTCTCGCCCAGAGCAAGAAGAAGAGGAGGTGGAGGAGGAGGATGAGCCAGCCTTGCCTTGCCTTGTCTCACCCTCCCCAGCGCCCCGGAACCGAGGACGCCTGAAGAGCGAGAGACTTGGCTTTGATCGCCGCGGCACTACTACTGGTACATACGCTGCGTCGGCTGCGGACTGCGTGCCACATTTCCTTTTCCCACTCTCCTCTTCCTTGCCAGGGGGGAGGGAGGGGGGAACAGACAGAGTGAGAGACAGTGCGGAGCCGCTGGATGTGATGCGGATGCGGATGCGGATGCGGATGCGGATGAGGGGAGGGAGGTTCGAGGCGAGGGCAGGGTAGGGGGGTGGGGTGGAGAGAAGAGAAGGGGGAGGAGGAAGGAAGGAAGGTATGGTGGCTTTTTTTTTTCTTCGGGGATGTGGGTGGAGGGGAAGGTGTGCGGTGGTGTGTATGTATGGATGTACGTGCATGCGTGCTTGTTTGCTGGTGACTGGTGGGATGGGGGGTGGGGTTGGATATGGTGCATACGACGGGTCGATGTCGTTTTGCGGTTAGAGACGCTTCCAGGTCGGAGGGGATGGGATGATTCGTTCGATGCGGCGTAAGGGGTGGGTGGATGGGTGGACGAAGGTGGATGAGAGCAGTCTTGCGCGTGAGATTCGGGTGGGGAGTGGCTGGCTGAGGTTGTGGCCTACTTGGCAGCTTCGCCGGGATGTGGGAGCAGAGGGCAGCTGTTCGATCCGGCATGTTTGCACCGGTCTGCTAGTGGCTTTGGGAGCTGAGACTAGTGGAGGTGGAATAGGCAGCTTGACGAGGGGGGAGCACGGCGGTGCGTCGCTGTATTGGTTCACTGATGCGGCGGGGAGCGGGCAGGAAGTGAGGTGCCGTTGCGGGTGGGCTTTGACATCGACGTTGGGGTCTACGTGTATGAGCTGACTATGTACTTTTGTTCTTTAGCGCATCATCGCAAATGTAGATACCCACCGAGGTTTAGGGCTTGCGGGCGGCAGCTGCTTGCAAAGATGTAGGCTATTGGAATCAGAAGAAAGCATGTTTGTGGAATATTCTGGTTGTTGGACTCCTCAGCCCATAGTTTTTTCCAGAGCATCTGCGCGGCCTTGGTTTTGTGTTGCCTAATTGGACTTTGCTACTTACTTCAATCACTGTACGGCTACTACAGGTAGAAGAAGTATGTCACCGGTATCGAACCATGAGGACAGAATCAACATATATTTCTGCAAACGGTAGAGTTGCTCTTTGAGGATGCACCTCCATGAGCCTTTTGGCTATTAGCTACTGCGCAACTGCACTGAAGCTACTCGCACTAAGACGCCAAGTTATGACTTAAACATCAATCCCACAATCAGCTTCTTAGCGCGGACGTATCGAAGATCTAAAGCCGATGTTCCACTATAACCTAAAACAAGCGAACAGCCCCCTTCACCAAACTGACCGCAAACTTCGAGACCACACATCGTGTTGCCAGTAAAGACGGACGGGGAGGAAGTGGAGACCGGGAGGCGGGGTTGACGAAGGAGAAGCGTCAGGTTGGGGTGCAGAGATGGTGTGATGGGGAGGGAAACGAGGAATAGTAAGTTAGTGAGAGATGTGAGGGAAGCAGCGAGGTGTAGAGAAGGGTGGAGGAGAGGGTGAAGTTACTGTGAGAAGGAAGTGTAGCGTTGTAGGGTCACAGTGATCAGAAGCCTTTTAATCCAAAATAAAATATCGTTACTTTTAACTACACGCTCGTCTATACACAATCTTACTATGGTTTAAAGGAAGGAGCGTGTATTCGGTGCTGTCATGTACAACCGCAATTCCAGTCATTGTTGTCCCAGAGCGATAACCCGATTATGTCTCTTGGTCGGAACCGGAAGAAAGAATGAAGTTGGCGCTATTATACCGCCATGCTAAAAACAAAACCACCAACGCTCTCTAATGCATTAAGGAATGGAAAACGCTCAGAAGAAAAAGAGAAAAGTCATCCCTCGTCACATCCACTACCACTTGTGGCCAGCGCCGGCAGACGGGCTACCACTGCCAGTCGGGCTACCACTGCCAGTAGGGCTCGGAGAGTTGACGGTCGAGCTCCCAGAGACGCTCCAGTGGGGCTTGGTAGTGGGGTTAGGAACGCTGTTGGTGGTGCTGTGGCCGTTGCCGTTGCCGCCGGTGCCAGGCTCGCTGGTGGGCTTGCCGTTGTTGCCAGTGGGGGTAGAGCTTTGGTTGCCGTTGCCGCCATGGCCGCCGTAGGTGACGGTCACGGATGTGGTGACGGTAACAGTTGGGCCGGTCACGGTGATGGTGTGAGGCTCACAGGTGCTGCCACTGCCGCTGCCGCTGCCGCTGCCGCTGCCGCCGCTGGTCGGGGCGGGGTAGAGGGTGGAGACGGTGGAGACGGTGGAGACAGTGGTGTGCGGGATGTAGGTGAGAGTCAGCCAGGTGGAGTACCAGGTGCTGCTGCCCTCGTGGCCGACCGGGGTGGAGCAGGGGACGAAGGAGGTGATGGTGTCGACGATGGTGGTGGGGTAGACCTTGGTGGTGGTCACGGCGGTGGTGCCGGGGGCGTACTCAGAGGTGGTGGGCTTGTTGGTGGGCTGAGTGCTGTGGTGGTCGGTGGGGATGTAGGTCGAGTTCGGTGCGGTGGTGGGCTTGTCGGTCGGCACGTAGGTCGAGTTGGGAGCACCGGAGGGGGTGGGGGTGGGAGTCCAGCCGTGGCATCCTCCCTTGCAGGAAGTCACCACCACGGTCGAGGTGGTCAAGGTGGTGGTGATGTAGGTGGAACCGTGGTCCGTCTTGGTCTGGGTAATGGGGCAAGTAGTGACAGTGGTGTAGGTTGTCAAAGTCTGAGTGCTGCTGTACCCAGTACCGCTCGGAACGGTGCTGCTCGGGGTGGAGGACTGGACGGTGCTGCTGCTGCTGCTGCTGCTGCTGCTGCTTCCGCTCGGAGTAGGGGTGGATGTAGAGCTTGACACGGCGGTCCCCCACGAGCTGTGGCTGGACCACGGACCGTTGGCGCTGACAGCAGCGGCGCCAACAAGGGCGGTGAAAGCGATGGAGAGGGCGTGCATTATGACAAAGGGTGTTTCTGGGGCTCTAACGAAATACTAAGAGGAGATCTGGAAATAGAAAGGGAAGTGATCGGCTCTTGATGCTCTAACGAGTTGAGCTGTGCAGAAAAGCGAATGTCGGCTCGGGGCCTGTATTAGTGTATGGTTGATTAGGTTTACGGTGCTGGAGTGGAGAGAGAAGCCACGAGCGTGACGGGCAGAGGTATATATGCCTTCTCGCAGCGTGGCCGTGAACTCAGAGGCACGGCAGACATCACGGGTGAGCGGCGCGAAGGTTACCAAAAATGGCACCGTGTCATCTGGGACGATGAGCGGGCGCGCAGCAGGGCGGATACGGCGAGGTGGGCAAGCTGGCGGCGGACCGGCCGGTGCGAGCGCCATGACGGAGCGGGATCCCAGGCGTACGAGCCTTACGGGGCGCATGAGCCCTACGGGCGCGGGCAGGTGGCTGCAGGAACACGGCAGCTGTGGTGTGAAGCCCCAAAATAGCAGCCGGCGCTCGGGCCATGTAACGTTGCAGGCCGCCACACTTGCACTGGCACCGCCGCGTCCGCTCCGCCGCCGTCCACCGCGACGCTCACCGCTGACCTCAGCGTCACCGTCGCGCCTCCCGGCCGTTCCACGCGGCTCTTGCGCCGCCCGTCCCATTGTTAATACGCTCGTCAGCCCGCGACGACGACGCCGCCTCTCGCCATCCCGCCCCCCTCGCATCCATCTGCTGTCCCCGCCGCATACGGACGCCACCTTCACACGCCATCGCTCGCTCGCCGTCTCTGTCCTTCCACTGTTCGTGCTGACCCCGCCCGCGCGCTCCATCTTCCGCGTCAGTTCTGGCGATTCCGCTCCTGAGCCCCGCCGAAAGCGCAGCAATACGGCTAGAGGCTGCCTGGTTCTGCGCTTTTCTCCAAAGCCAGTCCCTCGCATCGGTCGGCGCTTGCTGAACACGCTGTCTTCTCCTTCACATGGCGCTCTTGGAAGGTTTCCTGCGGACGGGTGCCTCTTCCGGATCTGGCGTTGGTCGGTTCATTTGCCTTTACCCGCCCTTATCATCCTTCACTATTGAATCCCCATGCCACCGCTTCCGTCTGCTTCGATACGCTCTGTCACACCAGTCACTCTCCTGCTCTCCGCTCGCTTTGAGCTCGGTCTTACACGCCCCCGACGCCGCTTGACCCAGCGCTATTCCCAATCGGGCAACCATGGTCCACCGCAGCAAAATTTGATAAAACTTCCACCCATCCCATTCTCCGCGCTCTTTGTCTCTTCCCAACGCCTCTTTCCAGTTTCTGCTCGTGCTAATAAGCCACCGCCGCCTTCGATACACTACAGGTCCGGTATAGGCCCTGCAAGCCTGAACAGGTCGCTTAGCTCAGTTGGTTAGAGCGTGGTGCTAATATCGGCAGTCCTCACTGAGGACTCCAAGTTAACGCCAAGGTCGCGAGTTCGACCCTCGTAGTGACCAGGATACCCTCTTCTTTTACTCCTGCACAGCCTGGGACCCCTCCTTTTTGCTCGGGTTGTGGTCTTGGACTGCATGATGTGTTGACGGCTTGTTGCTTGGGCAGCGAGCAGGCTGCCGTGCTTGCGATTGTTGAATGGTCATTCCATCTTCCATACTCTTAACTCCATCTGATATGCCCCTCTTTTGCTCCCGGCCCTTCTTCTGGGTTCTGGGCGCTGCAAGTGGGCTGGCTGGCTGGTCGTGCCATGCCGCGGCAGACTTCGTCACCAAGATGCTGCAGTGCTGGGAAACAGCCTAAGAGAAACACGACACGGGAATTTTGATCAGCGAGTGTTTAGCCAATGGAGTATCCACAGCCACGCAGGCGAACAAGTCTCTTCGTACTCCTGGACGCTTTCGGTGTCTGAAGGGCGCCGTGGCGCCTGCTAAATCACGAGACAGTATTGTGGCGCAGAAATGACTCCATCTTTCCTGATTTCGTATCGTGGCCAAAGATGACAAAGTCACGTCCTAAGCTTAGATGGACGAGGGGCGCCTTGGAGAATACGAGGACGTGGCTGGCCTCGAAGCTGATGGGTTGTCTGCTTTCCCCTCAACCACACGCCAAATGTAACCCAAGATTGCACGTGTGGAAAGCGAGAAAGATAGCAAACTAAACGTGGGGGAAACATTTTCGATCGAACATGATCTCGAGACTGATTAGTAATGATAGCGGAAATGCAAGCTCTTGATGTCCGTAACATCCTTCTCCACTGCGACGAGTCTTAGACGTGTCGTCTCATTCTCGGATATCCCCATCTTGCCAGCTTTGCCTCTGCGCGTTCGGTTCTGAGCTACCGGCAATACATCGTACTCAGCTAGACTTAGTAGCTTGACGCCATTGCAAGCGGTGAGTAAGATGCTGGCTGAAGAAAGAGAAGCGCGTTCTACCATCACGCGAGATGAGAAACCAAGTGAATGACCGGTTCAAAAGACGCCAACGACGAAGAATCGCCTCAAATGTCCAGCAATATTGGATGTTATAAGTGTTGCAACGCCTAAAATCTCAGTGAGCTGCATATTAAACGTTCCTATAAGTGCACGCGAAGCTTACAGATTATTGACAGACTTCCGACTTCAGTCAAAGCCCTGCTTAACCAGACATTTTTCATTCTGACTTCCTCCAAATCACCAACGTACTTCGAACGAATCCATCGAAATAATGTCTCAAGAATGATGGTCGATGTCAGAAGGGCGACTTACTCGGCGTCAGACAACACGTCGAGCGCAATGCGAGGCAGGCTTACCACGCAAATCGGCTCTGTTCCACAGCATCATGAAAGTAATAAAGTACCACCCGAGTGATAGGTAACGCCAATACACACAATACGGATAGTCATCGAAGTCTTTGGCATCGGATCCTCTGAAGGCGTCACCAAAGGCAAAGACGAGGAAAAAGTACACTTGAGGATCTGCGAAGGGTGTTCCCACCTATGAGCTGTTAATACAAATACTATCTGAGGAGATAATGAATGAGAGTTATGGTATAACATACTTGAGGAAGGACGTTTTTGTATGAGCTACGGATCCAAGTGAACACGTTCCAGAAGCCATGCTTTACTTCAACCGAAGCTCGTGGACCTGTAAGCAGCCAAGGGACAGACTCGCGTCTAGCTCTGTCAAAGACCGAAGTGATGCCCGCAGATAAGATGCTGATAAGGAGGTTGACTTTCCGTGGGACCACGAGAGAGTTCATCTTGGCGATGACTATTCCGAGCTCTACAGTAGCGCCCCAAATGGTTGAGCGCCACGGTTGCTCGTATGATTGGTAGCATGCCTCCATGAGAAGGATCGCTGCGGGCACTATTCCTGAGCTCGATACAGCGCATAATGCGTAGAAGACAGCCTTCGCCCTGATGTAAGTCTTCATTTCAAGGTCGTAAGGTAGGTCCGGTCTGTATTTTCTGTACAATCCGTAGTCTGGAATTACGTTTGATCTGTTGCAGACAGTCATCAGAGAGGCGAGAATTCCTGAGAACGATCATATGAAAAATTGCATGCACAATCATGCGAGTAGAGAGGGGCCGTGTGAGCCTGTCATGAAAATACTAGCTGCGAGAACAGACGAAATTTCCTTCTATGACATTATCACCAACGACAGCCGTGCAACCAGCGCTCTTGCAGCATAGAAAATTGTCACTGATACTACTGTCTGTCAGCGAACGAGTTCTTCCTGCATTTTGGACTCTTACTGTCGTCTCCCACTTGGACAAAAATGACTTCTATATCTTGAGCCAAAAAGCAACAAATCTGGTTTGATGTGTGAGCATATTTGCAGACTTTTAGCTGCAATAGCTGGGCGATGCCTACGCAGATTAAGAGCTGATTTGTAAATCCAGTTTTTCAGAAAACCTTCGTGTTGTAAAGACGGATGATTGATGTTTATTCTTGAAGTGAAACCTGAGGAGGCGGCTATTTAACAGGTGCAGCCCTTCTGGCTCCTGACTTCTCTGTTACCACTCTCGCCACTGCCATAACAGACTTCGTCAAGGATGCTCCTTTCGATGTTGCACTGTTTAATGAACTGACTGGAAAACTTCCGAGCCACCGTTCTCCAGGGCGAAAAACCTGTTCACTGATTCCTCGATAGAGCTTCTCACATTAATTTTTCCAAACGTCAACATCAGCGGTAGTGAACCCCTGACAGAATTTCAAAAGAAAGCCTAAAACGCCCAGCTTATCGAGATGAATATGGAGCAATGTATCAGAGCTTTTCGCCAGGAACTTCAGACAAAGTACCGGAACCTGCTTGCAATAAGCGAGGGTATCCAGTCCAATATATCCGTGGTCTGGGCTGATTACTCTTTTCCGGGGGATAAGGATCCAGCAGAGTGGATCAATACGATGTTTCGCATCCAGAGAACAAAACGGGTCCAGCGGACTGGTCTCTTGTTTTCTACGGCGTACACGTGGATGTCAACTGGACCGTGGGAAGTTATCCAATGACCAGATGCTTGGTGGAGACGACCGATACAATATACTCTCTCAGATCCGACATGCGGCTCTTGGTCACTGTAATTGCAACGATCGCCATCAAGATTGTTGCAATGATTGGACCCTTGCTTCTGTACAGACGTCCAGGTATAGTAACGATTAGAAATGGCGTTACCTCGTTTCTAGAACTTCCAGACAAGACAACGGAAGGAATGTGCTTGACTACAAATATGACTTTGGTTCGACCATGCGATACTCAGGAACGAGAGTTTATCAGAGAGAAAAAGCCACATCAACACGGTCTTCAGCCGTATCGCGCGTACAGTGGGCCGCAACAGTAGGAATGTGAGTTTCCACTTCTCGACCGCATGGCGCACAGTGCTTCACATATTGGCTTCAAACTCCTTTCAGATACGGAATTCCACTGATGCTGAGCTCTGCAGCTCTTCACTACCTAGTCTCGCAATACCTCTTCTTTGACTCCGTGTAGTACTACGTCTACTACGGCGAGGAAACTGTCCTGCAAGACTACACTGGTCTTGGATACTCACGCGACGTAATTCAGCTACTCATGGCAGCGTCGATCCTTCTACTTGCGGCAGTCGTCGGATGGGGGACTGCTCAGGAGAAAACGGTTATACCGCCAGCTGGGCTCTGCAGTCCTGCCATCTCTGCCGCTTGTCATCCACCGCCTGGAGAAAAAGTCTTGCATGTGAAGACTGTACAGTGGGGAGAAGTAATGCAATGGAGATCTCCGACCGGGATTGGTCATTGTACTTTCAGCAGCGAGGAAGTCTTGCTGCCAGCTGAGGGAAAAGAATACATGTGAGATACCGAGAAAAGTAAGGAAATAACCTCATTTTTGACGATAACAGTAAGTTCTCCGCGCGAATATGATAGGAAGATTTCACAATCAACCATTAAATCCGCAGTGCTCTTCCCCGTTCGCTCCACACCGCACTTGCGAAAAGCACGGCCATGTCCACTGGGTGCTCTGCTTGTGCAAACTCCTCACCTGATACGCGCGACTCGGGATATGCAAGCACGCACGGTCGAGCGGATCCGTCCAAATATGCCGGAGGCGCGACCTGACACAATGGGTGCAAAGGAAACTTTCCCATTCCAAATCAAGATTGCAAGGGTCTGCATGTAGGGCATGTGAGCCGCCGAGCCAAAATGCAAGAAGAGATAGGCAAGAGGCAGCGGGTCTAGAACATCGAACTTCTTAAATACCTCTCTTCCCTGCCTATCGGGGCTGATGGAAGTCCCTCGGAGAGGCTGGTCCAGAAATTGAATTGCGGGTCGGGAGAAGCAGGAATGCACCAATTCGGAAAATATGAACAGGGTGTTCGACCCGCTCCAACGAACATAGGAATCAATGCCGATCAACTCACATGCAGGCACGGCACGCATCCGACCTTTTCAATGCAGGCACAAAAAGTACCCACATGTCCAGTCCGCCCGTCAGCCCCGTCCAGATACCCTTGTGCTGAACGGGCAACAACCTATGAACTCCCACCCGCACGAACGCCATAGACTAGCGTGGCGGGATTCGGGTCTCAATCGTGGCACCAATAAGAACCTGCTCCCCGGTGCCGTACAATCGGTAACAACCAATAGGCCGAGTTGAATTTTCCAAGAACCCGTACGGGCGACGGAAAAGCTCCGAGGGAAAAGGGTAGAAGGTGAACGCCCAATTGGATTCGTGCCGGCACAGCGATTTATCCATCCACGTTTCGTCGCTTGGCGTCTGAGATGTCGACCTTCAAACGTCGGAAGTGGAAGCGCCCCCACTTCGTGCCGTTTCCTCGTGTCAAACGGTTTGGTCAGAGGGGAGGGACACGTTGGTGGGTCCGGGGCGTTTTGCTGTGCCTCGCAGCGTTGTTAGTGGGTTTATGGAACCGTGCTTGCATGCATGGCGTGACAACGCTGCGATGGACGGAATGGCGAACAGTTCTGGAGTTCAGGATGTTACTCTATTTGTGTTGGGCAGTGGAGCACGACGTATCACTCCCTAGACGGAAGAAGGGACTTTTCCCTTATCTGGAGGCAAGTTCTCGTAACGAGATGGCTTGGCCGTTAGTCGATCTTCTTACTAACCGTCGACTTGGTGAGGACAGGCAGTCTACTGAGTCTGCCCCGTCAGTGCTGCGATGCATTACTTCTTGTGACGAATACTGTGCCGACAAAGGGATGTGAATACTCGAGGGGGAGAGAGAGACCGGTGCTTCAATCTCTTGGGAACGTTCAAGGCAGTGGTGGTTTTCGCCGTCAGGGATCCATTTTTAGCGCTTAAAACTCCTTAGGGAATTCACGCAGATGAAAACCTTGCACACAAATTTAGCGGGTGAATAGAGCATCGAGTATGGGCATAACTCACTCTCCCCCTATAACTACATAACTTCCATGCCTTTCGCCCTTGGTCGGCTACCTACTTGCCGATGTGCTTTGCCGTGATGGTTTTGTCACAGGCTTGGATTGAAAGCTTTCGCTAGACGACCCCGGTTTGAAATCTTGAAAGCGCACTCATTGCAAAGGTTTTTATGGAGACATTGGTCACAGTATAATCCAGGGAAGAACAACTTGGTAAAACGATACCATTGGCTCTGGCGGCACTGCGTCACCAGCCATCAACACCTCCAAAAAGCACTATAACTTTTGTTTGCACACATTCCTAAGAGAATGACCTTCTTCCACGCCTAATCATCAAACCCACCAAACTCCCCATCACCCTCGACCGCCTCCTTCTTCTTCCCCCCTTTCTTCTCCCCACCTCCCTTCCTCCTCCGACTCGCCTCCACCGCCGCCTTCCTATTATGCTCCACCTTCCTCTCAAACCCGCTCTTCGTGCTGATCTGCGTCCGCCACTTCCCCCTCCCCTCCTTCAGCTCCACACCCGCCCTCCTCGCCTCAACGCCGCGCTTCTTCAACTGCTTCTTATCGCGCTTGCTGGGCGTAGGCAGCGCGTCGAGCAGCCACTGCTTGACCGTCGCACCCTCCTCGCCGACGCCGCGCAGCTTCTCGCTCGCCTTGATGACGTTCGCGATGTTCTTGATGTACGGGACGTCTTCTTCCGTGTAGAGCGTGACGGCGACACCGCCCTCGCGGCCCGCGCGCCCCGTGCGCCCCACGCGGTGCACGTACGCCGCGCCGCTGGTCGGCACGTCGTAGTTGACGACGCCGTTGATGCCGCGGAAGTCGACGCCGCGCGCCAGCAGGTCCGTCGTGATCAGCACCCACACCTCGCCGCGCCGGAAGCGCGCCATCACGCTGTCGCGCAGGCTGGACGAGAGCGACGAGTGCAGCACTGCGATGCGCGACGAGCCGCCTGCTTCGGGCGGGATGTCGTATTGGAGCTCCGAGTAGAGGGCTTGCGCGCGGGGGATGGTTTGCGTGAAGATGAGGAAGGGAGGGCGGAGGGTTGGGGTGCTGCTGTCGCGCTTGGGCGCGGTGGGGTGTAGGAGTTGGCGGACAGCGAGGAGCTTGCCTTGTTCGGTGGCGGCATAGGTGAGCTGGTGGTGGATGTTGGGGACGGCGGAGTCTTTGAGGCCGACGATGAGGCGGATGAGGTTGGGTCTGGTGATGCCGGATTCTTGGACGGAGGTCCAGCGAGACGTGATGCTGTTTTTTGCGAGCTCTTCAATGCTGGACCCCATTGTGGCTGACCAGAGGCTGACTCTAAGGAGAGGGTTGGTGCAGGAATTCCAGATATCGAGAGTCTGCTCGCGGAAGAGAGGATCAAGCAGGACATCAGCTTCATCCAGGACTAGGTATTTGACAGTCGAGATTGAGCCAGCCTTTCCATTTTGTCCTTGAAGCGCGTGTAATAGAGTAAGAGGCGTCGAAACCAGGATGTCGGATTTCACCAGCTGGCCTCTCTTGCGTCTTTTCGTGGGGGTTTTGCTGCTCTGCTCCTCCTCTGATGCCGAATCGTTTTCGTTTTCACTGGCACTTCCCTCGTCAGAAGAGGCATCGCTCTCATCTGACTTGGCGTCCTCTTCCACTGGCCGTTCCAAAACCTCCATTCCCTTGCGCATAAGCGAAACCTTGATCCCCGTCTTGAGGCTCAATTTCCGTCCCTCGTTGACAATTTGGCTGGCGAGTTCCTTTGTCGGAGCGAGAACGATAGCCTGAATTCCCTCTTTTTCTTTTGCTGACGCATCCTGTCCATTGCGGATCTGTTTGCGCCAGCGCAAAAGGGACTCCACGACGGGAATAAGAAAAGCCAACGTCTTTCCACTACCCGTGGGCGCAACCGTGAGCAAGTCTATCCCGTTGGCATCGGGGCCAGCGGCTTCTAGCAGCAGCGGCAAGCTCGCCAGCTGCACCTCTGTAGGCACCGTGTATCCCTGCGCATCGATATTTTCGGCCAGCTTCCTCGAAACATTGAAGCGAGACCGCAGCTGGGCAAAGGACGTAAGCGGTTGCGGGAACAGCTGCACCTTGGTCTTCTTCTGCGGAGGCTCCTCCGGCTGCACCTTGGACTTCTTGCGCTTCTTGGACCTCCGCTCGGCCGTCTTTTCCTCCGCCTCCTTCGCCTTGTGGTCCTCCAGCAGCGTGATCTTAACCTTATGCGAGCGCAGGATCCGCTTGCACTCCTCCTCCGTCACTGGCTGCTCTGCGTCCGTAGAGTCTGCTGCTACCGCAGCTGCAGAAATTGTGGCTATTCCTTGCGCCTCATCCGCAGAGACCGACTTCCCGGCATCTGCGTCTTCCGCACGCTTGTCTTCCCGCTTGCCGTCGCCGAAGAAGTCGAGTTCTGGGGGGAGATCGACCGTCGGCACTGCAGTGTTCTGGCTGCGCTTGCGCTTTTTGGACTTGGGTTGCGCTGCTGTGTCGGAGGCCTGCTCGATGTGGGAAGTGTCGCGGCCGAAAAGCTGCGGGTTGGCGGTTGCGCCGCTCGAGGGCGTCTTCAGCGCGGGCGCATTCCTCGCCGCGCCCTTGGTGACGCTGGTGCCGCGGGAGAGAACCTTGAGAAAGTCCATGTCGGAGGCGTTGCGGGTCGATTATCGCGGCTGGCGCATGTTGTGCGGTGCGGTTGGCGTTGGCGGTGCAATTCCGCCCTCGAAAAAAATATCCGGGTCAGAGCTTCGCGCCATCACGTGCAACGTACTTTACGTAGTTTTGAAGATGGATTGCCTCACTAAATAGCATTCGCCGAATACAAAGGAAATGGACAAAATCTAGAAGCAGCATATGCGCAAGTAGTACAGATTCTTGCTCCGTGGAGCAAGGGGTTGCTCCTCTAGTCAACGGCTCCCTCTACAGCTTTTGTCGCCCGTCTTCCGCTCCTCCTATCCCAACCCCGTCTGCGGCCGGCGGCCGGCTGACTCTCTCCTTTCCATCCCTAATCGCTCGCCCCCTTAGTGGTGGGCCGGTGCGCTCGACCTGTAGCCGACGATCTTCATCCGGCCGATCATCTCGCCAACGGTGAAGAAACCAAGGACTTCCGCCGCAACAACGCCAGCGGACGCGAGCTCCGGCCGGCTCATGTTCCTAAAGCGTCCCAGGATGTTGGAGGGCTGGCCGGCGACGTGGGAGATGCTGGACGGGTTCTTGAGGGCGTTGACAAGCGGCTGGAAGTAGGTCTGGAAGGCTTGCGCGGAGCTGGAGGGATCAATGAGTACATGCTCTGTCTCAGACTGTACGCGGGCTTCGCTTACGGAGGGCTCATCTTGCGGGCCTCGAAGACGATCTTGCCGAGCTCGAGCGCAACGCGCGAGTAGTAGAGGGTCGGGGGGATGAGAGCTGCGGGCGTCCAAGTCAGTCGGGGCTACGCAAGCGCAGCGGAGGAGTGGCTGCGGCTGCGCCGGGGTCAAGGGCACAGCGTGCAGCATGGCGGACGGATGGGCAAGCTGCAGGCGTCTAGAACACCATCGAAAGCGCCAATGACCTTGCTACAGCTGCATCGCGTCGTCGCCAGCAGGCCCGCAAAGTGGCAGATGACAATTCGCGCAGAGGGGCTGCGAAACGCAAGGCGCACTTACACTGGACGAAGCCAGCCACCTTCGCGGTGCGGCCGCCGGCGGAGGCCAGACGCTGCAAGGCGGCGCCGCCGAGCTGGGAGGCCTTCTGCAGGGCCGCGCTGCCCTGCGAGCTCACGCGGGACAGGCTCTCCGTCGCCTTAGACGTGGCTTGGGCGGCCTTTTCCTTCGCGGCCTCGGAGGTGCTGGAGGCGTGACGCAGCGCGGGGTGGCGCACGGCGAAGCGGGAGTGCCGCAGCACGGCGCGAGAGGCGGCGAGAGACATAGCGGCGGCGATGGCGGAGCGGAGATGGGGTGGTGTCGAGGGTGGATGGTGCTGCGTGCTCCGGGTGCGTTGAGGTGCAACTCAGCCGTCCTGCCCGAGAACCTTTGCAGAGGCTTGGCACGCGCCGCTAGCGCCTGAGGTATTGCCGGCTCTGCGTAACAGTCACATCGCCCAACCGAACACCACGCGCAAACTTTTTGCTTTCTATCCTGTTGGGCCGCCTGCAGCAGCGCCCGCATCTCGCAGCCCGGCGCTCATCCAGTCTGTCCTTCTCCGCCACCACTCCGCCCGCCCAGCGCGCCCAGCAGACAGCCCACCCTCGGCGCGGCGTCCCAGGCCTCGAGACAGGAGGTACGAGCGAGAACTAGTCACTTATGTTGCGCAGATGACATGCCAGGCCCGCGGGAAGACGGCGTCGACGGGTCAATCAGACGCCTGTCCTCCCTCCCGCCCACCACACCACCCCTCCTCCATCTCGTAGCGTCTCCCTCTCCCGCCGGGGTATGGGTGCAGACGACGTCGCGCGTGCCGCACGACGTCGTGCGGGATCGAAGCATCATCCTGTGCTGCTGAGTGCACATGTCGTCATGGCTGCTCGTCTGGACGGACGCCTCATCGCGGGCAATGACTTCGCATCCCAACCTACCCTCTCTCCCCCCGTCTAGACCGTCATTCATTTCCCCTTGACACAACGACTGCTCCTTCCTTGGACGTTGCCCGCGTCCTGAGTCGTCGGACGCTGCATCGCTCGTACCGCTCTTGTCCCTCTCTTCGCGACCTACCGCATCCTCCTTCCCCACCGGAGTCGTTGACCAAACGAGACGCCAGAATACTGAGAGGAAATTGGACGGTTGACAAATAGGAATTTTCTGAAGACTCCTGACCCTCCTTGACCAAGTACCGAGAAGTACCGGAAGCGAGATGGACCAAGAAGACTCGAACGTCCAATGAGAAGAGAAAAAGAAATTCACCCAGACGAATAGGCCCGCTGCGAGCATGGCACTCTCTACGGGGCTCTGACGCTCCCGCCCGTACGGACTTGCGGAACCGCAATCCTGGACTGCTCGTCCGGATTGATCGTTTACCTCCGGCTGTGTGTCATCCAAAACATGCCCAAGACATATCGGATCGTGGTGCTCGGCGTGGAGACAAAAGAGAAAGAATATCGAAAGCGAGAATGAAGATGTGTCGCAGAGACGTCATACCGCAATCTCGGCAGCGAGTCGCGGTCCTCTGTCCCCATAGTATCATCCATGGAACGTTGTTCGGTGCATTTTTCCCATGAATAGCGCGCGCCTACGTTATCCACGACCGAGTTCTGGAAGACAAGAGCGGACCGAGGCGCCAACGCTGTGAGGTGAGCTAGCAAATTGTCATCAGCTTGTACGCAGCGATCGGTGCTGCCGTTATGCCGTCGATCTCTTGTGCAAGCGCCAATGCCGCGCCAGCCAGAGGGTCTGGCCGGCATGTTGAATCGTCGACAGTGGGCTGGATACGAGACACGCCTCTATGGAACCACGAAGTTGCCTATCGGATTAAGCAGAGGTTGTTCTGGGCTCAGGGGCAAAAGTACAGCAATCGCGGTGAGGATGCTATCCTCGGCTTGGCAGCGCAAAGTGCTCAAAGCGCGCGGGATTGTCATCGGCACTTTCCACAAACTCCTCATCTCCGCGTCGATACAGTAAGAGAATCCAGATTGCTAATTTTAGGAGAGGGGCAGTCTAGAAGGGCATCAGCGGAGGTCGGCACGTCGTTAATGTAAAGTGGATGGATGGAGCTCCAGTCCGCGAGACCGCTATCTCCGGAGTGGAGTGACGGGCGCACATGGCCAATTCTCGACGCGTAACCGCTCCGGCGACCAGCAGGCGAAATCAGGGACATCAGGGGAGATGAGTTGCTCCAACAGAGTACAGAAGATTACTGAGCTAAAAAGACAGCCGCAGGACCCCTCCCCACGCCGCCCACGCGGCCCCTGAACCGCCCAGTCCTGATTGAGGGCCTTATGTCGTCAGATATCCCACAGCCCCGCGCCGAGTCCTGAATCCTTCTATTGGGTGGCCTCGAGGGGCAGCCAGCAGCGGGCACGGCGAGTCGGAACAAAGAGCGGGCCGCACGGCCTGCAGGGCAGCTTCGCGCGGGCTTCTAGAAAGAGAGGGCGCTGGGCTGGTCACGCTCCCGTCGGGCTGAGGAGGGCGGCTGCGGCGACCCCTCCGGGCGGCATACCAATCGTCTTATGGCCCAGGAGCCGGAGATCGAGGCGCACCCATGTCGCGGCGGGCAGCGACATGCTGCAGCTGCAGATGAGGCAGATCGATCTCGTCGAGGCAGCCGATAGGCCGAGCAGCCGCGCGGTGGCACGGCGCGGAGGGGGCGGCCAGGCGGGCGGCGGCAGGGCGAGAGGGCGCAATCTGGGGTCGGGGTGGAGGCGCTGGGCAGGGCGGACGACACGGACGTGTCGCGTCGGACAGAGGGCGGTTGAGGCTAGGGCGGTGGTACGCGTGCGGGCTTGGTGCAAACAAGCTCAAGGCGAAAAAGCAATTCGTGTACATGGGTGGCACGATGGAGGACGTCGATGCGGCTCAGCCCTATCCTCGACCCAGGTCCGCAAACAGCTAGGCGCGCGCTCCAGCGCACCTTACCTAACCGGCGGGGCGGGGAGATGACTGTGCCGCGGCGCGGGCGGGCGCAACGGGCTGGCGCGGGCTGTCTGGCGGGCAGCGGTGGAGCCGCAGCATCGTGAAGGATCGAATTGTCCGCAGCATCGGCCACTTGCCGCTTTCTCTGCGTCGCAGGCTGGCTAAATGGCCTGACATGCATCGGAACGGGAGGGCTCGTTCCCCCCGCCGCCCCCGGGCAGATCATTGCTGCAGCGCGCCCGTCGAGCGGATAAAACGCAGCGGCAGGAGATTATGCAGCACGCGAGGCATGATGACGCCTTGGCTGGGGCAGCGCGCGGGCGGCGGCAGGCTGCGCAGCGGGCAGTTCGGCAGCGGGCATGGGGCGCCACGGCGAGCCGCAGCGGGCGCGGTCGGTCGAGTGTGGAGGGCGCGGCCGAAAGCGGGCAAGGGCGGCGCGGGCGCGCGCTCGCAGTTATCGATGGCGCGAGCATGACATGTAAGACTTTGATGTCAGCCACCGCGGCGATACGCTGCTCGTGACGGGCCAGTCGCCACAGCAATTCGCCATGTTCCGGGCCTGTTGATCGCCGGGCTGTGGAGAGAGCGCGGCCCTGAGCCCCGAGGGCAGCAGGCATTAGCCGACGCGCGCTGCCCGTCTCCATCCATCACACCACGGCTGGGGCGGAGGCGGTGGGCCGGGCGCGCAATCGAGAACGAGGCACAGAAGGCTCCGGCCTGCCTATTCTTAACGCGCCTCCACTCGCGCGGGAGCTGGCACGGGCGTGTGCATGATCGGAGGCCGCGCGCGGTGGCTGCCCGCCGTGCCCTCGCCTAGGCGGCGCGCGTTGGCGACGCTGCCCCCCTGCCCGTGGCCCTTCCTTACCTGCAGCGTGTGGGTGCGGAAATATGTCGATCGACTAAGATGGAACGGTCAAGCGCGCCTGCAGGCAGTTACAGAACTGCTCAGTGGCCTGGTGGGCCCGGGCTACGGGCCATGCACAAGGACTTATTCTTTGACGACATGCTGCTGCGCTATTCAAACCCATCAACGGCGTACTTATTACCAGTCATATTCCACTCCCAGATGTGGCTGCACTATTTAGTCCCTCCCCTCCCCGAGTCCAGCGCCGCCTGACAAGCGCATGCTCCGCGAGCAGTCCCGCAGTCTCCTTCACACTCGTTGCGTCCCTCGTTTGGCGTTGCAATGGAGGCTCTCTGGTCCTTTGTCGACCAGCATTGGTGGCTGACCGTCTTCGTCCTGACCTTGTGAGTGCCTTCACATGCGGCGAGCACGCCCCTGCTAACGCCCGCCCGCAGCCTGCTCAAGGGCGTGCGCACCGTTGTGAACGCCATTGCCTTCTACGCCCTGTACCGCCCCACGCCCATCCCCGAGAAGCCCACGTACACGGCCGGCGACGTCACCGTCATCCTGCCCTCCATCGACGGCGATGGCGAAGAGCTGCGGGAAACTATCCGGTCAATCTTGGGCTGTGCGCCTGCAGAAATCATTTTGGTGACGATCGACGCCAACGTGAGCCGGGCCAATAAGATGATAGACGCCATGGGCGGCGCCGCCGTCAAGACCATCCGCGTTATGAGCGTCGCCCAGGCGAACAAGCGCCGCCAGATGTGCGCTGCAATCCCCCAGGTCAAGACCAAGATCATCATCTTCGCGGACGACGACGTGATCTGGGGCCGCAACCTGCTGCCCTGGATCCTGGCCCCCTTCGAGAACCGCAACATCGGCGGCGTCGGCACCAACCAGAAGATCAAGCGGAACCCCAACTACCGCTATCTCTCACGCGAGTACCTGTGGCAATTTCTCGGGGAAATGTACATTCGGCGTCGCAATTTCGATATCACCGCCTGCACCCAGATGGACGGGGGTCTTCCCTGCCTGTCCGGCCGCACCGTCGCCTATCGGGCGCGCATTCTGCAGAACGGCGACTTCACCCACGGCTTCCAGAACGAGAAGTGGAACGGCTACACGCTCAATGCCGACGACGACAACTTCATCACCCGCTGGATGGTCTCGCACGACTTCGAGACCACCGTGCAGTACCACCCGGAGGCCGAGGTCCAGACCACCCTGGAGTGCAACCCGCGGTACCTGCGGCAATGCCTGCGCTGGGTGCGAAGCAACTGGCGCAGCAACTTGACAACGATGTTCGTGGAGCGCCACACCTGGACGTAAGAGATCCCTTCCCGAACGGGGCGCCCGATATTGCTTGAGCGTGCATCTGCTGACCCCGACCGCGCAGACGCCAGCCGTGGAGCACGTACGCCGTGCAGCAGACCACGCTGACGGCCTGGGCCCTGCCATATGACCTGACCCTTTTCTACACTTGGTACCGCGCCGGCCTGAGCGAGGCCTACTCTTACGACGCCCGCGTCGCCGTCGCCGTCGCCCTCGCCTGCTGGGCCGTCCTCAGCAAGTGCACCAAGCTGATGCCCCACTTCGTGCGGCACCCCGAGGACACGATCCTGCTGCTGCCCGTCGTCGTCGTGTTCGGCTACGTCCACGGCCTGATCAAGCTCTGGGGCTTGGTCACACTCAACGCTGTACGTGCCCCCCCGCCGCCCAACCGTGTACCCCGCACCGCCCTTGCTCGTGTTACTAACAGCGCGCGCCTCGCAGACGACCTGGGGCAGCAGGCCGGCCGCTGATACCGACGACGCCATCAGAATGGAGCGACCCAAAGCGCAAGCCGGCTTTGCGCAGACGGACCCCGAAAAGTCTTTGCTGCATCAGTCTTTGCTTCCAAAATAGACGCGAGACGCTTTTGTTCGTGTTGCTTGCTTGGTGGTCTTCTGTCCGCATAATGCCGCGCTCGTGCCCCTCTGGAACGGCGGCCGAGATCTAATCTTGCATGGCTGGGCTAGGTTTGTTGATGATGTGTCGCACAGCGATCGTCGCACGCCCGACGGTGGTGTGCCTTGGTTTCGTCCTTTTTTTTTTTTCCTCCAAGTTTTTTGCTGCAAACAATGCACGGCGGAGGCGCCGAAGGCTGCGCTCTGGGTTTTTTTTTCTGCTCAAGAAAAAAAATGGTGGGAGGCTTGCATCAACACATTATTCTGGGCCATTTGTCGCGCTGCACTGCGAAGGGGGTTTATTGGTTCTCTTTCCTCCCATTCTTCTGCTTCTTCTTCTTCTTTTTCATTCGGCTTTTTTTCTTCTTCTCTTTCGCATTATGCCTTTTTGCCGTATTTGCCGATATCCCAGGATGGCGTAGAGGGCAGCAGCTTGCATCATCATGTCCAGAGACAGACTCGATCTCACGATTTGCGTGTACAGTACACTTTTGCTCATGGGCGGGTAAAAAAGAAGACCAATATAGTCAGCAGTAATGCTATGCATATCTCTCACGACGAAGGGTGATGGTGAAACGCGACGGTAAAGCAGGTATTTTGCCCATTGGTGAATGGCAGTCGGCGGCGCGTCCGGCGCCATGTGCCCGAAAACATCACGCAAGACACTACGCCACGGCTATGCAGCCCCGAAATCTGCCGCGCTGCGGACGTCATGGCCTGAAAGCGTGGGATCAGCGGGCTGGAGCCCACTCTGCGCAGCTTCAATGGGCATGCCGGAGGCCGTCGAGTGCCGAAAAGGGTCTGCGCGGATGCCCATGGCGCCGCACAGGGGATGGCGCGCCCGCGCGGCCGGGTCGTTGAAGAAGACGCTGGAGAAGAGCGATCACATTTTTCATCGGCGGTCATGCAAGATGCCTCGCGCAGGATTACCCTGAAGAAAGCTGCGCGACCTGCATTCGCGCGCCTGCTCCAGTCCCCAACCGGCCGCATCGCCGAGCCACGGCGCCGGTGGAGAAGGGCGGAAGGGTCTCTGTACGCCACAGTGTCAACAGCCGCGGCGCGCCTTGGCCGGCGGCCGGGTCCCCCATTCCTTCAGCGCGGTGGCTCGCGAGCATCAACCTCTTCGGGCGGGCGGCGGCCTGGGGACCCCTACCGGCGGCCATCGCGATCCGCCAGATTGCCTGCGGCGTCCACTCCGGCCGCACCCAACTCGCGCTGCCGACGCCCGCCATCGCGCTGCAAGCTGCACGCGGCAACAGCCGGTGGCAGGCAATCGCAGCACGGGCTGTGATGGGCGTGACGGCGACGCAGCGGGAGCAGCAGCCGGCGCGCAGGGTCTGGCTCGCTGGGTCTGGCGAAGGAGCGCCGCGGACGCGACCCACCCGGCTGTCATCATCCACGGCGAAACAGTGCGCGCGGCGGAGCACCGTGCCAGGCGGGCGGCCGGGCACAGAGTTTATATGCGGGCAGGGCCGGGGTGCGTCGTCGCGCGTGCTGCTTGCTTTCTTTTTGCCCGCCCGCTGTGCGAAATAACGGTTGTTCCCGAGGCCCTCCAGGGGCCCTCTGGATCAATGATCGCGCGCCCACGAGCGTCGTCCTGCTTTGTTTTTCCCGCTCCCGCGCGATCCAAGCACCGATCTGCCTCTCGCGAGCGTGCGCTCGGCCTGTGGCGCGGGCGCGGTGGGGCGGGCGCAACGCTGCTGGCCGCGCGACGCTCGCAACACGCCGCCCTTGTCGGCGAGCCGTCCCTCGAGCGTTCCCTGGAGGCCGTCCGTCAGTGCGGTGCGCCCATGGATGATCCCGCTTGCACGCCGTCGGTCGCTCCGCGCTTCCCGTCTGCTCAGGCCAGTCGTGTGCGCGAAGAAATTTCCGGCTCGGCCCTCCTACGCGCGAATCGCGGCGCGCCCAGCATCGTCATCGTCAGCATCGCGCAGATTGATCGTGCGCGCGCGCCCATCGCTCCGAGCCGGCCGTTGGCACGACGCGCGCAGCTGCTGACCGGCGGGCCCGCCCAGCACGTACGCCGGGGTGCAGCCTGCTGCGCGTCTCCATCGCGGCCCCTCCGCGCGCGACGCTGGCCGCGAGCTAGCGGTAGCCACATTGCGCAACTGTAGCGGCGCTTTGTCCGTGATGCAGCGCCAGCCAGCCAGCCGTGCCGAGCTGGCAAGCCCGGATGGGGCGCGCAAAAACCACGCCAGGCGCAATCTCGGCGCGTCCGCCAGTAGCGCCCTATCACCTCCGCAATCCACGCTCCGCTAACGCTCGACCAAGCGCCAGTCCCCTCCACCGCAGCGCGCGCTGCTGTTTGCTGGCCGTCCATCAGCGGGCCTCGCAGCACATCGCGTGTGTCAGAGCGCGGCCAGACGTGCGATCCGTGGAGCTGCCAGCGCGCGCGCGGCGAGTGGGAAGCAGTGCCGCCAGGAGAATCAGGAACAACACCAGCCCTGCCCTTGCAGCACATCGCCACACTATTGACACAGCAGCGCGCCCCCACAGCCGTTGCGCGTATGGCATGCGCAGCGCTGCGCCGCCCGCCGCGACTCGCTGCCAGCGCGACTCAGCCGGCCGCCGCCCGGGCCCCGATGCTGCGTCGTGCGCAGGACCCTCTTCTCGATCCCTCTCTGTGCTCCCGCGCCTGGCGGCGGGAACTTCCCACCACCACCGACTGCGCCAGCGCCGGGCCCGTGCTATGCCCGGCTCTCCCGCTAGGGTGCCCCCCTCCTCTCCCCTCGCGTCGAGCTTTGCGCGCGACGCGACAAGGCCAGCGGCTGACTCGCGCGTCCCGGCCGTACCAAGGCCCGGCCGCGATGGCGCGCGACTCGGGCGATGCGGGGGGTCGTGGGCGATCAGCCACGGCTATCACGGGCGCCCGCGATGGCCTCGTCCCTGCCGCTGCCCCCCTCCTGCGGCCGTGGGCAGTGCAGCAATCTTGCTAACTCTCCTGCTAACGTTTAGTCGTCTCTCGATCAGCAGCCACTTCCGCGACATTTTCACTAGAGCTGAGCGCAGAGCGGAGTTGTGACAGGTCCTACGGCCGCGTCTACGCGCCTGCGCCAAGCGCGACGGCCTCTCTGACTTGCAGTGCAAACTAGCAAACTCTAGACATACTTGATCTATCTACTATCGGGATCGGAGGGTGTTCGCAGCGCGTGAGGCTCACGCGCATGCGCTCGATCTCCAAGCGGGCGCCCTTAGGGCTGGCTCGCAAGCCACGCTTTCCCCCCCCTCCCTTCCCCATTCTCCCCCCCCCTTCCGCCCACACGAAGCTCCCACATGCCTGCGCCTTTTTTTCGCCACCACCGAGTAAGTACTGGAGCAGAGCCGCAAGCTAATGCAAGTGTTTCGCCCAAGCCAAGCCCCATCGTGATCAGCCAGCGGGACGAGAAAAAGGAACATCAAACCGTTTAATTCGTGCATCTGGAAGCGAGAGACGGACCAATAGCGCCGAAGAGGGGTCCATACCGGCGGCCGTGGTCAGCAGGCTTTCATCCGGAGCTGAGGCATGCGCCGGCCGCGTAAGTGCGCTTTTAGACAGCACACTAAGCGGACCAGGCGGATGAATTAATGCTTCGCAAGCTCGTACGGAGGATTTGCATTTCGGCCTTGGTGTTCGACTCCGCCGCGGGCAGAAGAAGTTTTGTTGCCCGTGGGGTGGTGTGGGAGCGGGTTGGTGCACGAACGGGGTAGGTGTGGATGGTGGTGTGGTGGCGAGCCAGACCGAACGAACGCCCACCCCCCCTTCCGCCCCTTTTTTCTTTTCCGTGCTTACAGGGACTTCTCGACGGCCTCGAGCTCGTCAAGCACATCCTTCCACTTCGCCCACTCGGCATCTCCTGCAGGGAAACCGCCCTGCAGCGGCACCCTGCCGCCGTCCCGGTCGCCGAAGCCACGCAGCCGGCTGATGCCCTCCTTGACGCCGATGACGCCCCATTTGCCGACCATCTTCTCGCCCGCGGCCACCTTCTGCTGCAGCGAGCGCAGCTCTCCCAGCGACGCGTCCAGCGAGCCCTGCTCGAACAGGTTGAAGATGCGCACCACCGTCTTGGGGAACATGGACGCCAGCCCGTCGATGGCGCCCGCGCCGTTCAGCGCCAGCACGGGAAACAGCACCTGCCCGAGGCCGGTGAAGGTGCGGAACTTGGAGTGGTCGACCTTGGGCGACAGGGCGACCAGGCCCAGGTCGTCGAGGTTGCCGTGCGACATCTTGCAGCCGACGATGTTGGGATGCTGCGCCAGCTGGATCATCGTCTCCGGCGCGATGACCACGTTGTTGGAGACGCCGGGGTAGTGGTAACTGCGAGGGGGCAAAAAGAGGGCAAGCCAATTAGCATTCTGGTACTGACGGCAACTCTATTTTGACGTTGCTTCTTGGGGAACGTGGCAGTCGGGCCGCATCCATAGGTGGATGACGTGGGGGAGTTGAAGCCTTCGTCCGGATGCGGAAGTGCTATAGAGCGTGGACTCGACGCGCCCGGACGTGTTACAACTCCCCATGCACTCCTTTTTTTTCGTTTGGGTTTGCAACATGCGGTCCCCAATATCAAGCTTGGCGTTTCCCAAACTGGTAATTGATATTCGAACATGCAGCTCCTTCGGAGTTGAGGCATTGGTTCGGATACGGCAGTCCAGCCACTCAGCCTGCACTCAGCCGCCGCTCAACCAGTCGAATTGCTTCCAATTCCGGCCGCATGCCGAATTCCGACCGTAATCGGTATCACAGCAATCCCGAGAAAAAAAAAAGGGACCGAGACAATCCGAGGTGAAAGGGGGACACGGAGAACCAGAAAAAAAAGCGCGCACTCACACAAGGATGGGAATCGGACTCCTGTCCGCCACGGCCGTGAACCAGCGCACAATGCCCTCCTGCTGCACGGCGCCCGCGAAATACCCCGGCGCGAGCACCATCCCCCACTGGGCGCCGGCGTCGCGCGCGTCGGCCAGCTGGGCGACCGTCTCCTCGACGCTCTGCGTCGCCGTGCCGGCCACGATCGGGTAGTCGGCGAAGCCGGCCTTGGTCAGCTCCGCGCGCACGCCCGACAGGATCGCGGCCCGCTCCTTGTTCGTGATGTGGACGGCCTCGCCGGTCGAGCCGAGGATGACGAGCCCGCGGATGCCGGAGCGGGCGAGGTAGACGGCGTGCGCGGCTTGCGTGGCGACGTCGACGGGGGCGATGGTCGCGTCATAGTTGGCGGCGGTCTTGGAGGCGAAGAAGGTGGGGACCTGTTGGGGGGAGGAGACACGATGGCCGTTAGAGATATTGCTGCGTCTGCTGGGTACATGAATCGAGGGGTGGGCTGCTGCTGGGGGAGATTGGAGGGTGGTTTTTGTGGTTCACCGGTGAGGTGGTTGCGGGAGGGAGCGGAAGAGGGACGGACTCACAGGCACGTAGATGCCCTTGGGCGGAGAGGCAACCATGGTGGGCGGGTGGGGAGGGAGTCTATACGTCTAAGATCTAACGGACAGCGAGGAACGGGCAGGTCTCGAAGACAGCAAATGCAGAGGCACCGGGCGCGTGGCGGAGAAAGCAGAGCAAGCAGGACGCGTCGAACGGATACGTTCCCCCGCGCCCTTTTTACATTGCAACGGCTACGAGAGCTGGACCGACACCGGTCGCCTAAGCGTGCTCGCCATCCGCGATTCTCGGCAACGAAGGCAACTGAACCGCTGCGCCTGGCGTGCTGCTGCTCCCCCGTGGGCAGAGCGAGGAGGTCAGACGAGGGGCAGCCCGCACACCCCACCCCACCTTGGCCGCGATGACGCTGCGTCCAACACCGACCTGCACCGAGTCGGCGTCTGCGTCGGCGACCCAGCTCGGCATACATCATCCCGAACTTTAAAAGCTCGTCCATCTTCGTCATCGCGGCCGGTGGGAGATCGACTCGCGCGTGGCCGGCGCACCACCCGCCCCAAACAGACTGATTGCGCGAAACGCGGCGCGACATGACTTGCAGTGGGCTCAAAGGGCCCGGCCAGGCGCGCTCGCTTCGCCGCGTGGCGCTCCGAGGCGCGACTCGTGCGCCCGACCGACGGGATTAACGGCGCCTTCCTGGGTGGTTCTTGTTTGTTTGGCGTTATGTCCGGTGACTGACTTGGACGTGCGGCCCCGCTGTGGGACTGTTGTCTCTCTCTTTTTTTTCTGCTTCGGCTCTGCTCGCTTTCGTCATTTACCCCGCCATGGGCTTAGGTGGAAGGGGGAAGCTTTCCCGGGGCGTGGCGTGTGGGAGGCTTGGGGGCCGACTCGCGGGAAAAAGCACGCAGCGGGTGGTGAGGAGCTGCGCGCGTGGGGTTGACGCAGGAGGAACAGCCACGCGCAGGCTTGGAGGGGAGGGGAGGGCAGCCCAGGTTCGTGGACCTTGTTGTCCTGGCATCTCCAGCGCTTCCAATGCGTCTTTCTACGGTGCGCTTCGCTCCTTTCATCGGCTTTCTGATTGTTGCTGCTCTTCGCTGAGGTTCGCGCTTCTTTGCCGCGAGAACACGTCGGTAGCGGAGGCAGATTTCCTGTTCTTTCTTGTCTATTGAAGCTTCTCTGCTTATTCTTCTGCTCTCCGCATTTCACACTCGTTCTCATCTGCTTTTGGATACCCCATCGAATTCTCAAACGTCATACCTTCAGCAAAATTTATAAACCTAGCTTTCAACTCGTGGGACCACCACCTCCCTCCACACCAGCAGCAAAACCACCACCAGCGATGTCTCCACCCACCCGCATCCTCGACTCCCACATCCACCTCTGGCCACACAGCGCCACAACACCCACCTCCCACGCCTGGATGACCCCCGGCGGCCCCCTCTCCAAACAACACTCCCTCTCCGACTACCTCTCCGCCTCCTCAACCACACCACCCTCCACCACCACCCCCTCCCCCTCCCTCGTTCGCGGCGTCGTCTACGTCGAAACCGACCGCACGCTCCACCCGCCCCTCCACCACAGCAGCACCGCCGCCGCCTCCTCCCCGCCACAAATCCTCACCCGCACCGCCCAACCCCTCGACGAACTCCGCTGGCTCCGCCGCCTCGTCGAAGGCCACCCCCTCCCCGGCGAAGCCTTCAACCCCGGCGACGGCGCCGCCCTCATCTGGGGCCTCGTCCCCTTCGCCCCCGTCGACGCGCCGCTCGCCGACTTCCGCGCCTACCTCGCCGCGGCGGAGGAGGTCGCCGGGCCGGAGGCGTGGCGCCGGGTGCGGGGGTGGCGGTTCTTGGTGCAGGGGATTGGGGAGGAGGGGGTTTTTGGGGATGTGGTGGGTGGGAGGGAGTGGGCGGAGTGCTTGCGGGAGTGTGGGAGGAGGGGGTGGTGTTTCGATGTTGGGGTCGATGCGAGGAGGGGGGGTGTGTGGCAGGCGGAGCGGGTGGTGGGGATGTGCGAGAGGGTGAATGGTGGGGGGCACGTGAGGGAGGGGGAGGAGGTGAGGTTTGTTTTGAGTGAGTTGGGCTCTTTTCTCTTCGTCGTTGCTTTTTTTCCTTTTTCCCTTAGCGCTTGCTTGCTTTGGGCTTTTGTTTCCTCCTTTGGGCGGTGCGGATCAGGTATGAGGCTGGCTAGTTGGGTGCGGAGGCGGATGTTGGATTGCTGGCCGGTTTGATTGGCTGGGGGCTGGTTGCTGACTGCATGTCAACAGATCATCTTTGCAAGCCGGACATGGAACAGCATCCCACAACGCCCGCCCAGATCGACGCTTTCAACCGCTGGGCCGCCGTCATCGAGCGGGCAAGCAAGTCTCCTCACGTCTATATGAAACTCTCGGGCGCCTTTTCGGAGATCGCGGACCAGGACCCCGATGCCCCGTGGTCGCCAGACCAGATCCTCGACCGCATGCGGCCATGGCTCGATAAGCTTTTCCAATTCTTCCCGCCTGAGCGAATCATGTTTGGTAGTGACTGGCCCGTCTGCAACGTCCGCGGACCTGGGGATCGATTGGCGTGGAAGAGTTGGAAGGCAGTCGTGGAGAAGATCTTGGACGCGTATGGGCTGACGGATGAGCAGAGGGATAGAGTGTGGTACGGCACGGCTGTGGAGGCATATCGGTTGAGCCCTCCGACAGAATGAAGATATACGGTAGATGAGTGACGACGCAATGCTTTCTTTTATTACAACAATAATATTTACTGAAGATTCACGAACAAGCCTCCATCTACGAGCAATTGCGCGCCATTCTGCCACCAACTGATTAGCGAGCATTCTTCCGCAATTGAAGCTAGGGTATGAGTAAGCACTCACCACATATCTACTCAAATCGCTCGCCAGAAACACGGCCGGCCCCGCCAAATCGGCCGGCTCGCCCGTCCTCCCCAGCGGTATCCGCCCCTCCATGTACGCCCTCTTCTCCGGATCGGCCAGATCCTCCTCATTCAGCTGCGTCCTGATGGTGCCGGGCAGCAGCGCATTGCAGCGGATCCCGTACTTGCCCAGCGCGCACGCGCACGACTGCATCAGGCTGAGCACGCCGGCCTTGGTGGGCGTGTAGTGGGCCTGGCGGCCGCCGCCCACCAGCGCCGAGATGGACGAGATGCCGATGATGGAGCCGCCGTGGCCCTGCGCCGCCATCTGCCGGGCTGCGGCTTGCGTGGCGTGGAAGGCGCCGCCGAGGTTGGTGTTGAGGGTGAATTCCCAGTGTTCGGTGTCGAGGCTGCGCAGGGCGGTAGTTCTTAGCCAACAATACCAGACAATCAAATCGCAATCGCTCCAAATGCATTCGCTCGTGCGTTCGTTCGCTGCGTGACAGACGGAAACTCACTCCAAGAAATCCGCAAACCTGCACACCCCCGCATTACTAACAAACACATCCAACCGCCCAAACCTCTCCACCGTCTCCCGGACCAGCCGCCTCGCCGTCTCCGGCTTGGAGATGTCGCCCGCCACCGCGATCAGCGCGCCGGCGGCGGCCACCTTCTCCTGCTGCATCGACGCGAACTGCGCGGCCGACTTGTCGTCGCCCAGGTGGTTGACGGCGACCTTGGCGCCTTGGCGGAGGTACTCGAGCGCGATGGCGCGGCCGATGCCCGTCACGCCGCCGGTGATGGCGGCGACTTTGCCGGCGAGGAGTTGGGGCGTTGCTGCCATTTTTTCCCCCCCTCTCTTCTTTCCTTTTTGCGGGGAATGTGCTGAGTCGCGGTTGTGGGTGGTGGTGGTGGTGGTGGTGCGCGCGCTCCGGCGGAAGGCTGTCTGGCTGTTGGAGGGCGAGCGAGAGAGCGCGGGGCACGACGCGGAAGAGGTGGAAGAAGGTAGGTGGCCGAGGAGAATGCACGAGCAAAACCAGAAGAAAGCGAGATCAATTCCCTTCGCCGCAGCGCAGGCCAGTAGGTAGAAGTATGCAGCAGCCGCCTACCTCCCACCGTCCCTACCCAGCGTGCCAGCTACACCAAATTTTCTCCCCTCTCGCACCGTGATGCCCCGCGCGCGCGCCGCGGGGCTCCGCGCTCACAGCGCAGCTACCTCTCCAGCTCCCTCCCTCCGCAAAGCCCGAGCCCCTCCGTAACCCTCTCGGCCTCTGACCTCATGAGGGTCCAGCCCAGCCTGCCGTCGGGTCAATTGCCAGCGAGCGAGCGAGCGAGCCCTCGCGCAAAACCTACCCCCCCGGCAATCATCGTCAAACACCCTCCGCAAACCGGCGACAGGTTCGCCGGCGCGGCGGCGGCGGGACCGCACCGGTTCCGGTGCCGGATGGCGGGGCGGCGTCGGCGGCGTCGTCAATCAACGAGCCAGAAACGGCGACTGACTGGCTGCCAGCGAAGAGGAGAGGAGTGGAGGGGCGACGATAGCACATGATACCACTAGCTAGGTACGTACTGCTATCTGGACACCACCCGGATCTAGGCCCTGAGGCCCGCCGGTTTTCCCGAAACGGGAAATGAGCGCCATCTGCTGCCGGAATGGGGAGGGGACTGGACTGGGCTGCGCTACCGCTCCGTGTTGTTGTGCCTGCTGTCTGTGTGTGTGTGTGTGTACTGCCTACACCTACCTACCACCGTACTCGCACTTGTGGCACTCGCTGCATCGCGACTGCACAGCGCAGCGCAACGCAGCGCCGCGCGTCTCGTTCGTGGCTCAGCCGCCGTGCCGCGCCGCGCCGCACGCCGCTGCTGCGTAGCTATTGGTTTTTGTACTACCTGCCGCTCCGGAGTATACTGCGCTGCCTGCCTACCCACTCACCCTACCCAGTCCCTGTGTACCACCACCGCTGTGTAGCGGGGCTACCAGTAGCAGTGACAGCAGCGGCAGGGTAGCGGTAGGGCAGGGTAGCGGAGGGGTAGCAGTAGGGCAGGGCGGGGCAGGGTAGCTACGTGCTACCTAGCTAGCTTGCTACCTAGCTGGATGATGACGGATGGAGGGGGAGGGGGAGGGGGAGGGGGAGGGCAGGAGGGGTGGGGCGGGAAGGAGCGCCGCGGCCGCGGTGGTGCCGCCTGCCTGCCTGCTGCTGCGGCAAGACGGGTGAACGGGCCTGGCCTGGGGCGCGAAACGCAATCGCGCGAACGCGAACGCAAAACGCAATCGCAGAACGCAGAACGCAAGAAGCACGAGCACGCACGCACGCACGCACGCACGCACGCACGCGTCCTGGCGTGCGTGCGTTCGTGCGTGCCGCAGCACGTTTGCCCGCACCACCACCACCACCACCACCACCACCACCATCCCCCTCCCCCCCACGCACAACACAACATTACCGTGCCCGCGGGTTGGAATTTTTTTTTCTTCGTGTCTGCTGGTGCGCCGGGTGCTTGCGACCCTTTTTTTCTTTGCTTTTTCGGTGCGTTTCCTGGCTCGTGGATGGGGCTGGGGGGCTGGGCGGCGCGGCTGGGAGGGGTGGATGGTGGAGACGGTGGGGGAGGGGTGGTTGCCTTGTTGCCTTGTCGGTGGGTGGATGGTTGGATGGATGGATGGACTGATGAGGTATGTGTTTGGTATGCTTGCGTGCTTGCGTGCTTGCTTGCTGCTGCTGCTACTCCCTTCGTGCTGCTGCTTGCTGCTTGTAATCGATCACATTTTTTTCTCTCTCTTCTCATTCTTCGTCGTTGTCCTCCTGCAGCGCTTCTCGATCCTCATCCGGCTGCCTGCATCGTCGTCATCCTGCGTGTGCGACAACAGGTTGTTCGCCAATCGGCCGATGCACTTTCGTCACGCCCTTGCTGATGACGCGTGAGAGACCGAAAATAAAAATAAAAATAAAAAAGTTGGATGCGGCTCCGGAGGGACAGGACGACCACAACAAGGCGCGTGCAGGGAGGATGCGGATGCCAATTGCCGGGTTGCCGTCGACGACCGCGTGCCCATGCAGGCGCCGCGGCAGTCAGCCTGGCTTGCTGAGAAGGCCGAACGAAAAGGGCGAAGGAGCAAGAAAAAAAAATAAAATCTGGACCTGGGGGCCTGGACTAGCCGGGAGCTGGAACCGGCGACTGGGAATGGTACCTTGCTACCCACACACACCCAGCTGGCCAACTCCTTCTTCGGTGATGAGATTAGCGGGCGTGCATGTGCAGCGTGCAGGATGGATAAGTCGAGGCGAGGCGGAATGCCATGGCTCATTTTCGGGAGAATCGCTCTGGGGGGAGGGGAGCAGCAAGCCCTGCGTGGGTGGTGTGGATGGATGGCCGGATGGGGGTGCGCGAGTGGGTGTGGCGGCCAAGTCCAATCCAGAAGAACGAATGCCCCAAGGCGGAAACAGCCTAGACCGATGAGGAGGGGAGGGACCCTGCAGCAGCTTGATGGACGGGCGTGCGATGCCCGTCGTCGCCCGGCCGATGCGATGCGATCTCACTTGCTGCACGCTTACTCCGGCCGCTCGTTCTGCTCCCGATGATGTGATGCCGATGTTGGTCGAGATTTCCTCGATCCCGGCAAGGCGCATCCCTCCATCCCGGCTCCTGCATTGCCCCGATGCAAGTTTATTTATATTACCGGTCAGCGTCGGCCGGTGGTGTGTGGCCGCTGCAAGCCACCCTGCCTGCAACCCTCGGCAAGCGGGCTAGCCGCACCCCCTCGATATAAGCCTTATGCGTCCTTTGGCCTGTCCCGTCCCCCTAGGCTGACAGGGCTATGCTTGCTGTGACGTATTCATCCGGTGCCCTAGCCTTGCCCCCCTCTGGCTCTGTTATCCTGGCCTCGAGTGTGCGCGCTCCGCTACATGCGGTACGAGGGTACGCGCGCTGTGTGCCATGCCATGCCCACGCATCGAGATGGCTTCCTCACGCCAGCCGTCGTCAACCCGGATCCTCGTCTTCCTGCTTATCCCGTGCTGACGCCGCGTCTGCACGCCGCCGTGAAGAAGTGATGGCGCTCCTGGGATGTCGTTGAAGTAAATCGTCCGGACACGAGACCATCGCCTGGGACCGTCAGTACTCAAACCTTACCCATCACCGCCTCGAGCCCACATGGCGCGGCCCTGCTATCCAACTTCAGTCCGTCCAGCATCGGTCACATAGGAGCCTGGCAGCAGGTCTGGATGCCTGGGATGAGCGTACAAGGTCGATTGGCAAGGGATTGCAGCATCTGCATGGGCAGCTGAAGCATCCGTCCGGATGCTGGAGGGCAGTGAGAAACATGCTCTTCGCATCCAGAGGAATGCTTCAGCTCCGGATGCGCTGCTGTTGCAGTCCGACGTGGACCGTCCGCATGCACATACCTCCAACTCCACACTCTGCACGCAAGGACCATTGCCCCTGAGTCACCACGGCAATCATGACACAAGATTCCGCTTTACTTCAACTACGCCGACAATGGACAGCCGCGCTGTATTATATTGAGTACTCCAACTGAAAAGAAACTACCTGTAGCTGAGGACCCTGACTAAACACTATAAAAAGGAAATGGCGCGATCCGCTTTTCGAACAGAGGAGAAAGCAAGGCCGGAGAAAAGAAGTTGATGAGCACTATACTCGAGCCTCCAGGAGTACTGATTTCCTATACCATCAGAAAAAAAAAAGAGCAACCCCCGGCCCACTTTCATAACCGTCGTCCAGATATGCTGATAAAAACAGAGTAGGACCCAGTACCATGGGCAAAAGGAAAGACTAGCCAGTCATTGAGAGAGCTTGCTGCAATATAGCGAACTGCTGTGAAGTGAAGTCGCCGACAAGGGACCGTTCCCCTGGATTTTCCCTGATAAACCTCATGTCCCGAAAAAAGAACAAATGAAAAGACGGAGTGGTGTCAACCAAGGAGGAAAATAAAGGAAACCTTGCTACCTTGGAATAGGATGATCTCCCAACCAGCAGGCGTCATCTTGGATTGATTAATCTTTGCTCGCGGGCTCGGTGTCCACCAACGCTAGAGCTGCGCTTATAGAGTCGCTACCGCCGACACTGCTTGATCGCCTTGTGTCGTCCGGCGAGTCACCTTCCGCTTTCTTCTCGTCGCCGAGGCCCGATATTGCCAAACCCTTCTCTTCGTCTTCCTCATCGATCTTGTGCGGATTCGTGTTTTCCTCATCTTCGTCATCGCCGCCCATGAGTGCCGGAGGCCGCTGCTGCATCGCCCTGGCCTTGGCAAGCGATATTGTCTTTTGTTGGTAGGTGCTGATAACCTCTTTGGTCTCGTCACGGTCAATGGTTGCTTTCATCAGTGCTGCCATCCACAGGCGGCCTTGCTGAAGGTTATCAACGGCGAAGTAATGGACGGTTGGTTTGGTGAAGTTGACAGCCTTAGAAAGTCCAGAACGGGGGGGCACCAGCTTGAAGATGAACATTCCCGATGTGTCGTCCTTGACATCGACCGAGTTCGCGCTATCAGCCTGCGCAGAGGTAGGTAATGAAGCATTCTGAGGAGACGTTGGCGAAGACTTCGCGCCAGTCAACGCCGCGTGGAGACCGGTGATTCGTTCGTTATTGGCTGGCAGAACGCGATGGCCGGAGATGTCAATCAAACCTTTCTCCGCCGTGTCGAACTCGGAGTAGTAGTAAGACAGCCGTCGACCCTTAAGGACGAACAACCGAGTTTTCCATGTCGTCATCATGTTCGAGGACCTTTTCTTCATCCAACCGCTATAGTCGGATCCTGGTATTTGCTCTGACGGCGGCTTGTTTTCCAATCCTCTTTGGTATGCGCTAGTCTCTTTCTTCGTCTTCTTCCTCGCTCCGCTGCTGGTGCTAGGGGTCGTAGAGTTGGCGGTTGCACTGCGGAGTACGTCCGTTGAGGCGTCTCCGGAGTCGAAGCTCTTTGATGTTTGCGAGGGAGTACTGGATCCTGTACGAACCGGAGAGTTCATTGGCGAATCCTTACTGGGAGAAGCCGGGGCGTTTTTGGCACCGCTCAAAGTTCCGGCAAGGGCATCAGAAATCGCTCGGAGGCCTGTTGCGCGCTGCTTGGGGAACCTCTGAATGGCTGGCGGTGGTGAGGCGCGTCCACCCGCGTCATCGTCCTCTCCCAGGTTGGGCGAAGAAGCTATGGCATCTATGCTTGGGGTGCCATACTCCAGCTTCGTGACGGTCTGAGAACGCTCTTTGTTGATTGCCTTCGGAGAACTTCGCAGCTCAGGACCGCTTGCCGTGCGAGCGCTTTGGCTCCGTTTTGCGCTAGAGAAGAAGGAAGAGTTGAGGATGGGTTCCGAAAACTCCCGGATGGAATCGCTGCTTCCAAATCTGCTGTGCCGTTTAAATGCTGACATGCGCCTTCCGTCATTACCAGAGCTCGACGTCCGCGAATGGCTGGGACTGTGGCCCTTGCGCAGGACGTTTCTGTGCTTGCGATTATCAACCTCTCCACCAGAAAAATAACCACGGTCAAGATCCGGCGTCACAACTGCCAATCCATTATCACGCGGGCTTTCTTCTCCACTAGTCATGTCCCGCATTTGCGCCGAAGACGCCGGCCGACCATTGGAGATTGCGTCACCCATCTTCCAGGCACGATCAAACGACGCTTGCTTCTTGTGCTGCGTCGGCGTTGCCTGGGTTACTTTCACGGCGCTCGAGGATGTCGGGGTCGTCGGAGTGTTCGCAAATTCAATCGAGGAGTGCCTTCGGTGGTGATTCATTTCCCTCACAGACGCGGCCGACGGACGTCGCGTGTGATCGATGCGCGCGGAAGTGGGTGTACCGGGAGTCTGTTGCGAGCTTATCCGCTGCGACTGTTGTCTGCTGGACGGTCTGGCACCGTTGGAATCCATCAGGCTCGGTATCCGCGGAAGCACCGTGCCAATCGAGGTGCTGCGATGGCGGATGGACCCGGCATTGGAGCCCTGTTCTGACCCGGAGTAGTCTTGCCCGCCGCGCGTCATCTCAGTGACCTCCTGCTGCAGGGCCTTGATCTTCTGCCATATCTTGAGACGCGGCCCAATGGGTCCGAGGTCGAATTCCTTCATGAATATGGAAGCCTGGTCCATGCCCAGCAGCACTTCACCAGAAATCTCTTGCTCCTTGAACATATCGCAGTGGCGCTTGTCTACACCTACATCCTCCAGCCATTCTGCAACATGGGCGGGGGACCAGTTCCTGATCTCGTCGAGCGTGTGCAATCCCTGCTCCTCTTCGTCCGTCTCTTGGCCGTTGATGTAGGACAGGCGATGTTCGACGTGGCTGCTGTATTCGCTGGAGCTATCGTTGGCGGGGCGGAGGTCTCGCATCATACTGCCGCGCGGGGTATTGATGTCGGTCAGGTGCTCGTCGATGACGCTCAGGGTTTCGTTCATGACCGGACTTCTCTGCTCTCCTGACAGGCCTCTACTGCCGTTGTTCATGGCAGCCACGGACGAGAGGGCCATTGGCGCAGTCGCAGATCGCTGCGGCGTCGAGGCGCTGAAGGCGGATCCAAGAGGTTCAGCCTGAGATGTCGCGGGCTGAGGGCGGCCGGCATCGGGAGGGGTCGCGCCGTCGGGCGAGGCGAAAGAGGGGCCATTAAGGGAAGTCGGGCTCGCGGTGTACGTCACGCCCGGGCGCGCGTGAAGGGCAGAGGTAAACGTGGGGCGAGGGGCCAGCTGGGTGTAGACTGGACTAGCTCAGTTAGCCATTCTCCGCGAGCGGAAGGGGAGGCCTGGCGTACCCTCCGGGAACAGGCCGGTGTGTCCGTTTTGCAAGTGGCGGCCCAAGAACCAGCCGTCGCCGAAATCGTCGTCGCGCTCGATCAGCTCGATGCGGTCGCCGCGCTTGAGGCTCAATTCGTCGGGGCTGCGCGCAGTGAACTCGTCTGTAGGTCGGCATGCATCAGCAGGCAGGCCCGGCAGCGGCGGCGGCGGGTGGGCGCAGCGTGTCGCAGGCGCCGCGCGGGAGGCGACTTACGGATGACCAGGAGGGTGTCGCCAGGCCGCGCCTGGTCCATGTTGGGGCGCGCGGCCATGGTGTGCTGTCACGGCGGCTGCGGGGGCGGCGGGCGGGCGAAGGCGTCGGGGGGGTCGTTTGCTGCGGCGCTCACCAGCTGGGGGGCCTCGCAAGGGGCATCGCTACGAGGCTGGCGGGTGGCTGCGTCGTGCCAGGCCGATGGAGGTGAGGGAGCTCAGCGACGGGAGTGGCGGTGGTATGGAGAAGGTCAATTTCGCGGCCCCGTCTGAGTTAATAGTATGCAGCGGCGCCGGCCAATCACATGCGCGCTCGCGCCATGGAAGAGCCGCAGCGGCGCGCAGACAAACGGCGGGCGGAGGGCGTGCGCGCGCAATAGGGGAGCAGCTGGGCGGCCGGTGTCTTTGAGCGGGCGCGAGGGCGCGAGAGGCGGCGCGTGGTCTGGCAGCTGGGCGGCGCCGGCCTGAGGCCTGGATGCGCCGCCCGGGGCCTGGCGTGCTGGCGCCGATAGCCGCAGCCTCGCTCGCGCGCCGCGCCTCGCACGGGCGGATCTGCCTCAGTCTTAAAGCTCGCTGCTGGCCGTGGTTTTGGCCGCCGGCGCGCGCAGGCGCCCAGCGGCCGCCGTGGCGCGGCGGCTTTGTGCTTACCGACCGCCAGCTCACGCTCGCCGACGAGCTGCGTGCGGCGTGGCTCGCTGCCTCCAGCTCTCCCTCATCTCGCCCTGCCCGCCCCGCCTGGCCGCATACCCTCATCCTTCCCGATCGGGGCCGTCTGCACCGTGCGCACTGTGCGGATGCTAGCAAGCGCTCCACCGCGGCGCGTCCTGCCATGACCCAGCCCAAACACCACGCGCCAGCCGCCGTCGCTCGCTCGCAGCCCACGCCCGCCGCGCCATGCGGCCGCCCGACCATGCCCACCACGAGCTCGCCTCGTCCAATTCCACCGCGAACGCCTTCCTCGGCGGCCGGCGCATGCCTGCCTGGATGACGGACGCCGCGCCGCCGTCGACCGCTCCCGCTGCCCCTGCGCCCTCGCGCAAGAGACCCGCTCCGAAAGAGCTGCCCCAGCCCCGGCGGCCCTCCAAGCCCGCCGTGCACCGCCCGTCCAGCTCCGCGTCCCCAAACCTCCGCTGTGCGCCCGCCCCGCTGCCTCAATCGCCGGCCGTCAGTGTCGCTGCCGTCCAGAATGCCTCTAACCCAGCCTCTCCGGCGCTGCCCAACGTCGTTGCCTCCCAGGCCGCTCGATCTTCGTCAGGCACCAACGAGAGCAACGTCCTTCCGTCGCCTGCGCCGAGTGAGGACCTATCCGCAGACAGAGAGAGGGCGGCGACCGTCGTCAGTCTTGGTGATGACGACGAGCCCAACAACGTGGACACAAGTAGGGTAGCAGCCACAACACCCGCCGAGAAGCGGAGTGTGTCGCAGTCTTTGCCCGAGAGCCGCCCGAGAAGCTCTAATCCACCGGCCATGCCAGCCCCGGTCGAGCACGCGAGCGCCGTGGTAGACGCCGTCCGGGCCCAGGGTCCTCCGCATTCCGCGGACCCCAGGCCAGTGGCGACTCAGGCCCAGAGAAATGCTCCTCCACTGCAGAGGCCACCGTCCAGCATTGCGCAAAGCCATGCTGGCTCACCGCACGCTCGTAGTCCTCCTGCTGCCCCCCCGACTGTTATCAACTCTCCGCGTTGGCGTACTCTACCTCCGCCGGGGACGTTCTGCTATGCCCCGGAGTTTTGTCTGCCGGAGTTGAAGCATCTGAAGGCTCGTTCCGCTGGCGGAAAGTACCTGTCAGGCGTTGAGAATATTAGGGTCCAGCTGATTCGTGAAGCCGTCCAATCAGGCGACCACGACTATCTGGCCTTCCATCAGCTCATGTGCCTCAGGTCTCTCTCCACTGATCTCTTACCGCCGGAGATCTCCAGCCTGGCCGCCACTCTCCGTGCCTTGGACCTTCTGAATCATCTGGTTCAGACTTCGCAAGTTTCGGAGGGGTTTTTACGATGGTTTGCAGACTTCCCAGTTGCCCTGCAAGAATTCAAGCGCCATTGGCCGGACGAGTATGATAGACAGCTCTTACATTTCAAGCAGTTTATCGCCCTCGCCGTCGACGGATGGGAATGGCTCCAATCCATGTGCTTCGAGAAGAAGCTTCCTCCCACAGCAGTAGAAACTAGAAGAGAATTGGGTATGGACTCTCCCCTCTTCCAAACCGTCGTGAACAGGGCCATCCTACGACGTCTTTGCAACTTTCGAGATCCGGTATCCGGGGCTCAAGCAAGTTTTCTCAGCGGCGCTGAAGCGGCGTTTAAGGACCATCAGCATCGACTTCAACGGCTTCAACCGTTCACTTCGAGTACACAGCAATTTGCTGCTGAGATGCGCGAGGAAACGTTGTACAGAGACAGGATCGTATCTCTCAAAATCCAGTGCGGGGTACAATTCCCACAGCAGGACACATCAGCCGTACGATCGCGGAGGACGTCTCGACAAGGTCTGTCACTCTCACATGGACAGCAACCTAATTCACCAATGCTCGAGAACCAAGCGAACATGCATGTGCTTCGAAGCCAACAGAACACGCCTGTGCTTCGAAGCCAACCGAACACGCCTTTGCAGCAAAGTCCACGGAACCTGCCTGCGTACCAAATCCAACCGCATCTGTCTGCACAGCAACAGAGCATGCAAGCGCACGCACAGCAACAGAGCATGCAAGCGCATGCACAGCAACAGAGCATGCAAGCGCATGCACAGCAACAGAGCATGCAAGCGCATGCACAGCAACAGAGCATGCAAGCGCATGCACAGCAACAGAGCATGCAAGCGCAACGGGCATCTCGACCTCCAGTCCAGATATCGATACCTCGATTGATGTCCAATGGCTCGTACGTGGATCAACATGCGGTGGCGACGCCAATCTCCCCGCTGCCGTCGTCTCACATCTCCTCCGTCGCGTCAAACGCAAACCTTCAGAACTTCCACCAGAATGGACAAATCTCTCCACAATTCGCTCTCAATGGCGGACAGATGAGGTCACCACAGAACGGTTTTGTCATGACGCCTCAGGGGCTAAGTCCGGTCACACAAAATTGGGTCCGGACGGGTCCGCAATCCCCGATGGCCCAGGGAATTCAGCCCAACGGTAGCCATGTGGCTTGGCAGGGAATGCCGAATGGCACACAGCAGCAACAGGTGTCCCACCAAAGGCCATTAGCTCCCGCTCACGCGCAAGGCAATGTCCGGCAAATGCATCCCCAGCAACTTTTTCGTAGCAACTCGGCACCATCACTTAATGCAGCCCAGGCAGCCCAGGCAGCCCAGGCAGCTCAGGCAGCTCACCAAGTACCTCACCAAGTACCTCACCAAGTACCTCACCAAGTACCTCACCAAGCAGCCCACCAGACGACTTACCCTTCGGCTCATCCTTCCGGTCACCAGGTGAACCACAGACAGGTCAATGGACATGCTGGCCCCCCAATTCACCAACAAACCCAGCAGTCCCAACCCCTGATCCCTCCTGCTGGGTTCGTCTGGCAACCACAGCTCATCGATCCCAGCCAAGCAGCACTTCACCAAGCACATTTGAAGAGCCCAGTACTGAAGGCTGTGCCGCACCCAGAGGTTGGCCGGAAACTTTATCAATTTGTGGCAGATCTAGCGATTCGTCCGACGAAGCTTGCAGACAACACAGCCCAGCAGATACTCGATTTCACACTTTCTGCCGAAGAATGGGCTAATTTGCCTGCACAGCTGCCTGCGTCCCCGGGTACTCCATGTACCAGAGGCGTGACCGAGAATGTGAAGACGTACCGCCTGCGGTGTGTCCGATCAAAGTCTACTGAAGAGCGACAATGGGGCCTACAGGATACTCTTTGGCCCGCTGGAATGTTTCTTAATCTCAATGGCAAGCCCCTCGAAGCCCGCAAAAAGCTGCAGCATGGGAAAGATCTTCCGATTGATATTACGTCGTTCCTCCGCAAAGGCCAAAATCAGCTTGAAATTAATTTACTCAGGCATCCAAACGAGGAAAAAGCGTCCAACTTTGTCTTGGCTGTTGAGGTCGTCGGTATTCAACACTACGACAGGATCAAGGCGGATTGTTTTGCAAAGAACATGATTCCTGCTGATCAAGTTCTTAATTCGATCAAGAAGGGATTGAATGGACCTGAGGATGATGACGAAATTGCCATCGTGGACAGCAAAGTCACTATCAATCTCTTCGATCCGTTCACCAATTGCCGCATATGCGACATTCCTGTCCGAGGCAGGCACTGTCTTCACCGCGACTGCTTCGACTTGGAGATCTTCCTTCAGACCCGTGATCGTAAACAGCCAGATGCTCCGTGCTCTGTCGACGTCTGGAAGTGTCCGATCTGCAGGTCTGATGCTCGTCCGCAGAATCTCGTCATCGATGGCTTTCTCGTTGAGGTTCGCAGAAAGCTGGCGGACTCAGGCCAGCTTGACACGCGGGCCATCATTGTGGAGAGCGATGGAAAGTGGAAGCCCAAGCCGGAGGACAAGCAGGAGAATCCACAGGCTTCCCATGACTCCACGCCTGAAGACAACAGAACCCCCATTGGCCCTGCACCGGCACCACGCGTGGCTTCCAATGCACCTGAAGTTATCGAACTTGATTAGTTGACTGGAGGTCTGTGATTTCCCATCTTCATACGTCTTCTCGGATGCGCCTTGGCCGACACCAGACACTGTACTCGCTTGCGGACCTGCTTTCGGACTGATCCAGGCCATTCCGGGTGAGTGTTTTATGGCTTTAGTCACGGTTGAACAAATCATTTTAACGATTACTGCAGCGTCATTTCACACTTTCTGGCATGTGATGACGCTGGCGTCGATTCACAGTGACAGTCTGAGCTACCGCGAGTAGTCCTCGCTCGACGAATAGAGATGTTGAGACTTCTGACTCTCGGCATCCAGCAATTCACCTATATGTTCTGCTTCCGGTTATACCGTGAGGGCGCCAACATCACGACAGTCTGCAAATTACGGCGTTTCACAACTGAAAAAAATTTCAATGAGGAAATGACTCTCATTGCATGCGACGAGAGAGTGAGGAGCAGTACTACATTTCCTTTTCTTCCTTTCAAGAGATACCTGCCCTTAGGCACCTTGCTTGCTATTCATCACTAGTGGTTTTTCTTAGGTGTGGGTTTTATTACATCTCATCTGGGCTCATCAAAAAAGGTTTCGGTTCGGTCTCGGTTTTTGTATCATAAAAGAGTTCTCTGGGGCGTGCCTAAAACGGATGTTTTCCTACGTTAACTACTGTTTGCCTATGCTGTCGTGAGAATCCGTGGATTTTGGCTTTTTCAAAGACCGTGGACTGCTGCGACGTACGAAGTAGTCTTCTTCGAGCGTTCCCCACGAACTCACTTGATCCAAAGCTAACGAGGTGAGCTCACATAGTACTGCAACAGCAGGGCTACAAAGTCTCGTGTCGGAAGTTGAAATATTCATCTAGATACGACGAGTGCATTTCTTATTACTTTTCAACCCGGATCAATGCTTCAATCTCTCAAGCGTAAGCCCCTGCCATTCTCCTATTGCAATACCATGAGATGCTTACCAGCCGCGTCCTACCGCTCACGAAACAAACTTCATCCCACCGTTCGCATTAACAACACTCCCAGTGCTCCACCCCGCCTCAGGACTACACAACATCCCCACCACCCCCGCAATCTCCTCATCATACGCCGCCCTCCCCCCCGCGACCTTCGCCCTCTCAACAACCTCCGCCGCATCAACCCCCTCCCTCACCCTCGACAACGGCGTAATCCGGATCCACGGCTCCATCATCCCAAAATACTCATCCGTATTCCTCGCCCACATCTCCGTCGCCACGGGGCCGGGATTGACGGCGTTCACCGTCGCCCGCTCCGCCAGCTCGCGCGCCCACGTCCGCGTCATCGCTTCCAGCGCCGCCTTCGTCCCGCCGTACACGCTCTGCCCCTCGTACCCGAGACTGCTGCTTATACTACTGATGTTGACGATCCGGCCCGAGCGGTCGTGCGGCAGGTACGGCAAGGCTGCTTGTAGGAGCAGCAGCGGGCCGCGCACGTTGATCGCGTAGGTTCGGTCGAAGTGCGCGATGGTCGTTTGGGCGATGGTCTCGTGCCCGAGGATGCCGGCGTTGTTGATGATGATGTCGATTTGGAAGGGGCCGGGGAGGTGCTGCTGCAGCTGGGTTTTGGCGGTGGCGATGAGGTTGGCGGGGCCGGTGGCGTCGCCCATGTCGGCGCGGATGGGGAGGGCGTGGATGTTGTGCTGGGAGGAGAGGGTGGTGGCGAGGGTGGTGGCGAGGGGGGCGGAGGTGGGGGTGGTGTAGTTGAGGATTAGGTTGCAGCCTTTGCGGGCGAGGTGGGTGGCGATGGCGGCGCCGATGCCTGTGGGTTTGGGGGGTTTTGGTGAGTTGGTGGAGAAGAGGGGGGTGGTTTGAGTGGTGGCGTTTTACCTCGTGAGGCGCCGGTGATGATGGCGAGCTTGCCCTCGAGCTGACGGGTGGGTTGGGAGTTTGACATGGTGGGGTGCCCGTGTGGAGGAGGGGTCTCTTTCTGGGGGAGAAATGGTTCAAGCGGTATGAAAGAGCTCTGACGACTGAGCGTGTCGAATGGCGCGTCAATTGCATGTTAAATAAGATTCATTGCGGCGTAGAACCCTGATGGCCCACATGTTCAACACCTTTTCGGTCCCCACTCTTGATTCGCTATCAATACTCTCTGTTCTTTATGACGACGCATAATATATAGCCATAAGGCTGAGTGTTACGTTGATAGACGAGCGAACTTGAAGATGCGTTCATTATCAAACGTCAGATGCGTGTTCCCAGATACTACACATATAGCTACAAGGCGGTCGGACTGCGAGAAGTCTGTCCTTCGCGGGCGAGAACCTAGCGGCCCGTGCTCCTGAAAACTCTTCAGGTACGGATCCGTCTCTTCTGCCGGATTCAATTATAAATTAGCCTTCCCTATTTCTCTGCTTTATCTTGAAGATGCCGAAGATACCGGAAATACTATAGTGTAGATGCCGACGATGCTGAGCACACTAATACAGAGAGAAAGTTAGTGCGCTGCCTTGCAAGGAGCATCATACACACTACGAATTGGTACATGGAGCTGAGCGTGAAGCTTTGGTGGGGAACGTGTGGGGAGCGAGATGTGATTCGCCGTATAAGCGCCTTATATTGGGACAGTGCGAGCGCTTGGACACACATCAAACCGGGAGAGGAGCTTGAGAACGAGAACCGGGAGCGATCGCAAGGGCTTAGATGATCGGTATAAGAGCTGATCCGTGGCTAAAGAGCCGATGTGTTGTTCAATAGGCAGAGGCTGGGGCTGGATTTTTTGAAAGGTTCAGGTCTGCCTTGCTTATGGGACTAAAGAAGATGGATTCAGATAATCGTGTACCAAGCGATGGTCAATCTGCGATGAAGATTCGCTAGTGTTTGAATACGACGATAGTTCATACAGTGTTGCAAACTGTTGTCTTGCACGCATATGGGGTTTGAGCATTCATCTGGATGCAAAAGGCGTGTTTTTTACCGCACACTTACCTGCAATAAATCCTTAAAATCCCCATGCACGGCTGATTCAATTCTATGTCAGCCAGCCCCCTGCGGGCCTGCAGTACGTAGGCTTCCTCCTGCCCGTGGTTTTATCTCAGTTCTCATCTGCTTGTTCAGTGTCTCTGAGTGGACCACGTACACATCACTAGCTCAGCATGTACCACTGTGGCTTTACGCCTTCAGTCTCAGCATTGCACCCAGTCTGATATTTCATCTCTTCCTTTAGGAAGGCTGTACCCGATGCTCCGACTTCGTAGGTACGGTTGTTGTGCTACTGCGCGAACTAATTGCGTACACATTGGCGTAAGTGTTGTGATGATCAGCCGCATCAGAGGTTTTCCTGCCATCCCTGCCGCTTCTCCCATTTTAAAGATATGCTAACTGCTTATCGGAAGAATTCTAAAGCTAGCACGGGGATCATGATCCAAAAATGGATACCGGGTGAGGCTTGCGAGGCTTACGAGGCCTAACAAGCCTGGGCGGGAGGCCTTAACCCCTAAACATTCCGCCCGAATCTCACTAGAACCCTGTCTACATCTAGGGAGTCGTAATGATCGTCGACTTCACCACGCAATTGCGGGGGAGCAGGATCCGACGCTATGATGAAGCGGCATGGCATCTAGCTCAACTCGTACAATGAGCCGCGCAAAAGTACCAGCTTAGATGGCTTGCGTATCCAGGCCACGCACCAGACCAACAAATTAGCTTCATCATTGTATATCTGCACCTTCTATGGTTTTCGCTGTACTTTCTTGGTCTAGTATGGACGCCATGGACGCGTATGCAACAGGGTCAACCGGGGATCGCAGCGATGGACTCAATTGAAGCAGAGTTGATTGGACCAACATGTTTCAAGGAGATCGAAGTTTAACCCACGCTATGGATCTGTCCTGGTCTATACAGATGCAGGATCTTGCGTACTGCCAATTAAACATCTTCAGAGGAGCAAGTATAAAATGTACTCGACAGGCAGTACGAATGCATCCCAATGAGAAGACTCAACTCACAAGAAGCCACAATGGGAATCCTGAAGTGGACAGCAGCGGCCTTGCTTGCTAGTACCATTGATTTGGTAACGGCAGAAACTTTGACGAGACGAAATACAACTTGCACTTCCAAAGCGCAGCGGAAGTCATGGTAAGCTAGACCAAGCTATGAGCTTTAATCTTTTCAGCTGACCCAGGTTCAAAGGCGCAACCTCAGTGATACTGAAAAAGCCGAGTATATCAATGCTGAGCTCTGCTTAATGTCTTCGCAGCCGAAGCTCGGTATCGAAGGTGCTAAGAACAGATGGGACGAGATCATGTACGGTCACGTTGTCCAGTCAAATGTCATTCACGATGTAGTAGGTGCTCAGTTACAACGCACTTACTTCAAGCGTGCGTTGGCTAATCTGCTCCTCAGGGCGCCTTCCTCCCGTGGCACCGCCTCTACGTGAAGGCCCACGAATACATCCTCCAGACTGAATGCAACTACACTGGGGCTCAGCCTTACTGGGAAGAAGCCCTCGATGTGAGCGCTCTGAACGAATCCGTCGTCTTCGATCCAGACACCGGGTTCGGAGGCAACGGCGGAAGTGACAGCTGCGTTACGGATGGTCCGTTCAAGAGCCTGACTTTGCACATCAATCAGACTACGCAGTATGCGAACTACTGTCTCTGTCGCGACTTCAGCTCCACCAGCTTCCAGATGGCAAACCAGACATATATCGATGCGTGCTATGCGTCGGCAAACTACTCGGAAGCATGGCAGTGCTACAAGAAAAATCCGCATACTGCAGGACATTCAGGCGTTGGCGGAACTGTAAGTGAGCATGGAACAAGTAAAGAGAAAATCGCTGTTAATTCGCCTCTCCAGATGCTCGATGTCGTAGCCAGTCCAGGAGATCCTCTCTTCTTCCTTCATCATACCAACTTGGACCGTCTTTGGTGGCTATGGCAGTCTGCTGATCTGTCCACTCGTCTGACTGACATGACCGGGCGCAATGTGCCCCTCACAAGTTACTTGGAGGAGAACGACTTCGAATATCCAAGCGCAGCGATTCTTGACTACGATGGTGACCCAGGCAATGTGACGACGCTGAACCACAATCTGTGGATGGTCGGGCTCATACCGAATGCGACTGTGGGGGATGTGATGGATCTTGGCGGAGACCTCATATGTGCTGAGTACGTATGAGAAATCATGTGGTGCAATGTGTTTACCAAAGGAGCTTGGAATTGTATTTTAGGGTAAGGAGGGCCTTACCCAAGGGATACTTCAAGGCAATAGTGAGCACTTGAAGATACATGTACATTCTTACAATTCCTATATTCTTTTCAAGCTTTGATTTCTCCTGATTTTCCCAATACCGGCACCTGAAACCCCGGCAGCTCTTCCCGGGAGGGTTTTGAGGAATGTGCACCAGGAAGGGCCTGGAACAACCACCCTCAGCTTGAGCGGCATGCAACTTCAAGAGTTCTCTGCTTGTACAGACTCAGAAGTATTCATTCAGAAGTATGGTAAGTGGAGAAAGCAGCTAGAACGCATCATATTCCTCTTAACTTTGGTTTAGATGCTCTTTGGAGCGGGAGCGTATGCCACTGTTACTTACTCGACTGACGGAACGGAACCACAAAAACGTCCGATTGTTCATGAAGGAGCTTTTCTTCTTTTTTGGTAAGCTCTAAGGAATTTAAACAAAGCCATTGTTTCATTATTACCGGCTCCAGCCGCGGCCATTGTACCCGAATTTCTTCATGCTTTGTTGAATAACTATTCGACAAACTTCTGTAATGCGGATATTTAAGCACCAAATACTCTCGAAGTCCTTTCCCAGTCTTACGCCGAAGTTCAGAAACCTCTTTAGAGAAGCGCTCAACAAACCTACTCAACTGAAGAAGATTTCGAAGCTTTCAAGCATTATACAAACTCGTCCAAATAGCGGTATGCCACTACTAAACCTATTCTGTATCAAGAAGGGCGCCAAAAGACGGCCCTCTCCAACTAAGAGCATGTCCAGCTCCGCCGAGAACTTGCTCGCCAACAGCCCCAACCGCACTGCTCCCAACTCTCCAGCCCGCCCCAAAGCTCAGGCCAAGCCCCGAGACTCCCGCTACGGGGAGCATGACTCCTCAACCGAAGAGCCTCTCGCCGACTTCTTCAGGAGTCCTCTATACCCAACCGATGCCCGGAAAGCTTCTGGCCACACTACTGCGGCTGCACAGGATGACCGCACTACTATCGTCGGCGCGGACGTGCCAGATAAGCAGCGGACTGGCAGCTCGTCGGTCGGCTGGGAGTATGAGTCTGATGCTGCAGGCCCACTTGCCGAGTTCGCAAGGACCTCGATGTATCCGCCGATGGTGAGGGATCAGGAGAAGGGTAAAGGCAAGAAGAAGAGAGAGAGCCAGGACGACTCGTCGGATGTCCCGAAGGAGTTAAGACACCTCATGGATGATCCTGCAGCGCGCGAGGAGCAGCGCAACGCAGCTGCCTTCCCTTCACACTTCGAAACTACGGGGACCTTCCAGGTAGACAAAGCCTTCGAGTTCCTGAGACGGCGGCTTGAAGACGGAAGTGAAGACCTGGAGAGGCGACGCATTAAGTCCTCGCCCCCTCACCGCCCTTCCATGAACATCACCCGCCAGTTCGGCTCCTCCGAAATGAACAACGCTGTCAGCGCTGAGACGGGACTCGAGCGTCCCGCCGAGGACCGACTGTACAGACGTCGTCGGCAACTGCGTCGCCCAACCCCAATGGACCAGATAAGTGCCGAAGTGCAACGCATGCTGGAAGAGCAGGAAGCATGGGATCCAGACAATGCATCCACTCCCCGCTACTCGCAGTTGCCCCCAATCAAACCAAGCGAACTGTCCTTCCCGACCACTCCTGCCATTCCTGAGCCCAGACCTTCCGAGACACCAGTAAGGCGCCTGTCGCGCTCGATGGGAGAGCGGGCGTTGCTTCAAACGCCGCCGGGAACAGTGGAGGAGCTGCGTGCGGTCAAGGGCGCAAACACTGTTGGTCCAGAGGAGCGGATTAACAGCTGGCTTGCTGACATTCCACCGCAGTCGGCACCGCCATCAGTCTCACCACTTCGCTCACCCCCTCTTCGGCATGCACTCCCCCAGCTTCCACCAGTGCCGACAGTGGATATTCAGACTCCCTCCTCATATATCGAACCCAGCAGCAAGAATTTGTATGTTGGAATGTCGTTTATTCCGGATCTCGGGGCACTAGGAGTAAACCTGCCTTTTCCAGAGTTTTCTGAAGAGCAGGGCATGCGCGTTGAGGATGAGCCGACTGATGAGTGGTTGGATGGTGAGATTACTGACGCAATGTCAAGGTGGAGTACCGAGAGTGAAGGAGAGCTACCGGACCAAGCAACCGAACATGGAGAGACCGTGCAGCCCGATGACGCCCAGGCGCAGTTTGACAACGATCTCAGAGAGGCAATGGATGAGGACTCTGAAGAATGGTTCTCCTGTACCTCGAGAGGAAGCGTGGTCATGGGCGTGCGGAATGCGACACGTCAGGCTCTGGTACAGCTCGCACCGAGCGAACCCACCGAGGAGATCGTCGTGTACATGGAAGTCAATGAGTACGACGGAAACCAAGAAGTTGAACGGCAGAGCGCTGATCAACGGATGTCATCAACGGACACCTGGGGCCTTCGCCGCTCAATCATCGGAGGTTTCCAAACCGCCCGCGATGCCGAGCGTAAACACGACGCAGAGCAACCTGCCATAGCCGAACAGGCATCTCCCTCTCTTTCTTCTCCTGCACCAGTCCAGAACTCCAGCACAGAATCTCTCCCCTACTACGACGCCTCCGAAACCCCCACCACCAACACCCCTCCCCCTCCACCACCCCTACCCCCCCGCCTCCACCCCACCATAGCCGCCGAACGCACCGCCAAACTCCTCGCCCTCCGCACCCTCCACCCCCTCTACGCCCCCCACTCCCCCCACACTCCCCGCCACACCACCACCATCCTCAACTCCACCCACACCCACCTCTCCTTCCCCACCGCAACCTCCCGCCTCGCCTACCTAACCACCTGCCGCGCCCGCGACCCCGAGCGCAACGACCTCGTCGCTGCGATACTGTCGCGGCGGCGAGAGCTGTGCGAGGTGAGGGGGAGGGGTGAGTGGTTGGGGAGGAGGGAGGTGGAGGGGTTGGCGGAGAGGGTTTTGAGGTTGTGGTTTTATGATCGGTGGCATTGGGTTGAGTTGGGGGTGTTGGAGTATGAGGATGATGGGGATGATGGGGATGGGGAGGTGGTGAGTGCGAGGGAGTGTTGGATGGAGGGGCCGGGGAGCTGGAATTGGAGGTTTGGTTGGGATGAGCCGTTTAGGCCGGCGATGAGGGGGAGGGGGTGGGGAGGGGGAGGGGTGGAAGAGGGGATGGAGCCGGTTAGTCCGAAGACGATGGCGAAGGGGGGTTTGTGGGGTAGGCTGTTTTGAGGATTGTGGAGGTGTTTGGGGAGATTGGGGGACGGATGGGGAGGCGGAGTTCGGAGTGAGTTTGTTTTGCTTCTCATGTAGATTCTTGGCTCGTAGACGTGAAACTTGCAGAGCTGAAGATGTGTATGGAAGCCTGGGAATAAAAACATAAAACCGTTAAGAGACATGCACCATGACGTGTTTGGCATGTAAAGTGATGTGAACTTAACTGATAAGCATAAATGGAAAAATATAGAAATTGATTTGGCGGACGTAGGTGGGCTGCTACAAGCACAGGCTGTTGACAAAAAGCAATGGTAGCGGAGGATCTTGTCAGGTGTTCGAAACTCGCAGCTAACCTGTACGACGTCTCGGATGCTCTGTCCTGCTTGAACACAACTTTCCTCAAGACGCCCACAACACCCTCGCGAAGTCCTACCGCTGGCTTTCTATCTAGAAGCACGAGAGGTGCGGGGCAGAAGGGGATGCAGTGTAACTAGCAAATCTCGCTTACCAACTCGAAATGTAGCACATTCCTGGGTCCTTCCTCTGATTGCGCGCTGTTGAACAAAGAGTAAACAAAGCGAGCATAAAGACAAAGACAGACAATGAAACGACTGTGGATTGACCAAAGAAAGCCACCGGAACGCCAGGCCGTAAGTACAGATCTAGATTAAACCCAAATCTGCAACAATAGGCAATAAGTCAAACTCGCCCATGAATGACTCATCATCAGGATGTGCCTCAGCGTGTAAAGCACTGTTCTCGTTGCACCCCTCGCACTTCTTGAGGTGCTCGTCATATATCGGTATGTGATCCCATACGGGCGGCTTATCGGCCCTCTTGAGAAGGTAGTCGTAGATCTTCTCTTTGAATCCATCGAATACCTCGCATGCGTCCATGTAGTCAATCAAGTACCCCCTGGCGTCAGAACTCCGATCTGGGGGCGCATCAGAAAGGTTGATGAGAGATATCTTTTCTAGTGAAAGATCGTTCCTTGCTTTCTCGAGAATGTCTGGCCAGGAGTCCTGCGGAGTGATCAGATTGCAGTCATGAAGAACAAGACTGCGCAGAGACGATGCGTGGTTGCAGAGGAAAGTCAGCAGCGAGCGGCCTCCGACGAAAGCTGCAAGTTCCAGACTTCGAAGTTTCTTCCACCGGTTGCCCTGCTTGCTTATTGGCAGAAAAAGGTCCCAGTTCTCTCCAACGCATTCCCCGCCATTGCGCTCACTGAAGATAAGATCCAACTCTTCGAGCTTCTCTGCCGTGTTGAGAAACGCAGCAAACGACTTGATGAGGTCCACCAATGTGCTTTCCTCGGCGGTCAAAGAGCAGGAGAGGCGAGTGAGGTTGATGAAAGATGTCTGCATCAGCAAAACCTCGTTTTCGCATCCGCTATGGAGCTTTCCATTGTTCATAGCGCCCCAGAGGTGGTTCCGAAGACCGTACTCGTTCCAGAAAGCCAGGCCTGATGTGCGGATGTCGAGGGTTCTCAAGCTGGTATCGCTGACGGAGGTTGCCCAGCCGAGTCCACGAAGAACGAAGGAAAGCGGCAGCATGTCATTTTCATCATTGTTCCAACGGGCTTGATGTCGAAATCTTTCGGGGACGAAGAAGCGTAGGTCTCGCCACGTGAGAAGTCCTGGCGTCTGCCACCATCGTCTCTGTCTGACGGTCTTGAGGTTCTTGAAATTTGCCAGAGCCTCGTCGAAATGATCGCACGCGTATCTCATGTGATTTTCCAGGTCCACTTTGTAGTAGCGATCACCGAATGACCTGGATCCATATGTTCGGGAACGGAGGCACAAGATAAAGTGGCTCATCGCAACGCACTCGGATCTGTATGCTTCATAAAGGTCACGCAACTCTTCTGTAGTCTTTTTCTGCTTGGTTTCAGAAGCAGTTTCAGAGCCTGGGAGGCTGACTTAGAATCTCAATAGGAAGAGAAATAGCGGATGGACGCGACTCACAGTAAGATAGATCGTCAATATGTGCACACCACTCCTTCCAGTTGACAAAGGGCACGAGTTGCGAGCACTCGAGCAGAACCAGCTCTTTCACGTGATATCGTAAGGAATGATGGAACGCGATGTTGATAATCCGCTCGATGCTGTCCCTCTGGATCTCCAGGTAGACTGTGTGGAAAAGATAGGCAGCGGTGATGCGGGCAAGCATGTGGCACGAGAGGCGCAACTGCTTCCTCGCTGCGGGGTCGGCGTATCCGGCTATCATGTCCCATATCTCCTCGGGAAGGCATGGAACGCGCAGTCGCTGTCTCATTTGCGCCATGTTGGGCAAGTTTGCTGTGAAGATGGAGGTGGCGGCTCCTTATGCCGTCTCCTGATGTTATTTTCTCGATGAGTGGAATGTGAGCAATGACGTCGGCGTGGGGTTGTGTCACCCTCGTCGGGTATGATCACCGTGATGAACTGCGCTCGGAGCACAGGCTGCAGCGAGGAAGGTTGCGGGGCAAATGAAGGAGCAGGGAGGAGAAGGAGATGAGATATGAACAGGCTGAAGGTTGAGGTGACGGAGTGCCGGATTCGCAAGGCGGATTTGGGAGGAGCTTTTGTTGGTTGCGCGGTTATCCGAGAAGACTCCACCACAGCCACTCCGCGCGCTGCGGGGCCACGTTACTTGATCACGTGCACGACTCACGCTGGGGAAGAGCAGCTGCATATTGACGACTTCGGTTTGACGGGGTTGAAATGTCTGACTTCTGCAGCAAAGCTTACCCGGGCTTGCTTGGCCATTCGCGGAACAACAGCATCCAAAACCGCGCCAGGCATGGCTGGTCAAGCTATGCTTCACACATTGCTTCCAGCTTGCCCATAGCTGCAGCATTAATCTACAGGATTTCTTCTTCTTGCCACTCCCTGATTTCGCCCCAACATCTCCATTCTCTTCTCATCAGGACCTCGACCTCTCCGATGTCCCCATCGTCAAGAGAACCCCAGTCGGGGTTCAGGGCGAGAAAGTGGAGCCGCTTGTTCGCATCACACATGTTGCACCGGCTCAGATGCTCTCGTTCTGCGTATTCCGATTCATCCCACACAGGCCTGGTCTCGGTTCGTCCAAGGAAGTAACCGTATATCTGCTCCCAATAGTCTTCCTCAATCTGATTGCCTCTCAACCGGCCATGACAGTACTTTTGGACATGGCCCGTGTGGACCCAAGGGCGAGTCTCTTCGTCTATAAGGTCCTTCAGATGAAATACTCTCAGGCGAGGGAAATCAATGGTCCTAAACCCGTCTGCTACGCTGCTCCAGGAACCGCGGCCGTGAATGATTGTAGCATCGGCGAGCTCCAGTCTTTCGATCGTGGGTGCAATGTGGCGAAGGAATCCAAGTAAACTCGACGCTGTTGCGGGTGCCTCGAACCGGAGGGCTCTCAGCTGCAACCACGGAAAATGCTCGATATGCGAGAGTAGATCCCAGGTCCGTGTCAGAGGCTTATCTCGTAGTGAAAAGTGCAGTCTCCTGAGCCTTTTCGTATCCGCAAGCACTCCAGCGACACACTGGATTACCCTGTTGTCCAGAGGAAGGTGTGGGTTCAAGTTGAAGGCTAGGCTGGTGAGATTCGCAAGAGGCGCCCGGATGAGCTGCAGCTGTTTGAGACACATGACTTCGTCCCGGAAGCTGTTGTCCCAGAACCGTTCAATGGCCCATGGCTGACAAAGAAAGCCGGCCGTGTCGGTGGTCACGTAGTAGGACTTGAGGCTGTCATTGAAGTAGCTCCGCCAACCAAGAGCACGAAGAGTGCAGTAGTAAGTCAGCTTGTCAAGGAAAGTTTCGGGTATGTGATAGACGGGACCGGCATGGTATCTGAGCTGCAGCCCACGCCAGTAAGAATATGCGCCTTGGCCTCCATTCCACCCGCAGAGCTTTTGGTACTCTAAAGCTTGGACGTGAGGCAAGGTTGCGATGGCTTGGTCAAACTGTTCGCACAAGGAATCCATTGGATTTGGTTGGGAGTTCAGATAGGATGTCTCGCTGATGTGATGGAACGTAGCCTTGGATTCGGGAACCTTCCATCGGACACTGGCAATGAATTGACGTGGAGCAAGAGCTTCGGACATGTAGTCGTCATAGAGCTGCTGCAGTCCGTGTATAGTCCGTGCCTGCTCTCTCACAGCGTTGAAGTCTCGCTCGAACCACTGAGGTATGCCAACTTGACCTATCAGAGCACGCATCAGCACCCACGGCGGCCATGGGATGGTGAAGTGGGTGGCTTACATGCATCGCGCAGAATAACATGCTCATTCCACCAGTCCTCGCAGGTCGAATGCAGCTGCAGATGGGCACTCCAGTCCGCGAAATCGCTGTACTTGTCGTAGAGGGGGAAGGATTCGACGATCACCAAGGCCTTGACATGGTGGCGAAGATGGTCGGCGGCGGCGATGTTGATCAAGCGCTGCAAGGTGGGCTTTTCGATGCGGACGGCGACTCTCCTGAACAGACGAGGAGTGGCCAGGCGGCAGAGGGTTTTGGAGGAAAGCCGAAGCTGCTTCCAGGCGTGGCCAGAGTCCGGGAGCTGGCGCAGGATGGCTTCCCACAGCTCTTCCGGGAGGTAGGGGCAGAGGGGTTCCTGGCCGTTGAGAGGCTCAGCAGGCGCTATCATGGTGGCCAAGGCAGCGCTGCCGGAGCGTGGAGCGCGACTGAACGACGATGACGTAGCGGCGGACGCGAGGCCATGTGACGGGCGCGCTACGGACGAAAGCACGCCGGGTCCAGGTGCGCAGGGCGCGGCGTCGGGGCAGGACGTGGTGATGGTGGAACTCGCAGCGTCTCTGCCACGCCGCACGTGCTCCCGCCGAGCCGGCTGCGGCATCGAACGGGGCTTGGGCAGGCACAAGCTACGCGGCCCGCGGCGGAGCAGGCGGCGTGAGATGCGAGCGCCGCCCGCCCAGCGCGTAATTCGACCGCAGCAGCGCGCGCCCGCCCGGCGCTGCCGCTTATAACACGCGCCGCCGCCCCAGGCCCCGCCAAATCCGCGCCCAACGTCATCGGCACCCGCCTCGCCCTCCACCATGCTCGTCTCCGTCGTGCTCGACGACCCGCCGCCGCACTACACCAACCTGGACACCATCTCCGGCAAGGTCGTGCTGCGCGTCACCAGCAACACCAGCATCTCGTCCGTCGTCGTCAAGCTCGAGGGCGAGAGCAGAACCAGACTCGTCCCGCCCGCCAACCCCCAGTTCAACAACAGCAAACCGCGCCCCGTGCTGGAGATCCACAAGGTCTGCCCGCGCCAGCCACGTCGTGAGGGCGCGCGCATCGCTGACCGTGTCCAGATCCTCTACAAAACCCTCGTCGTCTTCCCGCCGCCCAACCTGCAGACCCACGACTGGGAGTCCCACAAATACACCCTCAACCTTGGCAGCTACGAATATCCGTTCTCCTTCAAGGTACGCGTGCTCTAGCGCAGTCGCCCCGACTAGCACGCCCACATGCTGATTGCCGCGCGCAGCTGCCCTTCAACAATGCCTGTCACACCACCACCTCGCTCACCGGTGGCTTCAACATCGCCACCCTCGAAGTTGCGCGCCAGCCCACAAGACACGTCAAGCAGACCCTCCCCCCGTCGCTGACGGGCTTCCCCGGCGAAGCCGAGATAAGATACTACATCAAGTGCACCGTGAATCGGCCGTCGTTGCTGAAGGAGAACCCCAGAGCTGTACGTCAGAGACCGCTTCCGTTTGCGCAACGCGTGATGGATTTCTAACATGCACGCAGTTCCTGCATTTCAACTTCCTCCCAATCGAGCCTCCAAGACCCGAGAAGGCCGACGGCGAAGCGTACGCACGACGCCAGCACCAATTCAATCCAAAATGGCTCCCACCCACCGAACGCAGGTCTACGCTCTGGGAGAAGATGATGGAGAAGAAGGGGAGCCCTCCAACGAGCCCGACCGGCGATCCAAACTCGGACTATGTGCGCTTCAGCGTCGATGCGCGCCTTCCGAACCCGGCCATCCTGACGCTGAACGACGACCTCCCGCTGAGGATTCTGATCAAGCAGCTGAATGCGCGCAGCGACCCTGTCTACCTTCAGATGCTGCAGATCGAGCTCATCGGATATACCCAGGTCCGCGCGCATGAGCTCACGCGCAGTGAGTCGAACAGCTGGATCATCGCCAGTTTCAGCAACATGGCCATCCCCATCGGCGCCCCCTCGGATGTTCCCGGCACCGAAACACCCATCAACCCCGAGTATTGGTCGGACAAGCCTCTTCCCAACACCGTCTCGCCGTCGTTCGACACGTGCAACATCTCGCGCCACTATGAGCTCGAGGTGCGCGTTGGTCTGGGCTATGGATCATACCAGCACGGCCAGGACCAGCTAGTCGTTCTCCCCCTGCGCCTGCCGGTCAAAGTGTTCTCTGGCGTTGCGCCGCCGCCGGCGCTTCTGCATGCCATGGCTACTACCACCACCAAGCCGAACATTCCCAACCGCAAGCCTGTTCCTGGATCTGCGGCCATGCCACCTCTGAAGACGGGTGGTCCGGTCTTGAGCCCCGGAGGGGCGCCTTATCAGACCCCCATGACACCCATCGACCCAGCCGGAATCGCACAAGGCCAACCAGCATCTCAAGGGGCATACGCCTCGGCATCAACGAACCAGCCTTACGATGACGCGCCCCCGAGCTACGAAGACGCAGTCGCACAAGACCTGCCGGCCGTCAATGGGCCGAGACGGGATTATGCGCCGCCACCGATACCAGAGGGGGCACCGAGGTTCAGTCACGACGAGAAGAGATGATGATGATTGTTACAGTCCCGGGACGAGCGTTTCTAGAACATCGCGCTATGGAAAAGGAGGCTTAGCTTAATGACGGATGCCCGAGCTGTGGGAGGGACCGCAAGGAGTTCTGGTACTTGCAGGGCGTATGTTTGATGGGATACCCTCCGTCTGCATTGATTCGCACACTTCAGTGAAGGCGGCTTCTGCAGGCATAATACGATAATGAAGGCAGTGTTCATATGAGATAAAATTCTGTACAGCTTTGGCCCTCATGTTTGAGCAACTGGGATGCTGGCATGCTTGTGCCTCGGAAAGAAGCACAGCCGTCACGTCAGCGCCCGCAATCGAGCAGTCGTCTCAGAGTGGAGTGCGCCGAAGACAAATGGTTCGACAGGCCCACTTCCAGACGCAGCAAAGGCCGCATGTGGCGCGCTTAGCCACAGCACAGCCCCCGCCAGAGCTGTCAGGCTATCTCCAATAGCGCAGGGGCACGGATGCCTGCGGGGGAAGCTCGAAAGCTTGACTGGCTGCTCGACCGAGAGCCGAAGGCCGAAGCAGCTGGATCCCGGGAGCTGGAGCTACGCTGCACCGCCTTCCCGCACACTGAGCTAGGCAGCAGTTTTAAACATCATCTCCGCCGCCGGCCACGCTGGCTCCACTTCCCGCACCCATCCGCTGGTGCTTCGGTAGCACCGCGAAACCCGCTCGCACATGTCATCTGAGCGCTGTTGAAACGCTGTTCCTTCTGGCCTTACCTGCCGTGCGGCAGCATCCTACTGCACCGCACTTGTGCCCCGCATCCGTCGAATCCACGTACCACCGAGATCCTCAAGCATAGAAGAAAGAGCTCGGAAACCTACCAGTCAGGAAAAAAAAAAGCAGCAAAACCAGAGGACTACCGAAACCTACCCCACCACATACTCACCTCCATGCCACTATCCTCCAGATCCTCCTCCCCAGAGCGCGGAGGAGGAGGAGGAGGAGGAGGAGGAGGGGCCCTCGCACCAGCGCCCTCCCACCCCGCCCCGCCCTCCCCAGCCTTCACCAACTCAACCATCTACCAACCCACCGACGACACCTACTCGGACGCCGAAACCGACATCACCGGCCGCGACGGCATCGCCACCCCCGTCACCTCCAACAGCCCGGACCCGGACCCCGACACCGCCAGCCGTAGCCACAGCCGCGGCCTCCGCTACGAAGACCTGCCCCCCAGCTACGAAGAAGCACAAGCCGCATCCGCGCACTACAACGCCGCCACCACCACCACCGCCCAACAACAACACCAACACCAACACCTCCAAGCATACGCCTACAACCACACCACCACAACCCACCCCCCGCCCAACCCCCTCTCCCCACCCCCACCCTTCACCACCGCAACCGCCAACCCCACTGCACCCCCCTCAACAACAACAACATCATCATCCGACCCCATCCTCCCCACCGTCGAGCGCCTCGTCCTCCGCGAAAAAGAACGCGCAGCCAGCGAGCAAAGCTCTGAGCGCAACAGCGGCAACAATGGGAGCGGCTTTGGCTACAGCTTCGCGGCCGTGGAAGGGCTGGCGGATCTGCATCATGGGGTTTTGGAGGTGGCGTTGCAGTGGGCGCATCCGGCTTATTATGTTGCTGACGAGAAGGTGGGTGGGGAAGGGGGTGGGGGGTTGAGGAGGGCGGTGGCGTTGCCGCAGAGGGTTGGTGGAGGGGTTGGTGGTGATTGTGCGGAGGGGGAGGAGGGGGAGGGGGACGGGGAGGAGGATGGGGCCGCGACGCCGACGGGCGTGTTGGCGTTTTCGAGGGCCTGGGCGCCGGCGCTACAGGCGCATGGGGTGTCGGTGCCGACCTTCGTGGCTTTTTTGGACGGCTTGAATGCCGTTTGCTACGCCGCGAGGGTGCCGGCTGATATGGATGATGATGATGGGAACGAGGAGGTGGTTGCGGCGCTGGAGCCGGATTTCGAGCTTGTGGAGACGTATCTTGCGCGCGCGAATGCGCTGTTCTTCGCGCAGCGGGGGCTGGTTATTCGCGTTGTCGATGTGGATGGTTTGCTTGATGACGTTCTCCGCATCTCGCCTTCGCGCCGGGGCCTGAGGGATGCGCTCGCTGCGGATGTGACAAGGGCGGGGGCGAGCGAGCAGGAGCGAGTCGAGGCGCTCGATCCGTGGGTGGAGAGTCTGACCTGGGAAGGGTTGCCTCCTGGGCCTATGGGCTTCTGGGACGGAATACCGCAAGGAGACGCCGAACAGCAACAACAGCAGCAGCAGCAGCAACATCAGCAAGCACCTCCAGGAGAACAAGGGGGGCAGCGAACCGGAATCAACACCGGCGCCGCCGCCGCCGCAGCAGCAGCAGCAGCCGCACCTACAACCGGCTTCGCCTCCCCCCCCGCCGCCACCACAACCACCACCCCCGCCTACGCATCCGGCGAATTCTACAACGCCCCCGAAGGCCTCGCTGGCGGCTACCTCGACGAAAAAGCCCAAGCACGCGCCTGGGCCACCTCCCAGAACCCACAGCACCCCCCCTCCTCCTCCAGCACCTCCTCCAGCACCTCCTCCCTCCCCACCTTCCCCCCCTTCCCAAGCCCCCACCCCTTTCCCCCCTTCGGCCCCTTCCCACCCCTCAACGCCTTCCTCCCCCCCTCCGCCGGCCCCGGCGCCGGCGCTGGCGCTGCCTTCCCTCCCCCCTTCGGCGACCACGCTCGCTGGGCCGACTGGGGCCAGAGCTTCGGCCGGCGGTGGGCGGATTGGGGGACGCATTTTGGGCGCAACTGGGCGCAGTGGGGCCAGGATTGGGGGAATAGGGCGGCGGCTTGGGGGCAGGAGGTGGGGAGGGGGGCGGAGGCTTGGGGGAGGGGGGTTGAGGGTAGGTTTGGTGGTGGTGCTGGTGGTGGGGGCGTTGGACTTGGTGGGAGGGGGGCTTGGGGTGCGGGTGTTGGGGGTATTGGTCCTGGTGCTGCTGGCTTTAGAGGTGTCGGTCCTGGTGCTGCTGGCTTTAGAGGTGGGCCTGGTGCGGCTGGTTTTGGGGGCGGTCCTGGTGTTGCTGGCTTTAGAGCTGGTGTTGGGATGGCTAGGTATGGGGTGAGGGGGTATGGATTTGGGCATCCTGCCGCTCGGGGGTTTGGGAGGGGTGGGCGTGGCGGCTGGGGGCATCGTGGTGAGTGGGTCGGTGCTGGTGGGCTCAATGCTCAGCCGGGGACATGGTCGGGGTTCGGGAGAGGAAGAGGGTCGATGTGGGAGGATGGAACGCCGCCTGATAGCGCACAGGATGGTCGGGCGAGTCCAGATCGGATCAGTTTGGACGATGACGATTCCGAGAGGGACGACGGGGATAGCGACTCCGAGCTCGACGAGATCGAGGTCGACTATCTGAAGCGCATGCGGTGTATCGAGGAGAACGCAAACGACGCTCTGAAGAAGGGCAAGCGCTCTCGCGACGACGTCGAGCGCGAGCGCGACAAGGCCATTGAGAAGGCGAAAACCGACAGAGAGAAGGCGCAGCGCAAGCTCGAAGCCAAGCGGCAGAAGTGCGAAGGCAGGAAGGAGATGAAAGCCAAGCGCAAAGAGTGGAAGGACAGCAGACACGCCCACCGCGCCGCGCAAAGGGGGGTGAACACCCTGCCCGAGGCCGAGCGGGGGTCTGCGAAGTCGGAGATCAAGTCAAGCAGGAGGGTGGAGAAGAAGGCGCTCCGGAAGCAGTACAAAGAGGCGAGGAGGCAGTGGAGAGAGGGCCGCAGCGAGGAGAGGCAGGACAGGAGGGCTGACCGGAGGGATAGGAGAGACCACCGCAGAGACGAGCGCCGCGGCCGTGGCGGTGGCAGAGGTGGGCGGTGTGATGGCAGAGTCGAAGGGTCGCGCGATGGCGGAACGCCGCAGCTGGGGGCGGAAGTTGGCGTGGCGAGGGTTGAGGACGGTGTTCGTGCTGTGGCGGCCGCGGCGGCGCCGTCTGAGCACCAGCACCAACAGCACCGGCAGTTACTGTGGGTCGTGGTGGAAAATCTGGAAAATTGATCGGTGAGTGGGCTGGGGGTGTTTCGGGAATTTGGTGTTTATGCGTCGCTGTGGTTTTCGGGAAATAGGGAAATGAGGGTGATCGATACTGGGATTAAGAGTTTCATGATTTGTACGATTAGCGGTCCGTGACTTGAGGGTTGTTGAGATAGCTTTCTCTGTAGTAATAAGAGAGAGTGTTGTTGGATACCGTGGTCGGGCGCGGAGGGCCTCGGGCATGCCGACGAATGTGATAGAGCGCGTGTCAACTCGGTCGGGAATGGCGCGGTGGTGGGCCATACAACCATGCGGTATAGCGGATGCGTAACATCTCGAGCCTCTCTCGAGACGATGCGTTACAAAGTTGCACGTGAGCAGCGCTCTGTGCTGCCAGCAGAGGAGGACGACGGAGACCCGGCGACAGCCCGAATCACAGTGCCGCCGAGCCGCTTGCTGCTGCCGCTGCGCCGTCAGTCTGCTGGGCGCTTCTCCGCGTTGAGATCGTCATTGTGGCTTGTCTAGCTCCCGTTGGTGTTGAAGCCCTTTGCTGTCCCTGGCCGTTTACCCGCTCGCTAAAGCCTCCTCATGCGTCACGCGCGACAGGGGCACCCCTTTTGCTTCCCGCAGCCACACTTCTTGTCTCTGCGAGTCAGCAACTCGGATGCCTTGCCTGTAGCCCTTTTTCTTCCAGAAAAATTCCGACGCACGCGCCGTGGAAAAAGGGAAATTCCACATTGCTGGTTCGGAGGAGCCAATGGCGCGTGGCAAAGCTCAATTGGGACCTGCAGGCGGCCACTGCGTATCTCTGCGGCCTCTCCGGTCAAATGGGTTGATCTCCTCGGAGCTTAAACCCTTGGGGTAACCGGCTATAGGGGATTGGGTCAAGATGGGAGGTCTTGTCAGGCGCCAAGATCAACGTCGAGAGACCGGTCCCGCTGATGGAGGCCTTTTCCCAGACCAGTAACCATCATGGCACCCAGTCCGTTGCGCATCAAACCAGGAGAGGAGGCAAGGTGAGGCATTCAGACGGGGAGAGGGTTCCAGGCTATACCGCTCTTTCTCGAAGGGGGCACCTCCTCGTCGCCATCATTTGAGTGCGTCCGCGCTCGGGTGCTAACGTTCTGCGGCCTCGGTCACAGCCCCGAGCCCACTGGACGTCAGAGCGTGCCGCCTGGGTGGGGGTGTTATCAAACCGCGATTCAGCCCTGTGACGTACACCAGCATGGGCTTCAGCCTCTTTTGACAAGCTTCATCTCTTCCCAAAGTCATCTGAACCCAGCACGGCCAGTATTTCGGAGAATTGGGTCGATCTGGCGATCCCTATATGCGCGCACGCCCGAGCCTCACCAAGCGCAGCCGATTACTCACCGCCGCAGGAAAGACCCGAGGACTTCATTTCGACCCCGTTGGAGTGTGGAGAAACCAACGGTCAACGGTTTGCGGGCGAATTTCAAACGGGTCGCGTCGCGCGGCGGGGACTTCTGAAGGCGACAACCAGCCGGAGGCGAGTCAAGGCTCCACGACAGCTCACTCTATGATCGGCCACACTCGATTTCCTTTGACTCGACGGCGAGGAGATTGGCTCCCAAGACCGGGTAGCTGAAACTCAGCAGATCCTCCTCTTATCGACTATCCTGCCTGCTTGAGCCGCACCAAGACCACGCTGCAGGACTAAGCGCTTGTTGAGCCAACGCGACGGACTCTCCACGGGCAGGAATGAGGATCTGTGGTAAGGCAGGGCCCACCTACCGGTCACTTCGTCGTAGCCCATGGCTGGCACGGACGACTTGGCCGGGATGCAGGCGGTAAGTTTGAGGAGGATGACGATCGTCGTCAGTTCAGCCGTGCCAGGCGTGTGTGACCCGTGTTCGTCATCGGGGCTGCTAGTCGCGAATGGCGCGAGAGGCATAATGTGAAGAAAGGCATATAAGAAAGGCGAGCTGCCCGCCCGACAGAGAAGTCATCCCACAACAGCCTGCTCAGGAGCATCGACCCGACGTTCTCTAACTCACCTTTTTTGCACCGACTCTCGTCACTCTTTCGAACCAACCAAACCGCAACCATGAAGTTCTTCTCCGTCTTCGCTCTCTCCAGCCTTTTCGTTGGCTCCATTGCCGCCCCGGCCGCCGAGAAGCGCCAGGACATTGACGCCGTCCTGAACCTTGTCCAGGGCCTGTACGCTGATGTCCAGCTGCACACCGCCGCCATCAGTAAGTTTCAACCGCGCAGCGGGGCCGCGAAGCTTGTGCTGACATGCCCGCAGACAGCACTGCTGGCAACCTTGGCGCCATCTCCACGCTGGCCCAGAACCAGACGGCTGCCACCACCTACCAGAACTCGGTCAGCAAGATCACCACGCTGGTCCAGGGCACCGTCACCAAGGTCACCGCGCTCCAGTCCAAGCGCTCGCTCCCGGCTGTTGACGCCAACGCTGTCGCTGGCGTCCTCAGCAACGTTGTCCTCGAGGTCAACGGCGCTCTGAACAACGTCAACGGCACCCTCGGTCTCGGTAAGTGCTCACGGCGGCCCGGCTGCGCGCGCAAGGCTAACACACGGCACCAGGCTCTCTCCTCGGCCTCGCCTCCCCGCTCACCGACTCTCTGTCCGGCCTCCTGTCTGGCGTCGAGACGCTCGTCTCCGGTGTCCTGAACCTCGTGCAGGGCCTCCTCGGCGGTGTCCTGTCCACTCTCGGCCTCAGCAGCGCTCTGTCCGGCCTGATCGGCAGCAACGGCATCCTCGGCGGCCTCCTCGGCGGCTCCGCCACCGGTGGCCTCCTCTCCATCTTGTAAGATGTGGCGAGCAACTCTTCGGTGGCGGCTCAGGGGGAGCGGCTATGACTTGTTCACTTCTTCACACGTAGACCACTTGGTACTTCTGCGGGCTGAGCTCGAGTGCGTTGGGATCCGATGCGGCCTCTGTACGATTTAGCGGCAATTGATTTTTTGAAGACGCGCCTGCGCATGATGAGTGACGAGTGACACTGAGTGAGGTGACTGCACGACGTAGCACGCGGCGGCGGCGGCACAGCGGGACGGCGGCGCGACAGCCCGGCGCGCGTTCGGGCGGCCAGCGGGCGGGAATAGTGTGTCGCATTGACGAGGTGCCGAGAGGGTCCAAATTGAAACGGCTGGGAACGCGGGGCCCTAGCGGCAGGCGGGAGGCGCGCGGGCTGCGCGGGCTGCGCGTCCCTCGCCCGCGTCGCTCCGCCTCCGCCCAACCCCAAAAGTCTGTCTGCGCCTGCTAGGGCTCGCTCGCTGCCCGCCACGGTACTCGCTGCCGCTTCCGCTCGTTGATCGCCTTCTCTTCTCTGCCGCCCGCTTCGTGCTTCCTGCGCGCGCCCTTGCCAGCTGCCGCCCTTGGCCCCCTCCGCCGCCCTCCGTTGCCGCCAAGGGAAGGAGACCTTCTGGCCACCTGTGTCCGCCTCGTATCGCGCCCTCGCTCTGACATCAGATCGCGAGATCCCACGCATCCTCCGCCGTGCTTGACGCCCGCCGCCTCCCTCTCTTCAACTGCTTCTGCTGCCGCTGCTGCCTCTCCGCCGACACCCCCATCTGCCACTCCCGCGCTCGCCCATCATGCACGCTGACGTGCGGTTTCCGCGCCTGCTGACTCTCTTGGCCTTCTTCCTGAACCTTGCCCACGCCTTCTACATCCCAGGTACGCCCGCCTCGCTGCACGACGGCGCGCAATCCCTGCTGACGCTGCGCCAGGCTGGTCCATCAAGAGCTACGCCGACGGCGAGACGATCCCGCTCTTCGTGAACAAGGTCTACTCCGACAACACCCAGCTGCAGTATGCCTACGCCGAGCTGCCCTTCGTCTGCCCTCCCACCGGCCGCCGCTCCGCCGGTGCCGGCGGCGCAACCCTTTCCCTGAACCTCGGCGAAATCCTCCGCGGCGACCGCATCGTCCTGTCCGACTACGAGCTGGTCATGGGCCTCGATGAGGAGGCCAGGTACCTGTGCAGCACCAAGGTCGACAGGCGCGGTCTGGAAAAGGCCAAGGAGATTGTGAAGGACGGGTACGTGGCTGAGTGGATCGTGGACAACTTGCCCGGCGCGACCAGCTTCGTTACGACCGACAAGTCGCGCAAGTACTACGCTGCTGGCTTCAAGATGGGCTATGAGGACTTCGACCCGGCGACTGGAAAGCCCCGCTACTACATCAACAACCACGTTACCCTGGTCATCCGCTACCGCACTGCCCCTGGACGCAACGGCGAGAATGGCAAGAGGGTCATTGTTGGTTTCGAGGTCTACACCAAGAGCATCGAGGCCGCGAATCGCGATAAGAACGGAATTCCCAAGGATCTCCACAACGTCGACAAAGGCCTGGAGCTGCACATCAGCCGCAACACCACCGACCTGCAGACCAGATATGCTGATTCTTCCTATGTCCCGGACGAGGAAGATGTTGACGATGACGCCACTCTCACAATTCCGTACACCTACTCTGTCTACTTCCGTGAGGATGACAAGCTGGAGTGGCAGAACCGCTGGGATCTGTACTTTGTGAACCAGGAGGACAGTTCGAAGATCCACTGGATTGCCATCATCAATTCGCTCTTGATCTCGGCCATTCTAACCGCAGCTGTTGCCGTCATTTTCACAAGGACCGTCCGTGGCGATATCAAAGGCTCCAGCGACATCGAAAAGCCAAAGATTAAGCGCACAAGGACAATCAAGTCCCCGAGGAAGGACGTCGACAAGAAGGGTCTTTTGGGGCAAATGGATGATGTTGACGGAGACGCTGACATCTCTTCCGACGATGAGCCTCTGGAAGATATCACGGGCTGGAAACTTCTCCATGGCGACGTCTTCCGCGCACCGCCTTATGGTGGACTGCTGGCTCCCCTTGTTGGATCCGGTTCGCAGCTGGTCTTTATGGCGACAGGACTCTTGGTTCTGAGCGCTTTTGGCGTGCTTAATCCGAGCTTCCGCGGCGGTTTTATTAGCGTTGGTATTGCGCTTTTCATCTTCGCCGGCATTTTCTCTGGCTATTTCTCTGCGAGAGTCTACAGGACTTTTGGTGGCCAGCGCTGGCAGAAGAACGTCATAGTGGTGAGTGTCTTTTGAATCGTCTTCTCGCGAAGCGTTCTAACAGCAGCAGACTGGCACACTTATTCCGGGCCTTCTTTTTGCCACCATCTTCATTCTCAATCTCTTCGTCTGGGCCCAGGCCTCCAGCACGGCGATCCCGTTCGGCACTTTGATCGCGCTTCTCGTGCTGTGGCTGCTGGTTCAGCTTCCCCTTGTCTATGTCGGCAGCTGGTACGGTTTCGAGAAGGTCGGACCATGGACACATCCTGTCAAGACCAACGCTATACCCCGCCAGATCCCACCCCAGGCCTGGTACATGAAGAGTCTTCAGTTCGTCCTGATTTCTGGCCTTCTTCCGTTCGCCGTGATCTTCATCGAGCTTCTTTTCGTTTTCAAGAGCATGTGGCAGGACAAAAGTGGCTACTACTATGTCTATGGCTTCTTGTCTGCTGTTTGCTTAATTCTTCTAATCACGGTCGTGGAGGTCACGATTGTCGCCACGTACAACCAGCTGTGCTCCGAGGTACGATCTCCTCACTCATATTTTCTATGCATGCCGCTGATTTCACATAGAACTACCACTGGTGGTGGCAGTCTTTCTTCGTTGGCGGCGGGTCGGCTCTCTGGGTCTTCCTGGCTTGCACTTGGTACTACTTCTTCAAGCTTCACATCGCAGGTGTTGTATCCAGCATGCTCTTCTTCGCCTACAGCTTCCTCGCCTGTCTCGTTTACGGTCTTCTCACTGGTACCGTCGGATTCTTGGCCGCCTATGCCTTCGTGCGGCGGATTTATGGGTGAGATATGCGCTGCATCCAAACCCGCGCTGGCAAACACGGGCTAACTGGGCTTCATGAAACAGAGCGATTAAGGTCGACTAAGCGAAAGTCCACTTCGTGATTTTTTTCAAACGCATGACGGCGCATCAATTGCGACTGATATCTTCTCGGCTCGGCAACTCCGTCTTTATCATCTTTGTTCTCCCTTTGCTTCCTGATTTTCTTTTCCGTAGGGTTGGTGGGGCTAGGGAGCGTGCTATGTCAAGGAGTCTCGGGTCACGAGTAATGTGGAGGCAACTCTGGGAAAGGCGATATCTCGATTTTTCGTCTCTTTTTGCTCTGAAAGCTTTTACTTTTCAACAGGTCAATTATTGAACCAAAAAAGAAAGAGGCGACGCGGTTTTGAAAATGACAATTCAACTCCGAGCCTCGCTCACTCTCTTGTATATACTCGCTGCTTTTACAAAGTCTCTTATTTACATACTATGGACGCTTAGTGGCTCGGACTTCGTACTTTGATGGATCCTGTTTGTCGGGGATGATGAATGGATAGTTTATTATGAAGGTGACGCCCCCATGGTTCGTTATACTTGGCGGCCACAAACGTCAGTACAATGCTTTGAGTGAGAATATCCAGCAACGACAAAAGGTTTCGATCAACGAATTTGGGGATTGGTTGGATGAAGACACGTTCTGGAGCCTATCAACACTCGCGACTTTTTCCTCATACACTTTCTCCCAGAACTTTCCACACATCGTCTCCCCCCCAAAAGGACCTCCTCCCCTCCCTCCACCAAACCACCATCAACGCCACCCGCGTCCTCGGCCCCCAATCATCATCACCATCATCATCATCCCACCCCTCCCGCAAACCCTCCCCATAAAAATAGAAACCTTATGAGGGGAGGTGTGCGTTGAGGTCGCAGTATGGGGCGAGGTTGGTGGAGTTGGGTGAGTGTTTGGCCCTGATTTCTCTGTTTTTCTTTTCTTTCATTCTCGCTGAGAGAGATGGTGGTGCTGATGCTGGATTTAAGACGGATGGTTTATAGATGCATGGACCCGGTCGTGAGGAATAGGCCGACGCCGACTGAGGTGGTGGAGGAGACGAGCAATGTTATTGCGGATATCAATGAGCAGTATCCTACTTCGCCACCCGGCCAGCCTCCTGGTGATGGGGCGCCCAGACCGAGGAAGCTGATACTGATGCTGGATAAGGTACGTGCAACTTTCCATTCTCAGGAAAACAACCTGACAGATGGCTGACTAAGTAAGTCATCATGTGCACCCTCACCCGCCACCTATGCACGTACGTCCACCATGTGACAAGCCTACTGCCTGCTGTTGCCTGCGCACGGTCTCCCCCAGGCAGTGCCCGCCCAGGCAAACAAAATGGATGGCTGACTAAGTTATGACAGGTCTACTACCTGCCCTCGCCTGCGCACGGTCCCCCCAGTGCCTACTATATAAGACTTGCTCTTCGCCCTCCAACCGTCTTCTTTTCTTCTTCAGCGACGGCGGCTCAGCTGGGATGGCCCAATCAATGGCCAGTGGCTAAACGGCCGGGGTGGACGGGGTTCGTGTCCATGTGTTCCACCTGTTGTTCCATTCAAAATGGAAGGAAGGTCATGGACGGCCGGGCTGTGTGTAGCTTCTTGCTCTCATAGCTTTGGCTTCTTTTCGTAGCTTTTTACTTGTTTCCATTTCTTGCCATTCATTCTAGGTATAACTTCTTTAGAAATTCCAGAACAAACTTTGCCGCTTCTTCACTTCACCTTGGCCTTTCTTCCTTGTGCATTGGGTAGTCATCTCTGACAAGATGACAAATTTTGCGGTGCTGATATTCCTCAGTTTAGCCAACGAGAATAGGTATGAGATAATGTGTCATCGTTAGGTATTGATGGCGTGGCATTGGCGCGCCGTGATATTCGTTGCCGCCTCCTCACGCAGTTTCTGAGCGTAGGCTCACTATAACTCTACCACACATATGTATCATGTGAAGTGCCTATGTATCTCAGTAGCTCTGTCGGAGGTGCCGCTAAGCGCCGGCTTCATGTGCAGCTGCAGCTGCGCATTGATAAGTCTTGACGCGTGCACTTTCACTCACTTCATCCCGTAGCCAAATTCCATTCTTCAACCAGCTCGTGGGCGACATGGTGCTACTCAAACTTGCTGGGCTCTTTATTGCCATCTCATCAAAAAATTGCCAACAGGGATGGGCGGAAGGGCGGGCGCAGTAAGGGCTAATAATCATTAGCAATCGTGCAAGACCAAACACGACCAATATAGAATTACCTGGGCGGGTGAAGCCTATATCATCCTTATCCTCGTCGTCGTCATCGTCTTCCTCCTTCTACTTCTCCTCCTCTACCTTCTCCTTCTCCTCCCTCTCCTTCTCCTCCCTCTCCTTCTCCTCCCTTTTCTTCTCCTCCCTTTTCTTCTCCTCCTCTACCTTCTCCTCCTTCTCCTTCTCCTTCTCCTCCTTCTCCTTCTCCTCCTTCTCCTTCTCCTCCTCCTCTACCTTCTCCTTCTTCTCATCATCATCATTATTATCGTCGTCGTCCGGTAGGTCGTGATCGACGACAAACCCTTTTGTAGATTATAAGTAACAAAACAACATACGCCTCAGCACCGCACGTAGAAATGGTGCGACGATCAGGACAAAGCATAGCAGAGGCCCGAAGCCCGGGCCTTCGCCCGCGGTCGGGCTTGGCGGGAGCGGCATGTTTTGCTTCTGCTATCTGAGAGAGGGAGGAAATGACACGGGACTCCAGGCTGATATTGACTTCCCCGTTCGAGAGGAAGTTGGCGGGCCAAAATTGGGCGAACTTCTCGCCCGACCATGCGGATCCGACCTGCGTTTTGCGAAATTCTGCGATGCGACCCATGAGAAGGTCGCTCAGTACAACAAATGCCGGCGGCAGTTGTCCCTTAGAGACCCTAAAGTCTGCGTCGTAGAGCCTTAAACTCTGGAAGGTCCTGGGTTCTGGCGCTTTCTTTTGGGATTTCGCCTGGCTGATCTTTTCCCATTTGTCGACGGCAACGCACTGGCTGCCGCCTTCGGGTGGAACCAGTCCCGCCCCCTGTCGTTAGAAGAAGAACTGAGGGAAGCCTCATTGCAGGAGGTTTTGCTCATGGTGGAGCGCGCCACCCGCGTGGCGCGTGAGAAGATTGAGAGGAAGGAATAGAAAGAGAAGGAGAAGGAGGGGGAGAAGGAGAAGGAGAAGGAGGAGGAGAAGGAGAAGGAGGAGGAGAAAGAGAAGAGGGATAAGAAGAGGGGGAAGGAGAAGGAGAAGGAGGAGAAGAAAGAGAAGAAGGAGAAGAAGAGAGGGAAGGAGAAGGAGAAGAAGAAGGAGAAAGAGAAGAAGAAAGAGAAGAGAAAGGAGAAGGAGAAGGAGAAGGAGAAGGAGAAGAAGAAGGAGAATACTACACCCCCTCAGGAGCGAGGTAACCGATGGTCCCGTGGCATCCGGGTTCGGCACGGAGACGGGTCGACGAGCGCAAGTTAGCTACTGAACCGAGGTCGAGGATCACAGCAACGGGAGGCTTGAGGCTCACAACACCCAGATTATCCGGCTTGATGTCGCGATGAACGTGCGCCGCTTGAAAGGGGGGAGGAGGCTACGACGGGTATAGTTTTTCTTTTTTTTCCACTACTTTGATTTCTAGAAGAATCAAATTGTCGTCTTCACTCGTGCTCAATCAACGTATGACAGTGACTCGTTACGACCAACATCTGCCTCACACTTCAACCAAAGCTAACTATAAGGAAGTGTCCAGAATAAACAGATACAGACTCATTATGACCAAAAACGTATGCACGAAGTACACGTTGAAGTAACTTAACGCAAGGTTTTAATCCCAACAGGCAGGTCGCAAGCGAGCAGGTATTTGAGAATGTCGTCGGGTATGTGTCAAGTGTCAGCCATCGAGACGCCTGCAATTATAAGTCGCACGACTCTTCATACATTAGCCCCATACCTCCTTAGTGCTGACATGAGTCGAAAAGAACTCAAGGCAGCCGCGAAGTGGCAGGAAAGGGCCGTGCCGGTGCTGCCTGTGGCGCAGCCTAGCCTATCGCTGCCTGGCGCACTTAGCTTGCATCCTTCGTCCTACATAAACCTTCGCGACGATTCCGTCACCCATCATTCATTCAAACTTCGTCATCAACATGTCCTCCGATATTCCCAGGGAGGAATTCCTCGTCAATGACCTTCCCACTGCTTCGGTCACCATATACCCCTCTCGCGCCCACATCGTGCGCGAAATCAAAGACGTCATACTGCAGCCTGGCTTGAACGAAATCGTCATCAACGGCATCACGCCTACGGCAGACGAGCCGTCCATCCACGTTGATGGCCATGGAGCAGCTACCATCACCGACTTAAGCGTCGAGCTCGTCCCCAACCACGAGCGCTTCTTCGACCAGTTCTCAGATGAGGACTCTGACTTCGAAGCCTCCGACGATTCCGCAGGAAGCGAACATGAACGCGAAGATGTGAAGACGCTCTCTCGCGAGCTAACGTTTCTACGGGAGGAGGTGGAAGCGGCGTCCGAACTGCAGTCATCTGCGAACGATCAGTTGCGAGTGCTGAACGCGTATATGGGCTCCGTGAATGCGAAAACCAACGACCCTGAGAGCGCGTCACATGCTATCGCTACTTACAGTACCGATCGTGCGCGTGTCCATGCCCAGTGGCGGCAGGCTACGATCCAGCTCGAGAGACTGAGTAAGGAAATCAGAAAGAAAGAGGGAAAGCTTGCGAAGGAAGTGAAGTATGAGCGGAAGATGAAGAAGAAGGAGAAGGAGGAGAGAGAGAAAAGGAGGGCGGCTCTGAAAAGAGAAGCGAGCCATCTCAGGGAGGACCAGGCGAAGTTCTGGCCAAAGAAGCTTTACCGCCTCACTCTTACGCTCGAGCCTTCGATAGGCACGCCGGGCTCTTCCAGGCGTGGCTCGGGAGATTCGGTGACTCCGTACCCCAGCCTGCTAGAAAGACCACCTTCAGATGAGGTTATGGAAAGAGTCGTCACACTTTCCCTATCGTACGTCGTCCGTGAAGTGTCGTGGTCTCCGCGGTACAATGTCGACATCTCCTCGTTGAAGAAAACGGCAGTTGTTACCTACAGTGCCGAGTTCAGTAATAAGACGTCCGAGACATGGAAGGACACCAAAGTCACACTCTCAACTTCCCAGACCACGTACTCCGGCCTGGATGACGAGGTCCCGGAACTGAATCCTTGGTCTGTCTCGCTGAGCGACAAGAAGACCAGGAGTAGCACAATCGATGATGACCTGATGAGCCCCCAAGAGCACCGAGGTGAAATAATATGGCAGAAATCCAATCAAGGCTTTGATCGGAGTCAGCTTTTTGGAGCCGAAGTGTCGTTAAAGCCTCTCTTCGGACAGAATATCAACAATCAGTCTGTCTTCGGTCAACCAAGCCAACTGGGTCAATCTGGATCTGTATTTGGCCGTCCCGTACAAGCCACGCCTTTCGGTTTCCAAAATCTGCAACAGACTCAAGCAACTGCAGGAAGCTCCTTATTCGGGGCAAAGCCAGCCCAAACGTCTTCCCCCTTCGGCAGTTCTGGGGGCTTTGGCAGCAGTAATAATACACCCCAGCAAGGCGGAGGTCTCTTTGGCACCAGCGGCAGTAGCAACAACAATACGGCTCCCCCTCGCCCCCAAGTCGGAGGTCTCTTCGGCAGCAGCATCAGCACCACCACCAACAATACCAGCGCCGTAGATCTCAGCAGCAACGACACCAACAGCACCGTCAATGCACCGCAACAAACCCCACCCGTTTCCAGCTCACTATTCGGCAACCTCGCACCCCCGAGAGCCCCCGAACCAGCACCGTCCCTCCACCAAGAACCCACCTGGGAAGACACGGGCATGACGACCTTCTACGAACTCCCCGCCCCCCGCACCCTCGTCCCCTCCTCCCTCTCCCGCCGCCACAAAATCACAACCCTCGTCATCCACGCCGTCGACCTAACCTACATCACCGTCCCCAAGCTCCGCAAAGCCGCCTTCCTCCGCGCCCAGATGCGCAACCCCGCCAGCGCGGACATCACGCTGCTGAAAGGCGCCGCCGGCCTGACCCTCGACGGCTCCTTCCTCGGCAACACCGTCTTACCGCGCACGGCCCCGGGCGAGCGGCTGGACCTGGACTTGGGCGTTGATCCGGGGATCCACGTGTCCTATCCGGCGCCGACGGTGCGGCGGGGCACGGAGGGCTTCTTGTCGCGCGAGAGCGCGCACGCGTTCGCGCGGTGCATCTGCCTCACGAATACGAGGGCGGCGGCGGCGCATCTCACGGTCGTGGATCAGGTGCCTGTTTCGGATGATGAGAAGTTGCGGATCGATCTTGTGGAGCCGAGCTTGTTGAGGGAGGGGGATTGGGTTAAGACGGGGACGGCGGCGACGGAGGCGAAGAATGGGAGGACGGCGAGTGCGCTGCCGGGGGCGAAGGGGTGGGGGAAGGCGGAGGCGGAGTTGAAGAAGAGGGGAGAGGTGGAGTGGACGGTGATGTTGGAGCCGGGGTGGTCGTGCTTGTTGCCGTTGGAATATGAGGCGAGGATGCCTCCGGAGAAGAAGATGTCTTCGACGTAAGACTGGTGGGCATTTCCGGCTTAGGGGGAAAGGATGTTCAAATTGCATGTTGGGGATTCTGGACAAAGTGGGCCTGGTCCGGGAAGTTCTGAAATTAAAATTGAAAAGGCCATTCTATATCATAGTAGTATTGTATGTAGCTAAACTAATCAGGATGAATTGAAAGAAAACCCGTATCAGCAAATTTAGTTTCCAGAACGCCTGAATATCTTCAGGCTTATGTGATAAAGCATTCATCCAGATGTGAAAGTAGAGAAGGGACACAAGACCCAGCAATCAACACGTAGAAATATATTTCTGAGGCGAATACATCTGTGTCTCAATTTAAATGTTTTTCATCCATGTATTTTATGTTCTTCTGCATACTGATGATTGCAGAAGTATACAACAGTATTCACCTACGCTAGCTTTGATAGAGTTCTCTCACAAAAGCTTCGCGCATCAGACAACAGAAGTGAATGTACGGCTTCATATACTTCTCACGGTATATTCTATTCCAATGTCATTAAAGGAAACCCCATCTATGCTCTCGACCAGGTGATTTCAAGCATTTCAGGAGTTGGTCTCCAGTCATGGAGATGGTATTCAATAACGCTTTCATCCCAAACTTTGTATCAAAAAAGCCGGTTAAAGGCACAGTGGAGAAAGCTGCAACGACTGTCATCACAGCGAGGCTCGCTACCCACGTAATTTTCAAGGGACTACGTTGACGAATTGGCGGCGACTATGAAAAGTCGGGGGAGTTCCTGGCTCATGTTTAAGATGGCGCAAGCGCTACTCACACAAGTTGTAGGAGCTCTAGATTCAGGGTGGTAAAATTGGGTCCTCGAATGGAGCGGCAAACAGGAGATCGAGTACTAGAACTGGGGGATATCTATCTCTAGTACCGAGATGAATCCCGAGGCCACTTATACATGACTGAGAAAAGCTCTCGAACTTTGCCGTTCGAGGTTTTTGCGAGGATGAGAAAAAGATAGCCTGCTCCAGAAATGGTGTGAAGAGTACAAGTACAGGAGTGATCGGCCGACATCGGTCGACGATCCAGCGAAGGGGGCGCTCGAGGACCCATTCTCCACCATTTACCCCAGACACACCGTTTCCTCTTCCGCGCGTCGTCTTTCTCGAAATTTTTCCTCAATGCTATAGTCAACAAGATGCTGTGCCAAATGCTGACGACGGCAATTACTCTTGGTCTCAGAATGTGCGACATTTCCGAATTCACGACAGGCCCACACAGCCACTGTTCCCAGGCAAGAAACCTCATCCCAGCTTCTTCAACTGCCAAGTCCTCGAGTCTCGTCGATCAGTCCTGGTTGGGCACGGGACATGTTTCACTTCGGGGGTAAAGCCGGGAAGATGAGAATCGAGCAAATGCGGAGGGCGTGGCGTTCTTGTGAGGGGAGCGGCAAGAGTCATGCAAGCCATCCGTCGAGGCTGCCCGGCTCTCCCGCAGCCAAGTCCTCTAGCCACTTCGTGTACGTAGTAGTGCGTCGCTAAGAACAGTAATGTGATTGGTTCATCCGCCCTAATTTCCAATCCGCCCTCTCGTAGGTCCCCACCCCGTCACGCCTCAAGGCAACCACTAAAGCTCGCAGCAACCAAGAAAATCTCCTTAATTACAATCGTACAAAACGGCCCGATTGATGCCCTTCCTAGCAGCTTGTGATCTCTCCAACCGCCCGCTGGAACTAGTCTCTACATGCACCGCACAGCCGACCCATACCAGTTCCGGCAATCTCGGCTAAGCGAAACGACATGTCTAACCATCGAGTCAGTCACTGTATTGGCAGGCAATCCCGCTGCCTCCCGCGCCAGGAACGGGGCATGGGGGCTAAATTTGGGCGGAGGCTATGTTCGACGGCGTACACCTTTCTCGTATATAAGGAGAGACGAAGATCGCAAAGCCGCGCACGTTTGCTTCTCAGGTCCCCCTCCAGTCCTTCGGAGATCCCCCTCTCTCGTCCCGCTCCCACGCGAATCCACGCACGCACGAAGCAAATCATGAGGGTCTCTGTGCTCGCTGTAGTATGTGCTGCTGCCGGCCTGGTTGGCGCGCAGCTCAACACCATTGGCACGGACCCCCGCTTCGCGAAGGGTGCTATCCACCTAGTCGGAGAGGTGAGTTTCGATATACTCTACTCTTGCTTCCCTACCTTCTTCGATACTAGAAGCATATGTCCCTCCGTCGCTAGCAATCACTCCCCCCCAACAGACTCTCTCTTCCTGTCCGGGCCCGGAAACGGAGACAGGCAGACTGAACCTACCAACACACTCTCTCCCAGAAGCCAAACCACCCAGCTAACCCACCCCCCAGTGCCCCAACGACACCACCTGCGCCACCCTCTGCAAAAACCCCTCCTCCTACCAAACCCTCGGCTACCCCCCCACAACCGCCTCCTTCTACGCCCGCCACCTCTCCGGCGAATGCAGCCACAATGACGGCCTCGCCAGCTGCAGCTGTTTCGTAAGCCAACCGCACCAAAAGCCCTGCTATCCACTAACACCACACCAGCCCGCCACCAACGTCACCTGCGCCCAAATGTACGCTTGCCCCCCAACCACCACCAGCGGCGGTAGCTGCATCCCCACCGCCCGCCTACCCTCCTCCTCCTCCTCCTCCGCCGGAGACACCTCCCTCTGCGAGTGCCCTACAACGTGCGACGACGACGATGGGGACGCGTCGACGCCCCGCGAGCTGCGCGCCCGACAGGACCAAGACTTCAAGACCGTCGATGTGGGGGAGCTCGTCGACAACGACGAGCAGGATTCGTCGGCGCTGGAGGGAAGCCAGACGAGGAGGATTGGGGGGAGGAGGAGGGGTGGGAGGAGGCCGAGGAAGCAGAAGCGGGCTAGGGGTGTTGTTGTCGGCAAGAGGCAGGATAGCGATACCGTTGATGTGGGGGACCTTGTTGGCGATGGCGCGGGTGATGAGGATACTATTGGGGCTGGTCAGACGCGGAGGATTGGTGGGAGATGGGGTGGGAGGGGGATTCGCGCGAGAGGGGATGGTGTGGAGGTTGATGTGGGCGAGCTGGGTGAGGGGAGTGGCGACCCTGAGGAGATTGACGCGGGTCAGACGAGGAGGATTGGGGGGAACCGGGGTGGGAGAGGGTTCGGGAGGAGACAGGATAGCGATACTGTGGATGTTAGTGATCTGGGTGATGAAGGCTCTGATTCCTCGGACCTTGAGGCAAGTCAGACTAGGAGGATTGGGGGTATCCGCGGTGGAAGAGGGTTCAGGAGGAGACAGGATAGCGATACTGTCAGTGTTAGTGATCTGAGTGATGAAAGCTCTGATGCCTCGGACCTTGAGGCAAGTCAGACTAGGAGAATTGGCGGTAACCCCTAAGGCATAGGCTACGCATTGTAGGAGAGGGGATGGAGGTGGGTATTGTACGATACGGCGGTGATCTCGTTTTACTGTACAAATTAGCGAGCATCATTTCCATGTTTATCATTCAAATCACATAAGTCAGGTTCATCGAAGTGAAAATGATTAGAATTCCACGCTCCACTGCGTGAGCCAGGGAAGCAGTCTTAAGATGAGGGGCTGAAAGAGCTCTGGACAGAGCCATACCTGTAGTGATTCGTGTCAGTGACGAGTACTTCAAAAACCAGTTTGCAAATAAACAACGTAACACTCACCCTTGCGGACATTGACTTCCCAAAGCAACGCTTCCACTTCTCATGTAGCAGACTTTCGCCTCCGCACACGCATCATTCGTACAGTTTGGACTCATCACACTGCTCTTTCCCTGAAGAGTGTTGAAGACGCTCACAAGAGTATGGTTCTTTTCCATTGCCTCAGTCACGCGGTGCCAAAAGGTAGCATTAAGTGGCGCTTCTGCAGGCCAGTCTGCTGCTGGACCATACGTGTCACGAGTCGAATACTCGAGGCTGTATGTCGGACCAGTGCCGCTGAGTGTAGGGAAGGATGAAACGTTAGCAACAAAAGTCCAGGCATCGAGAATGTCGAAGGAACCGGTATCGACTTCGTAGAGACGGAAGCCGGAGTTGAGATTCGTGAGCGGCGTCACGGAGGGTCCAATCCAACCAGGGGTAAGTGCGTTGGCAGCGTCACGAACGGTACCATTGTTGGCGTAGTAGATCATGACCTGGTCTTCGTGGGTATGACCGAAAAACACATTGGCGATGACATGCGGGCTGTAACGATCGATGATCTGGTAGAATAAGTCCGTTGGGTTCGGGATAGGGTTCGTTCCATCCCAGCCGGAGAGGACATGACCAACAATCCAGACGCGCTCACCGGCATCTTCAGCGGCTTGGAGCTCGTTGATCATCCAGCTGAAGATGCCGGAATTGTCTGGGTCCGTAGTATTAATGAAATTCAAGAAATTCGACCTGTACCAGAAATCGGTGTTGAAAGTGATGATGCGCAGGCCGTAGTGGTTTTTGATGCTGTAAGCACCGTAGTGAGTGCGGGCTTCGGCTGCTTCATCCGGACCGATCCAGCCTTCGTGCTGCCACAAGCCTGCCACGTGGTCGTAGTTCCAAGACTGTTGCTGACCAAGAGGACCGGGAAGGCTGTGAGGAGAGTCGATGGCTTCTGGGTTGCTGTCATGGTTCCCGAGCGCTGCAAAGACGGGACCGGTGATGTACCTTTTAAACATTCCATAAATGCTCGTCTCCGCATATTCGGTATATGCCTGAGAGAGCTGGCTCTGGGGATCGTGGGAGACAAGGTCTCCGGTATACACGGTCCAGGCCAAGGGCTTCTCTTTACTGGTCCCAGTGAGAGGTCCTACAGCTTGTAAGGCAGCCAGGCCAAGGTCGTAAGGCGTATCGCACTGATATGCTCCATAAAGAGGGGCTGGAACAGAAATTTGAGCCTGGCCAAGAGCAGCATTATCCACATTGGTACGGCAGCACATGCTGGAAGAGCAGTTTGCCTCCGAGGCGACGGCGTAGCGTGGATCGAGATGGAAATCCGACATGTGCAGAACCTTGACCCGCTTGCCGCTCGCCTTGGGTGCAGCCGCATTGGCCGGCTTCGGCTTCGGAAACAGCCCAGTGGCGTTCAACGACTGGGTGGTTGGCTTCGCGCAGAAGGTGCCGCTGAGCGAGTTACAGATATACCGGCCATCAGATCCATTGACATTCGCAAATCTCAAAATCTGGGTCCAGATAGAACCAAAGGTGTCGGCTGCAAAGTCTTCCTCGCAGGTGCTGTTCGAGTGGAGCTCATATTTCTTGCACAGTTCAACCATGGCATCCGGAACACTGGACGGGGCATACATTGCAGCCGGCTTGGCAATGTTCAGAGCCGCAACACATCTGGAACAGTTGCTGGCGGTGCTGTTGCCTTCAATGATGGTAGAGATGTTGGAGATGATGCTATTGATGAGGGCTTTTTGAGCATCAGAGGACAGGTTCCCGACGGGCTCCGGGTAGAGGACAGGGTCCAGGTCCTCATCAGGGATGGTGTCCGGATTGGTGAGATTGAGCGGGAAGGTAATGTTCAAGACGGGATCGTAGAGCGCGGGTTGAGGTTCCTGGGTGGTCGAGGGTGGCAGGTAGTACGAGGTGAAAACCGAGGTGGGAAAGCCGGGCGGTGCGACATACGACGGGACCCCGGGAGCAGAGGCGGGCTGAGTAACGGAGCTCAGGGCGAGCGGGATCATTTGCATGATGACTGGCAGTCGCAAGTGTGCCATGACGAGACCGGGGAGTGCAGGACCAGCTTCACGGCAGCACATGAGGGGGGTGGCCAAGCCGCGCCGGGCTTGTCGCCGGCCTTATGTAGCGGTACAGCGGTGATGCTCGACATGGCGTCGTGCAGCAAGCGCATGCGAGGCAGTGGGCGGTGCAGCGAATGTGAGGAGAAGCGCGGCGCACGTGTTGGGCGGCAGCGAAATCGGCTGGGAGACGCCGCTCGCTTACCACCTGGAGAAATCGCCGTCCCCACCACAACAAGCTTTTGCTGGCCACCCACTGCCCTCCCCTAAAGCACGCTGAGCGGGATTCTCGCTGCGCCAAAAGCTTGTCAGCTCGCTTGTACACCTTCTGTTGTTCTCGCGGAGAATTGTATGACCCGCATATATGTACGCACCTTGCTCCGCGGCATAGTGGCGTCGAGTAGCAGGCATGAAACATACCCCATTTCAACAGGCTAGCAGCCCCAAAGATTAATAGAGAGTTCTCCGGCGACGGTGCTGCTAAAGCTACTGAAGGATCCGTCAGCAATCAATGAGACATGCCTCGACCATCCCGACAATACACCAGCTCTCTAACGGTTCGTTAATCGTGCCTCCCGGTCAGAATAGAAACTGTATTTAGAGTATAAGACTCATCCGTTGCGGAAGCATGAGACTAACCGTATAGACTCTGGCCTAATCCTCCGAACTTACGTTCGACTGTCGGTTTCCAACCTCTCCTTTCCCTTCCATGTGTATGGGTAGATCGGATGATTGCGAAGTCTAGAGCTCTTAGGTTCCTTAGCACGGCGTTAAGCCCTCGCAACTCCGAAGCGCGAAGGCCGAATCCCGCCAAGAGCGTGAATTAAAGCAGCATATCCCATTGGACTCGGACACTCCCATCTTTATTGAAGCCACGCCATCGCGCTGTCGGACAAGCTCTTTGCCAACACGTGCTACCCAGGCTCAGAAACAGGAGCGGCGTCACTCTTTGCCCAGTACAGTCTAGTGGGTGAGCCGTGGAAGCGGGGACGGAGCAACTCTGAATGTCGAGATATCTTGATGGAACTTGCAACAGCGCGAAGCCCGAGCAAATGCAGCCCGGAAGCCCGAGTGAAATCATATAAGCGCGGAACACTATATATAAATAGCAGATACTCACATACATCTCCTTTCCCCTCACTCCGAGCTTCTCTTCCACATATCTTCCTCTTGCCGACTACAACATGGCCTCGTCAATGCTCCTGAAAAACGGCACTCTCCTCCTACACACTGCGCCCGGCGATCACGTCGTCCCCACCAAGGCTGACCTCCTTATTTCTGGCAACAATATTGCGCGCATCGAGCCCGATATCCCCACTACCGCAGCCGAGGAGGTCATCGACTGCACGGACAAGATCATCAGTCCTGGCTTCATCGACGGTCATCAGCACGTGTGGCAGACGCAACTCAAAGGACGTCATGCCGACCACACCTTCTTGGAGTACTTGCCTTCTGGTGAGCTGATGCCGACCGTCCAACCAGAGTATCGGCAAGCTAAATTTGACCACGTCAAGGCAACTTCCAGTCCTCAAACTACACACGCGAAGACTTCTACTGGGGGCAGCTTGGCGGCTGTCTCGAGCTGCTCAACGCCGGAACCACAACTGTCTTGGACCACGCGCACCTGAACACAACTCCCGAGTCTTGTAAGTCCCGGATCCTCCATCCCATCTCTCCGCACCCATACCAGACTGTATTCATCTTCTTTCTCTTTCGAATAGAATATCAAACTAACACCCCCAAAACCAGCCCCCACCGCCATCTCCGCAACCCTCACCTCCGGCATCCGCTCCATCTTCTGCTACACCCCAACCAACGCCATCACCTCCTGGACCCCCCTCACCTTCTCCCCAACCGGCCCGCTCCCCCCCTGGGCCCTCACCACCTTCACCACCCTCGCCTCCACCTCCCCCTTCGGCCCCACCGGCCGCGTCGAACTCGGTCTCGCCTACGACGGCTGGTACCTCCCCCGCTCAGCGTCCGCGCCCCTCTTCGCCACCGCCCGCCACCACGGCATCCGCCTGCTCACCAGCCACATGACGCGCGGCCCAATCGGCCAGACCTACTCCCTCCCCGCGCTGCTGGAGGAATGGGGCCTAATGGGCGAAAACAACAACAGCAGCAGCAGCGGCGGCAGCAGCACCGCCTTCCCCACCGTCGTCTTCTCCCACGCCTGCGGCGCGACAGAGGAGGATATAGCACTCATGCGCGCGCACGCCGCCCACCTCGTCTCCACCCCCTCCACCGAACTCCAAATGGCCCTCGGCTTCCCCCTCGCCTTCTCCTCGCCCTCCGCGCCCGCCTGTCTAGGCGGCGACTGCCACTCCGCCGGCGGCGCTAGCATCGCCGCTGAAGCGCGATTAGGGCTGCAAGCCACGCGGGCCTGGTGGAACCAACGGTTCTTGGACAAGGGCGTCGTGCCGCGCCGGGTGTGGAGCAGTGCCGAAGAGGCGTTTAATTTGGGGACGGTGCGGGGGGCGCGGGCGCTGGGGATGGAGGGGAGGGTGGGGAGGTTGGCGGAGGGGTTTAGGGCGGATGTGTTGGTGTGGGATGCGTGCAGTCCGGGGATGGTGTGTGCGGCGCAGGAGGATCCGGTGGCGGCGGTGGTGTTGCATTCGGGCGTGGGGGATTTGGAGATGGTGGTTGTGGATGGGGTGGTGAGGAAGAGGGGGGGGAGGTTGGTGGAGATGGTGGTGGAGGAGGGGGGGAGGGATGTTGTGGGGAAGGAGACGGTTGGGTGGGAGGATGTGGCGAGGGAGTTGGTGAGGAGTAGGGAGAGGTTGCAGGAGAGGATTGAGAGGATTGATTTGGATGATGCGCGGAAGGTTGCGATGAAGGCTTGGCATATTGATGAGTCGAAGATTGTCGACGAAGTCTGAAGTCTATTGCTCCTTTGTTCGTCAGAAACGTGGCGGGTCGTAGTGTACCGCTTCTCTCAACTCCGAGTCCTCGAGTAAACTGTCCAATGGCTCTTGGAGTTCGATGGGGGGAAGGAGTTTCAAATTGATAAGAATATACAGCCTCCGAAAACGGCGGAACCTTGGGTCTAATGTATTAAGTTGCGAGTTACCGCTCATTGCATGATATCATCCACTGTAGCGTTTTCAGCTACAGTGGGGTCTCTACATAAATGTATGGTAAGTGATACGTGTACCTGCAGGGACTGATAAGCACAAGAGTCATTTCTTTCATAAGATTGTTGTCTGATCTGACATTCCAGAGAATGATTCGGTTCCTGGTTCGTGGTAGTGGCGTCTCGGGTCCCAAACCAGCACTTGCTGCCAGCATATATAAATCTCGGAGCGGTGCGAGAATACCTCCATTGACTCCAGCACTTCCATCGATATCCTCTGTGCACAATACATCATGTCCTACCTCATCAAAGATACTCCTGACGTGTTTGAGACCGAGGTCTCCTCTCCAGCCGCATCAGTCACTCAGAATCACGCTTCCCGATCTCAAGAGCGAACCGAAAAGCTTATCGGCACTCCACGGGCTATAATGTCAAGTGAGTTGTCCGGCTCTGGAGGACGTTGATATTGTGTCTGACGCTTCGACTCAACTGATGGATTGCCAGAGTTTTGGGACTTCTGTAAATACGGGCCCGAAATACCTGCGACCGAGGAGCAACTCGACGCTATCGTTCCTGCGGAGCCAGAACAAAGACGGCTGCCATGGAGGCGATGCGAATAATGAAGAATCGGTGACGAAGGGCGTTGTTGGGGCACTATCACCGAAGGGGCGGATGGAATGTAGACTTAATGAATTTTAGAAGCTAGTGTTGGGAATGAATCTGAAGTGATAGCGGGAATAGGGGGGTTGTCCGGAAACGGCACCTAGGCTGACCACGCCGCGTGCAGCGTCTAGACCGGGCCTCAGGCAGGAAGGAAGGGACCCTTGGGCGCATCTGACATGCTGTCATTGGCAGCTGTCGCTGACTTCAGCCAAGACCAGCAGGGCAGCTTCCGGGCGATGCTCGAAGCAGCGGCGCGCGTGCGCGTGGGGAAGCGGCAGCCACCAGCCTGGCGACGGCCCCGCGCCTGGCAGCAGGGGTGGGCGTGGACAGCTGCATGAGGCCGAAGGCGATGGAAGCACGGCGGTGGTGCGCGGAGATTCGGCGGGCTGCAGGCGGTGCGGCGGCCGCGTCGCAGCTGCCCGGAGAAGCGGCGGCGGGGCGGGTCCGTGCGCGATGACATATGATTGATGATCTGAGGAGCTGCCGCACGCCCCGACTCCCGCGGCCAGCATAAACTGCACATCACGCGTTGTCAACACGCTCTGTTTCCCGTCTTCTTCCTGCCTGCTATAGCGGTGCCGCACAGCGCGACGCCTGCGTTCAATTGAGCGCGCAACCCGCCAAACCAAGTTCCGATCCTCGTCCGCTTTCGCCGCCAAAGAAGAGCCGCAAACAGCTTCGAACACGCCAACGCCGCCATGGAGCGCACCCTCCACGGATCCTGCGCCTGCGGCCGCAACCACTACGTCGTCCAAGTCCCACCGGCCTCCGACCAGCTCGCCTCCATCATGTTCGACAGCAGCCTCCGAACCCGTGAGTTTCCCTCCCTCCCTCCCTCCACGACACACAAAAGCCACAGACAGCCACCTGACACCCTCCACCAGGCCGCACTCAAGCCACCCCCTTCAACGCCTTCCTCCGCGTCCCTCTCACCTGGTACCACTCGGCCGCCTCGCCCTTCTTCCCGGACGAGCCGCTCTCGCAGATCCGCCGCACCTTCCACGACCCCGACCCCGCCGCCGCCCCGCCCTCGGGCCTGCGCCGCCACTTCTGCGGCTTCTGCGGCACCCCGCTGTCCAGCTGGCACGAGCGCACCCGCGCCGACGCCGACTACATCAGCGTGACGCTGGGCAGCCTGCGCGACCAGGATGTCCATGAGCTGGAGGACATGGGCCTGTTCAACGCCGATGCCGGGCTTGCTGCGGATGAGGGCGTGGTCGTTTCGGTGCCGGGGTCGAGGGAGGCGTCGCCGCCGGGTGGGGAGGAGGAGCAGCGGCAGCCGAGGCTAAGGAGGGACGTGTTTGGGCCGCTGCAGGTTACGCCGGGGCGGGGAGCGCCGTGGTTTGAGAGGTTGGTGGAGAATAGTCGGTTGGGAACGATGAACAGGATGCGAGGTGGATATACTTCCGACGATGGGTCGGTTCGGGAGGAGTGGGAGATTATGGAGTGGACCAACGAAGACGACTCGCACAGCGTAGCTGCTGGGAAGAGGAAGTTAGGACAGAGATGAATGCGAAGATTCGGTACGTTTTTCTAAGGTGAGGGCCCCAGCGAGGCGCGAGGAATAAACATTTAGGAGCTGGGCTGCATTTTGTCGGAGCTCTTAAAGGCGTTACCGGTCGACTTCTGCGTCTCCATCACACATGGTGCAATCATGGGGGTAGAAAAGCTTGAGATGATGATCGGCTTTACATTTGTTCGAAACATAATGACGTTCTCTTAATCTGCAACCCGTAAATATAGCTTGTATTAGGACAGAATATCCAAATTTAGTTATTTACCAAATTCCAGCTTTATCCTCATGGTTATGACCGGCCAATCAGTGCTTTGCCAGGATAAACTTCCAGACCTCCTATGCAGGCTTTTCTCAGCAGCAAGACCGTATTCCAGGTCGACAGAGTGGAGTGGAGTTCCGAAGTTAATCGCAAAGGCCGCTCTGCGGGCAAATCTGCGATCTCCCCAACCAGGCGGGGCTGGCTACATCCAAGCGCTGCCCCGATCCACATCCTAGAATATCCGTCGGAGAGCAGGCGGCTATCAAGGTGTCGGAGGGCGCGGCTCGTCGGCGGAGGTGGGAGGTGGAGACAGCGGTGGCAGTGGTATCGTCTGCGCGGGCTGGAACGGGAAGTCGAAAGTACCGGATGGCCCTGCTCCAGGGTAATGCGGATATTCTATCTTTCCTCGTTCGCCGCGCGCGGCAGCGACGGCTACGATATATCTTGCTTGTTCCCGTCCGACACGGTCTGGACTTTCCGGTATTCTGCCTCCAGCTTGCGCTGCATTTCGAAGTCGAGCATGCGCTCCCGCTTCAGTTCCTGCTGCTCAAGGTCGCGCAGCACACCGGCATGCATAGCCTGCGATTGCGTTAGACCAGAGCGCGGAATCGAGTGGAGTTGGTTGGGGCACGCACGGCTTTCTCGGCCTTCTGCTGGTAGTGGACCATGATGACGATGCCGATGGCGCCGAGGGTGGTGCCGGCGAGGGTCAGCTTGGAGGCGGTGGACATGGCGGCGGAGGAGAAAACGGAGGCGGGCGCAGAAGTCGCAGGAAAAGGTCTTTGAGCGTGGGCGAATGGGAAGGCTCTGGGTGGTGTGAGGGAAGCGACTTTTCGGAGCGCGGGCGTCAGGCGTCACGCTCACCGCCCTGCAGCTTGGCGCAAGCTCCACGCGGGCAGGCACGTCGACGGCACCTGCACTCGAGCAGCTCCAAGATCGGGCACCGTCGACCTCTTGCGACCATCCACCCACCTCGCCATCTCCTCCGCAACATCCCGTCACCATGGTGCGTCGAGCCCCCCGCCGCTCGTGCCCCGCCGCCCTGCTGACGCTCCTCTTCAGTCCGCTCAGAACTCCGCGGGCATTCAGACGCTGCTCGACGTAAGCTAGCCCCGGCGCCGCGTCCTGTCAACAACGCCGAGCTCACCACAGCACGCAGGCCGAGCGCGAGGCCCAGAAGATTGTGCAGAAAGGTTGGCTGCCCCGTCTCGCTCCCGTGCCCGAACGACGCTAACGCCGCGCAGCCAGAGAATGTACAGCCGCTCCGCTCCCCCACCGCCGCTCTTCGTGAAGCGCCGACGCGCCCTATCTGACCGCATCCCGCAGACCGCACCAAGCGCGTGAAGGACGCCCGCAGCGAGGCCCAGAAGGAGATCGAGGAGTACAGGCAGAAGAAGGAGGAGGAGTTCAAGGCCTTTGAGAAGGAGGTAGGCGCCCGCACGGCACCCGTCCATCATAACAGAGGCGGTTTAGATACGCTGACGAGTCGTTTCCCCGCACCAGCACACGAGCGGCAACAAGAAGGCCGAGGAGGAGGCGGACAAGGCGACGGAGGTCAAGATCAAGGAGATCAAGGAGATCGGCGGCAAGAGCGGCAACAAGGTCATCGAGCAGCTCCTGACGGCCGTCACCGATGTCAAGCCCGTGCCGCCGACGAAGGACTGAAGTCCCCCTGCATCATCTCCTTTGATTACCCTCTGATACGCAGCATGTTGTCCTTTTCTGATCATCTACGAGCTGGTGGCTCCTTCTGCGCGCGCTGCGAGAGCAGTCTTCGCGTCGATTGTGTTCATAGAGTCGGCTGTATCATAGACGTTGCAAGCTGCTTCGGTAGGGCGGGGCTCGCGTGAAACAGCGGCTGTTTACCTGCGATGCAAGCTGTCGTGCTGAATGCAAGCTGAACAAAACAACACGGTGTGTTTCTTCATCGCTTCGACATGTGAGCTAACAGGAGCATTGTCGGCGGTGCTCATGCAGGTGCGTTCTTTGCGTGTCATCGACAGGGACTTGCCGGTAGTGCATGAGATTGCCGACCGCGTTACGTCACCGCGACGAACATCATCGCGAGTCCCAGCGCGTGGGCTCTGCATTATTCGAAGCTTCCTGCCTCAGCTTTGCATCATGCTCATTTCCCCCCAACAATGACCTCCGCTCTGCTGCTACGACGCCGGGCCATTGGCGCCGTGTCCAGAGAAGTCCGGCTCTCTCATCGTGCCCTGCATGGCTCGGCTGTCACACGCTCAGCGGACCCGCGTCTCAGCGACCTAGGGCATGAGATCCGGGACGAATACGCTGTCGTTCGTGACAACTACGGTATGTCGCTCATATAACGGCACCAGTCCATACATCCAAACGCTGACCTCTAACAGAGAAACCGGTACATCCTCCAGACAACCCAAGCTACCACCACCACCACGACTGACCACCTCCATCGTCCTTCCTCTTTGCAGAAACACCCTATAATCCTTGCTCATGGCCTCCTCGGCTTTGACGAGCTTCGCCTCGCGGGTCCATACTTTCCCGGGATACAGTACTGGCGTGGCATCAAGGATGCGCTCGAAGCGAAGGGCATCGAGGTCATCACCGCTGCCGTTCCGCCGTCCGGCTCGGTTGAGGCCAGAGCGGAGAAGTTGGGGCAGCGCATTGCGGAAAGGGCGAGAGGGAAGAGCGTGAATATCATCGCGTGAGTACTGAGATGTGAAGGCGTACAATCTGGTTGCTGATCGTTGTGCAGGCATAGTATGGTATAGTTGGCTTGCTTCGCCTAAACCTGGCTACGACGACTCAGAAAGCTCACGAGTGGATAGGGGTACGGACTCTTCGGGTGCTTGCTTTGGGGTTGGCTGCCTTAGCTGACGGTCGGATAGAGGTCTCGACTCGCGGTATATGATCAGCCAGCTCAAGCCGCCGAACGTCGATGTCAAGTCCTTGACCACGATTGCATCGCCGCATAGAGGATCGGCATTCGCGGACTATTTGATGGACCAGATAGGCCGTGCGTCCCTCTAGTTATATCCAGGAGCCATGCTGATAAGTTTGCCAGCGGATAATCTCCCTAAAGCGTACAGGGCTCTGGAATTCTTCGGAATGGAGACGGGCGCCTTCTCCCAGTTGACAAGGAAGTACATGCAGGATGAGTTCAACCCCAAAACTCCGGACCTGGAAGGCGTCAGGTACTATTCCTATGGCGCCACGTTGGAGCCGACCCGCTGGTCCGTCTTCAAGCCCTCGCATGACATTATCAAACAGATAGAAGGAGCACCTAATGATGGTCTCGTGAGGTTTGTTTTATTTACCTGGGCCTGCAGCTGTTCCTGGCGTGTCTGACTTTGCAATTCAGTGTCCCCAGCAGCAGATGGGGAACATACAAAGGCACGCTTGTGGGTGTCAGCCATCTCGATCTTATCAACTGGACTTCACGGGTGAAATGGATGTTATATTCACTTGTGGGGAATACGCCGAAGTGGGTTATCAAAAATGAGGATGGGTGGGGATATGATGCTAACAGCTGACTTAGCTTTAATGCCATCGCGCTGTATTTGGATATCTGCGGTAAGCGAGTGTCACTGAAAGAAAAGGTCAAGTGGCTAATAGTGCCGACAAGATATGCTCGCCAAGGAAGATTTATAGAGATTATTAGCGCCCTACCACTAATACTTCTACACCTCTTCATCTTTCTTGTGACATGTATATTGTGATGATGTTTGCGGACAGAAGTTTAATCACGCTAAGAGGCCTTTGAGGACTTGTGTGCTGGCTTCATCATGCTGAGGAGATGAGTACTCGTTCAATGCTGTCTCCCCTTTCCAGAAAATCTAATAACTGCTAATGCAACCACCTCAGACTTATAGAAAGTTAGCCACCGCAACCTTCCATGAGGCAGGTCAGTTCTTCCATGGTCTTGGAAATATGAGAGAGACAACGCCTGGTGAACAAAGACGCCCAGCGTTGCAACTCAGGCTGACTCGTTGTCGGTGGGGCCATGACATGTAACTGGTAGGTGGGGGCGGAAATAACACGGAGCGTGATAAAACGTTGCTGCGCCGCACAACGCGCTGCCTCCGATTCTCCCACTCAGTGGACTCCACTTATTTATCTATCTAAAGCGCTAGACAGCATGCCCCGCCGCATCCTTCGAGCTGGATGCATTCGCTGCTCACAGCAGAAAGTGAAATGTGACGGTATGGCCAGGGGCTTCAGGGGTCGCGTGCCAGAAATATACTCATCATACTGTGTATACCACAGAGACGCGGCCACAATGCCAGCGCTGTCAGAAGAGCGGTCAATCCTGTGCTTATGGCATCCTTTTGAAATGGCCCGATGAGGCGCGCCAGCACTTCCCCAGCCAATCTGAAGAGGGCGAGGCGGGCCCGAAAAGCCAAACGACCTCGGATCTGGTGAAACCAGACCACGCATACATACCGTTTCTTAACACCACATTCGAAGATTTTGTTCATCGGAGCACATCGACGCGGGGAAAAGCGGTAGTCCTTCGGTCCGAGCTATCACCAAAGGAGAGTGTGGTCGACGCAACTTTTCGGCTACCAGTCCTAACCCCTTCCAACATGCCTAAAACAACAGACATAGAAACGAAGTTGTTTCAGTATTGTGAGCTCTTTCGAAACATTCCCTTGTGCTAGAGCTCTGACTGTGCATAGACATGGAATACATGTGTTTCAATAGCGCTCTAATGGATCGCCAAAACAACGACTACACGAGCGTCATATCCTCCCTCACACAACACTCCCCCCTACTCTTGAAAGCCGTCCTCGCCACATCCGCAAACCAACTCAAAGACCGAAACCCAAACTACCAAACCCTCGCCCTCAACTACCGCGGCGCCGTCCTCAACTCCCTCCGCCACGCCCTACGCGAACACACCGACGCCCGCTCCAAAGCCGAAATCGTCGCCACGGTCCTCATTCTCTGCTTCTTCGACCTCCCCGACGACCGCCAAGGCTCCTGGCGCAAGCACTACAGCGGCGCCCGCCAGATCGTCGAGCTCTCCGCCACCCACACCGCGCAGCAAGGCCCCACCGAGGACGCCCTCCTCTCCTTCCTCGGCCAGTTCTTCGCGCCCCGCATCGTCCTCGCCTACACGGCGCTGGACCACCCGGCTAACGAGCACACGCTGCTCGAGGCTGGGTCCTACTGGTTGGCCAAGATCGCCCGCCCGGACACTGAGATCAACTGCTTCAGCGGCTGCTCTAACGAGCTTCTCGAGATCATTTTCGATATCGCCAGGCTTGCTAGGCACGCCCGCCGCTATCCGCGCCAGACGGCTGATCTGGAGTTAATCAGTACGTGGAAGGCTGAGACGGAGCAGCGGCTCCGGTCGTTGGTGCAGCTACCGCCGGCGGGTCCGCCAGTGGTAGCGTCGTCGTCGTCGTCTTCCGGGTCCTCGTCGGAAGCGGAGATGGAACAGCAGCAGCAGTTGGAGCTGACAAAGAAGACGGCCGAGACGTATCGGCTGGGCGCCGTCATCCTGCTGCAGTACCTGGAAGATGACGTGTGGCAGCGCACGTCGACGATCAGGGCGTGCGTCAAGTCCGTCTTGGAGCTGATGGAGGTCATTTCGGCGCCCAGCTCGCCGGCAAAGACGTGCTCGGTGTGGCCGTTCTTCATCGCGGCGTGTCATGTCAGCACGGATGCGGAGAGGATGCACGTTCTGCGGAAGTTTCGCTTCTTGGAGAAGGCGGACTGGTACGGGTATACGACGAGGGTTGTTCAGCAGGTCGTGGAGAAGACGTGGAAGCTGCATGATCTAAGTGGCTATGGTGGGGTCGTTGCGAGGGAGTCTGAGGATAAGGGGCTCTTTGTCTGGGAGGAGGCTTTGGTGTCGCTTCATAGTGATTTCACCTGGACCTGAAGGATGGCATACGGACGGCCGGAGAAAGCAACCAGCTTACTTTGAGGATCTATCCTCCAGTAACGGTTTCGGCTCGGTACCTCTTGTCCCACACTCTTACTACCACCTATCCCCCTTTAGCGGATCACCTTACTCAAGCAAAACAAGGCGGGTCGAGTTTCTCGTCCTCTATCAAGAAGGGTATGGGCACCCTTTCCGCCCGAGAAGGGCGCTGAAAAGGGTAGGGTGAAGATGGTAGGGGCTTTGGTGCCGCCGAGAGGATCGAAGGCTCGAGGGGAGGGGCAGGGCATGGAGAGAAGAATGAGAGAGAATTAGATATTTATGGCCTTGTAGCTGGCTGGGGAACAATGCTTTATTATACGGCAGTACGCTGACGGGTGCTAACGGCGTTGCGATATTGGAACGTTGTAGGTATGATAAGAGTTCAGGACATCACGCCACCAATTTTGGGTAATGTGTTGAATCAGAAGCAACCTAAGGGTTCATGGCTAGCTTATTATCGAGTAGAACTCTCAAATATCATTCAAGTTTCTGGGAAAGAAATTACGGGCTTCATGAAAACTAAGGTTAGCTATGACGAACAGACTCCCTCATCTCCCCGATCTTCCCACAACTTGAAGCGCCTTCTTCGTGTTGATACTTTTTTCAATAGCTTTATCTTCTAGCATTGTAGACCCTTCAACTAAAGCCTCAATTTCTTCAGCCCTGAATTGCGCCACAAACCGCCATGAGTGGCCAAGCCTCGACTATCTCATCATTGATCAGAACCATGAAAAGCCGGCCAGAATACAGGAATATACAATACCAGGTTAGACATCATGATAACCAAAGCCAGTAGCGTACTGCGAAGTCTGGCGTGTTGAATATACAATTGAGAGTAGGGTTTAGCTCGGTTCTAATAAGCCTGCTCAGTAGGTCTTCAGACTGGGGCAGCTGGCTATTGCAGTTGTTTCACGTGAACTTAATCTTAAGAGTATCCACGTGTGACCCCCGTAACCGCCTCCAGATGTTGCTGGCCATGAAGTCTGAAGTCTCAGATTTCGAATAGTTGTGTGCCACAAACGTGTCAGTAAGCTTTCGTGTAGATCTTTCCAGGAGTGTGCAGGTAGGTCGTAGGTGGAACTGAGATGCCAGAGAACACTCTGAAAGTCAGGACACGTTTAAGTCGTTTGACCGCACTGTACAACGGGTAGGAAAGAGAGGTATACTGACCGTCAACAAGTGTTTTGCAAGGCTTGGACTCCATTGCATGGACGAGTTTTGCACATGAGCTTGCAACAGTTCGACATCCAATTTGAAGATAGCGCGGTCCACAAATCGAAGTATTGCTGCACCCAGTTTAAACGTGTACGTGGCAAGCCCTTCAAAGCCTCTCGGTCTGACATAAATCTCAGATTTGAATGTAAGCAGCTGTTATAAGCCCCCGATAGTCTCCTCGATCTCAACAGTCAATCCTGCATATGAGTCTTGGGTCTCAGTTCCAAACACAGAAATAGCATTGCTGTTAGCGGATAGGAATTAGTAAACGTTGCCGTGTGTTATTGGTACGCTTCCGCGCACTTGACACCTGCACATACATTATTAGAGCTCCTTACAGTTCGTACTATTATTACGATAGACGTCTAACGGTCGCTTGGTATGCGGCAGTTGCAAACGGCTCCGATGTGCAGACAGCCGCCAATATTCTGCATTTGGCTCGCACCGGAGCTTACTTACCCCTAGAGTCGGCAACCCCGGTGGTATCCATAAAATCGGCGAGCTCTCGGCTAAGTAGCATGACTCGGTGTGGCCGTCTTCATCTTTATATGAGCCCGGTCAGCGCTCCGCAACAACTTTCTTATCACCTCACTCCACGACTTCGATGTTCAACATGCCCACCACGCTATCTTCCCTTCTGGACGGCGCGTTAGCATTCAGCACTACAGAGCTTGCTTTCCTAGCTCTCTATGCAGCCGCCGTCCTGCTTATCCCAAGCCATGCCACCTTTGCGCGCCTCACAAGTGTGGCCGCGCTATCCGCTTTGACTTTCATGTCGCAAGAGGCATTTTCCCTGTGGTGTAGGAGTCCCCAGTGGCGAGGTTTTGGCGTTCCGGCCCTCACCCTCCAGCTCATGAGCGCCTCGGAAATACTCTTAGTCTCACGAGTAGACTCGGCCCCCATCTTAGGCAGCAACATGATCTCCCAGACCGTGCACGCGATTGCCCTTCTCTGGAACCAGCGCCGCATCGGAACGATATGGCAAGTGAAGAACATCCCAGCCAACACATCCTCAACTCGGGTTCAGTTCCTCTGGCGGAGGTTAACAACGACGTTGGCTGCTTATCTCATCCTTGACGCCATGGTCTCTGCACCACCACCGCCACTGGCTCTGTTTAGCGCTCAGAAAGAAACCCTCTTCGATATCCGTTCCCTATCCTCCAACGATCTCATTGTTCGCACTGCCGGGTCTTTCTTTTACTGGCTTGCCGCCTTTCTTCTCATCCTCATTATCTCGAACACCATAGCAATCGTCCTCGTCCTCACTTGCCTGAGCTCACCCAAAGACCGTCCTCCCCTCTTTGGCTCGATCACGGAGGCATACACCATTCGCCGCTTCTGGGGGAACTTGTGGCACCAATGCCTCCGCTGCGGCCTTACCGGCCACGCTAACCTCCTCACCGACAAGGTTCTACGCCTTCGGCGCGGTACTCTGCTGTCCCGGTACACTCGTATCTTTGCAGCTTTCTTGATCTCCGGACTCATTCATGATGTCTGCCATCGTGCTATGGGTGTCCCGAGCGAAGAAGTGGGCGGGCTGGTGTTCTTCCCGTTACAAGCGCTAGGCATCATGGTAGAGGATGGGGTGCAGGCGTTAGTAGGGAAGAAGTTCCAACGGGGAGTAAGCCGGGCTGTGGGGTATATTTGGGTAGCTGCGTTTTTGGCGTGGTCAACGCCGACGTGGTTCTATCCACAGCAGAGGGTTGGGACGAATCCGGCGGCTTTCATGCCGGTTCGTTTGCTTGAGCCTTTAGTCCAGATGCTGAAGAGCTCTTTATAGGGATGATCAATTGTAGGAGGATGGAGCGTGGTGGCGCTTGCTCTTGAGCAGAGGGGCACCTACCTCTCTGCCAATCGGTAATAATAATTATGAATAATTATAGAGAGTTTATACGTAAAGGGAAGCGTTATTCAAGCCTTCCGGACCTTATATCTATAGTCATAAGATAAATCTTGTGTCCCTTTCCCCAGCTTCGATATCGAGAATGAACATATAAATGCGCTGTACCCTTTTTTTTGTCAGCTAATCCGATAGGATGATTCTGCACCGGTGGCGAAACAGCCCGGGATCATACCGTTGAAGACTGTTACAAAATCGTAAAGACCGTGAATCTTTTATTACTTACTGGCTTTATCGATAAAGGGTGGCTACTCCGTGGATATTACCCTCTTTTCCCCCAGTCGAAGGCAGGCTTCTTTCTATAAAACTACCAATTTCATGATTGGATTCATCAACAAATACCGGAGCGAGTCGTATCGAAATGTCGTCAACTGTACGAGCGAGATGCTGGGCTGCGCTGATAACAAGCGAAGAGTATCTTCTGGGACTAGCCGTATCTTCGGAGTCCCTGCTGGGTTCTTCCTGGGTATCTAGTTACCCATTGGTGGTTATGGTCACAATGGGCACGCTAAATGTAGTACCGAGTAGTGTAAAACACAGTGGACCGGCTTACGCGCACAATCAATAGCGAAGTCGTGATCTTTTATATTATCCAAGATGTAGAGCCCTTCGCATTCACCCCACGCGAGCGTTCAGAGACGGTCTTGGCGATAATTTCTCCGGTCAATGTCGAATCTATCGGTACGCGGTTGAGGTCGAAAAGTCATCCTCTGCTTTTATGTTGAAGCTTCTGCATAGAACATTCAGATGGGTTTCCAGTCTGCCTTGTAAAAGCACTTCAGTCGGTCTGAAAACTAAGTCACTCCCGGGCATCCGACCCGCCCCAAACATGACGCGCGTTTCCGATTATCCCGCAAATAACATCTTGCGTATGTAAGTTGGTCAGCCGCTAATTTGGCCCCGCTGGCGGGGACCCGGTCGTCGAAAACCAACCCCGCATTAGAGTGTAACTCGGACGATTATCATGAAGTGCCGATGCCTCTGTCCTTGCCGAAACTCTTTCATGCATCTCAATCTTTTCAGTCGTCTTTATAAAACGTCAACGCTGCCTTGATAGGTAAAAGAAGGATTCTCTGTTCGCATATCAGAAAGAGAGCTTACCAAGCCGGCTTGCTTACGGTTTGGTAAACTTGGACGCTCCAGTCATCAAGATCCGCAAACAGAGCAATATTTCAATGTTGAGGAAATAGCCTTGGTGAGCTTACGGATAAAGCAACTTGCATACGCGATGCTGACCATAGTCTCGGAGTTGAGTCCAGGCCACCCGACCCAAGGACAGAAATACTTAAAAAGCCGTTCTTGCCGATTTCTGTCGTTTTGAACGAGAGATTTCACCGCATCATGAGAGGTGCAATGAATTTCTTGTTGCTGTGCCTGCTGCTGGCTATTACACATACAGCAGCCGGCCAAGCTCAAGCTCCAGCCAATGCCGGTGCCGGTGCCCCGATCACGTCGCAGGACCGCGTTTATACGGGAGACCAATCATCAAACACAATCACCGTCATTGATCCCAAGGCGAACTCGGTTCTCGGAACAATATCTCTAGGCTCCAGCCGTCTATCCGATGTAATTGGACCGCAATATATCCGCTCTGTCAATTCCCATGGTCTGGGGTTCTCTCGTGATGGAAAATATATTGTCTCGACAAGCGTGACGAGTAACACCGTGACAGTAATTCGAACGCAGGACAATAGCATTGTGAGCCAAACCTTCACCGACAGACAGGCTCATGAAGCGTTTTTCGCAGCAGACAACCGGACAGTCTGGGTTGGAACGAGGGGAGTCGAGCATGTGAGTGTGGTTGATGGACTCAAGGGAGGCGTGATAGAGACCATTGCTTCCTACGGAGGACCGAGCAAAGGTAGAATACTCAGAATCGTCAGCATAATGAAGATAGCTGACAAAGATACTAGTTCTCTTTAGTCCGGACGGAGCTACTGCATACGTCAACCACATACGGTCTCCATATGTTCACGTCATCGACGTCGCTTCCCGTATGACTGTTGCGAACATCACCGGTCTGGCCGATAAATTCTCCTCCGACATGATGTTATCTGCGGACGGGAAACGACTGTGGGTCGCGCATAAGATGATCGGCGCAGTCTCTGTCATCTCTACTGTGTCGAAGAAAGTCATATCCGTGATTGACACAGGGCCGGAGACAAACCATCCAAATTTCGCAGTCATCAATGGAACTACGTACGGCTTTGTGACTGTAGCTGCAGAAGATGCGACGAAAGTATATCAGCAACCTGACACTGAGCAGGCACCAACGTTTGTTGCCACAATCCACAGCTCGGGCGTTGAGCCTCACGGTCTTTGGCCAAGCGCAGACAACACACGGCTCTACATCGTCAACGAACACAGCGATACTGTTGATGTGGTTGATCTGACGGATGAGAGCTTCAAGATTCTGCATTCTATAGATGTTGGGCAAGAGGGGCAAGCCTTGATCTATGTCTCGAATGCCGTGCCGTCGGGAAATGGAACCCAGAATCTCGGAAGACAAGGTCTCGTCAACCGACCAGCTGTGAACAAGCTTGTGCCAGTCAGCGGGTCTTCTACACACCAGAATGCTACGGCTTTGATCACTGTGCGACCGGAAGTTGGGCTCGACATGTTCCAAGTCATTGGTCGCAACATGAAGCTGAATGCGACGTACGAGGTCCGAGCGGTGTGCAACAATTGCAACGGAGCCAAAATACCATTACTTGAGTTCACTGCTTCAACACCAATTGTAGGAGAGACAGGTTGTGCGATGGCGCCGCAAGTGCTTGGATTCTTCAAGTTTGACGGAGTGTACGATGCGAATAGCGTGGAAGTGTTCGAGAAATGAGATTTCCTTGTGCGGCGAGAATGTTTCCATTCGATGAAGAGTCCGGTAATATTCTTTTCTTTTATGTGTCCGCCGGAACGTTTATCAATGCAATCCTTGTGGGCGTCAAAGGTCAGAAGACCTTCCACAATTTAATTCAACGTATGAAATTGGATTTACCCATTACCTTTTTGCGCCATGGGCTAAGGGCGTCAGGCCGAGTGGCAGCGTGAGGCGCGCCACCGTTACACTAGCTCTGGTCACTAGTCTCAGCCGCACCCCTCCAGCCATGCTGAACTTGGATTGTTCTGGCATCTCGGTGCCGATCATCAGTCCGCCAAACCGGTTGCCGAGGCTGATCGTACGCTGTTGAATACTTAAAGTGATGTCAGCGCCGCTCTTGAATGCAACGCACACAATCCTCGTTGATCGTCATCTTCTTCCGTCAAACTTCCTGCCAAGATGCGCCTCCTGCCTATTCTCATCGTCACATCCAGCGCCTCAGCTGCATCACTACTCAAGCGCGTTATTACGCCGGATGATCTGATCCAAGACATCACAAATATCCACGAAGCTGTTCTGGCGAACCAGCAAGCATCCGAAAATTTTAATGGAGGGAATGTCGTCACCACACTTGTTGACGGCATACCAGTCCTTGCAACCGTTGGTGCAATTCATGTCGTCAACCGGAAAGGATACCTCGACGCCAACCTATCGCCTGCAATTGATGAGGCTGACACGATCCGCATCATCCAACACACAGTCGACACTGTTGGCAAGTCCATCCCATCTGCCGTGCAAACATTGGAAAACAAGAAGGCCCAGTTCGATTCATCTGGAATGAACAGCGTCGTTATTGGGAGTTTGAAGCTTCTTCTGAACGACCATGATACTTTCAGTGGCGCATTGTTGGCGAAGACGTACGTGGGCAACGAGACATTGACTGACCAGGGCGTTGAGGTCGTCAAGGAGATTCATGACTCCATCCAGGGCGGGATTGATACCTACTCCTCTTAGTCGTACTGCACTTCGTCTTTTCTTCTTACTATGGCCTACAGGCATTTGCTTTAAGCCGCAACTCCTCGAATACACCACAGCCTTTACAGTATTCAATAAATATTTATATCTGAATTTACCACACGCATGAGGTATCTACATAAATCTCGATGTCAATATGTAGATATCTTGGTGGACCGAGTTTCTGTTCTTTCAAGTCGTTTTCAATGCTATTTTCATACAGAGCTTTGTCTGGTGATTAACGGAATTTCATAAGCCTTAGCCTCTTCAGATATTCAAAGTAATAATTCGTTTGGGATACTGATATATCATTCGGTCTACGCTGCCAGAAATACAATATATCGAATTTATATACTGTGGAGATCTTCGAATCCAGGTCTTTGATCTCAAAATCCCCCAATAATGATAGATCTGCTAGCAAGCGCAACGATTATGTGATCTCTCGACGCTGAATAGAGCTATAACAACTATTGCGGCTCGGGAGACTGCTATTGGCAACTTATGATTGTGGTTTCTGTGCGTACACAATGTGCCTTGAAAGAAAAGAATTAGAAGGGCAACCGGCTCATGGTTAGGGTGATCTCACATGTTGTGCTGCAGCCTCAATCGCGGATTCTTGAGTTCCTGGCGTAGTTTGGCGAGAAACACGGTCACTTCCTCTGGTCTCCATCCGCGCAGAGAAGTCAGTGTCCGAAGGGAAAGAGCTTCGAAGCCCTCGACAAACTGCACCAGGTCAAAAGCTCCAACCCGTTTGAGGGTCTTATCTTTCGGCCAAGTTCCCGTTGGGATCGGAAGCAACTTATGCTCCACGTTCACAAAACCAGCTTCCTCCACCCATTCTTTGAGCTTTGGTCCTGGCTCGGCACACAGGCCGGCACTGGTAATGCCTTCGATTATCTCCTCACACCATTTGTCAAGTGGAGAGCCGGGCTGAAATTCTCCACCATTACTGTACCACCGCATGGAAAAATCTTGGAACTCCACGTAGCCGCCAGGCTTTGTGTGCCTGGAAAATCAAGGTCAGTAATAGATGCGCACCTGCGTGAGCCTTCGCGAGGGTTAATTACGGGGTCATTACCGGAAAGCCTGCCTCATCAGACGAGGCCAATCTTTGATAGCGCCCGCCATGTAACGACAGTGAATGTAATCAAACGGTGTGCTGTACACCCATTCATCCTCTACGTCGTCAATCTCGAACTTGACGTTCTGAGGCACTCTTTCCTCTGAGTCAGCTAGGCTCATAAAGTCGATGGCATTATACTCACAACGTCGGTTGGTTGGGGCTCAAGTCCACTCCGATGACCTTGGAGCATATAAGAGAGAGGTCTGATATTTTATGCGTACGACAAACAGGCATTTTCTTACCTCAGCAGTCGGATATTCGTCTCCCATTTCGATAGCCCAGATTCCAGACCCGGTGCCGATATCGAGAATGCGATGCGGCTCCTTCCCAATTGGTGCCATGTGTAATTTACCCTCGCAGCGAAGAAGCACAAGGTGGTGATATAAGTCTAAGCGGTCAAGTTCATCCTACCTCTGATTAGTTTGGCAGTTCAAAAGCAGAGTATTACCTTGCTCCCACCTCGTCGTTGGGCAACCAGTACGCTAAAGGAGCTGTTTAGTTGAAGACACGCATGATTTTCGGCTTTACATACCTTTGTCTTTGAGTTGAGCATGATATCTTCGGCCATTCTCATACTTGTACTCCAGCACACTGGATTTGAGAGACGTGGTGTAGCTTTGCCTGTCTGTCGTCGGCATTTCTATAGACTCTGATCCTAACATCTTCACTCACGAGTCTTCCCCCAAAGCGGATTCTGTCTCATTCTCCACATGCTGCAAATGGATTCAGTTCAACATAGTAAGCCAGGTACGCTTAGCAATGCAACGGGGTCTGACGTACTGGATCAAACTCGATAATGTCGTTTCCAGCCATGGTGTAAGTTTGAGGCAAGCTGGCAAACACAAACGGAGTAACACGATCTCCAAACCAAAATATGAAGGGAAAGAATAATGAGAAGATTTGTGGAGGGAAGGGTGCGTTCTCGTATCCATGGCGGGGTCATAACGCGAGCGGCACAGCCGGCGGGGCGGATCATGCGTCCCCGGTCTCGAATCGGAGAATAGCTGCCTCCTGAAGAAACCAGTACCGACCCATGCTCTTCGCCTGATAAGACCCCAAGCTCGTGAGAACGATTGGTTGGGATTGCACGTGCCCATCCTTCTCGCGCACCTGCATTCTTGGCCATGACTCGCCATGAAGTGTGCAATTGTCTGCGGCTGCTAATAAGCACTACCACTTAGCCTTGTGCAGCTACGCGTCATCATCCTGGCTCATCCTGCATCAGGCTTCCTGCCGCTCCTCTAAACCTCTATATAGCCTAAATGGGAGTGATTCTTATGCGCTGATCGTGAGGCTGGAGACGCTGCCGGCAATTGGTATCTAACAGAGAACATAGATTGCCAAAGCTTTCACAGCTAACAAGCGGCATACCTCAGTAGTAGCCTCTCTCCACAGAATAGAGGTTCCTTAAAACACTTAGGGCTATATATGATTCCGTTATCATAACGCATTAGACGGCCATGCAGTCTGACTTCAAGGCAGGTTTCCTATATCGCGCTGAGGCTTGATATTTTGGTAGGATGGGTGTCATACACATGCTCGCTTTTCGGATATTACCCTTGAAACTCCTGGAGTACTATAAGCTTGATATTTGCACAGTCTCCTGAGACCACTTATATTTCTTTTGTTTCAAAGACTACTGGGCAGCACTAACCAGGTCATTGGTCCTACATACTTCCAGTTCACGCAAGGACTGTATATAACTACATGAACTCCTCTAGCAATCAATGCCAAACACGCTTTTTTATCATTCTCGCTCGCTATCCTCTCTGACATTGTATTTACAAATACTATGTAAAGGGCCGGTGTACCGATAAGTCACATTTAGTGAGGTCCGAGTCCAAATGCATACCACGCCTATCAAACGACTACACCTGCACTTGCGCTCGGACTGCTAGTAAGCACCGTATTTTCGGCAAGCAAGCTCCGATCAGTAGGCGTACAAATTTGCAATATGGATTTGAATTCCACTATTCTTTTTGTAGTGTAGCTCGAAGGCTCTCAAAAGCTTCGGACAAGATAATTGGCTGCCCGATTGCTTGATACACTCTTACCTAAAGTATGACTCCCTTTTAACCCTGTCAACTGATCTTGCCACACTGACGTTAAAGTTGTAAATTGACCGTTCGCCGATCAATCTTAACGAACAGAATTTCTAGACGGTCCGATCTGGGCGTTTCCGATGCTACCCTGTTGGCCAGATTTCCCTCAAAATCCAAGCATTTCCTAGGCTTTTTAGGTGACGCAAAAATTTTATAAGACAATAACTCTCGTCTGGTTTCAGTTTGCCAACTGGAAAACCCAGATCCAAAATAGTGTGACCAAAGGGTAATTAATTCCCCCCACAGAATGGGGTGAACTTTAAAACGAACTGCACAGGTTGCGCCTTTCAAATACCACTGCTGTTCGTTTCAGACCTTCTTGCGAAAGCTTTTGCCCGCAACCGCACCAGCCAGAAGCCTTTTCTTCTTCTCACTAGACAGCCTTCGACTTTGAGTCAAGATCGCCATGTCACGGATCAGCAGCCCTTTACTGACGGGTATGAATTTGACGAACGAGGAGAGGGAAAAGCTCTTCCACGAGACGAGAGGTCCGTTGGCGCTGGGTCTCATTTTCTCTTTCTGGGGAGTGTCGGTCATCGTCGTGACGCTCAGAATGTTCGTGCGTGTGAAGCTCGTCAAGAGAGCTGGCTTAGACGATTATCTGATCGCCGTCAGCGAGGTGCACCAAACCCGAGATCCCGTTGCGCGTATTGTGGACTTACTAATAACAATTAAGAACAGGTCTTAACCACGGTCATGACTGTATTCATCTCCCGACGTACGTGATTCTGGCTGTACTGCACCATTATGAGACTTCCTCTGTTGACGATACTCTGAAGAAGTCCATTATGGTGACGGCAGACACCTCTTGAGTCTGACTCTGGAGCAGGCAGATAATGTATCGAGAGTAAGGCGCCTCCCCCATATGCAATCACCATTTGACCAGCAAAAAGATGAACTTTGTCGCTGTCATCTTCTGGACACTCGCAATCACTGGAGTCAAAGTTTCCATCCTCCTCCAATATATACGACTCTTCAAGCATCACACCATGACCCGAGCAATCTGGATCATGGTAATCGTCATGATCCTATCCGGGATCTGCACACTTGTCGTCGTGCTTGTCGCTTGCATTCCAGTTCAGGCCCTTTGGGATACAGAACTACGATCCCGGGCGAAATGTTTGAACCAGGAGGTGTACGTCAAAAAGCCCGTAGCAATTGTTACCTTACATAGCTGATAGTCAGGTCCGTCCTCTAGATTTTGGTATGTACAGTCGGGCTACGAGGTAGTTACGTGTTTCATAATAGTGGCACTGCTGGTACCGCCGTTCTGGAAGCTTCAGATGCCAAAGTCAAGACGCATCGGCGTCGTCGTACTTCTCAGCCTAAGCTCTTCGCAGGTGCCCACACCACCTCCGCTCAGAACAGAATGTCTAACAGCACAAATAGCGCCTGCATAATAAGCGTTTTGAGGATGAAAAGCTGCTTCGACGCAATTCCTTCCTCGGCGAACGAGATTCATGACTTCACGTGGACTGGTATTCAAACATCATTCTACGCCGCGACCGAGCTGGACGTAGGCATTATTTGTTGCTCGCTCCCTGCCATCATGCCCCTCCGCGCCTATATTTTCCGGTTGCGCTTCAGAACATCAGAATCGTTGCCGATTCAGCAACACGCCGATGCTTTACCTCGCTGCGAAGAACGCAGACCGCCGGTTGCTTGCCCCGTTGAGGTGGGAATCAGCTCTGATGGCATCAGTAGTGGAGAAAATACTGGGCTCGTTGGGAGCAGGACTGTGCGATCTGACCATTCTAATCGATCGAAGACGCCGGAGCAATTATCTGTACCAGAAGCCGCCGTGCATCGCGGACCGTGGCGGTGGTCTTACAGAAAGACGACGCTCAACAATAACGATGGCATAGATGGCGGGATGAGCTTATTAAGTACGCATGGTGATGAGCGCCATGGGGAATCTCAAAACAACTGCGATCTACAGCTGGTCAGCACGAACGAGGAAGAGGATCTCAGCCGCCCAGAAAGAAGGCAATAGCAGCTCTAAATCTTCTCACACCTCGTGTGAGCCTGTTACAGTGTGCGTCTGCATCTACCGGGGGCCTTTCTCTAGACTCTGATAAATCTTGAGTGAGTCAAGCTAACTCTTGATAAGTCTTGAAAGAAGACAAAGTTTCATCCCCACCAGACATCAGTTCATCAATGACACGGTACTGACATAAATTTGAAAGCAGGAACGTCGGATCATGATTTGGGCTGCTACACGTGGGAATTGTTTCGCTTTTCCCATCTACGCAAGCCAGGCGCGGGCATGTGAAATACTTCGCGAAGGTGCAGCTCCCCCCCTCCATTTTTTTTAAGCCATGCAGTGAAGCCCTGTTCCTGTACGTACGAATGTTTTGATTATGGAGACACTGTATGCAACGAAGCAAATGTTAATCCCTGCCTGACTCAAACCCCATTGCAGTCCACTCAGATTCAACCTTCTGCTTAACATCTTCCGGGTAACTCTCCTCAAAGCTTGCTGCCTCCCAGTTCCTCCCGGTAGTGTACTCAACTGGGAGCAGCGCATCGCTTACGACCTTACCTCCACGCACTGGACTAAACGCACCGTGCCCATTATACGGGATGAGAGGGAAGGCTCTAACATCCGGGAAGAACGTCTCGTCATCTCCGGGTCGGCAACGCGTGCTAAACGCCCAGAGCACGTCACGGCCGTCGTAAACGTCGATATCGTCGCCCACAAGGACAAGGCGATGAATAGTGTAGCCAACCTTGTGATTGAAGATTAGGTCTCCAAGGCGCTTGCTAAAAGTCTTCGAACCGGTGTTCATGGCACGCAAGGCGGCTGTGTCAACTTTCAGCGCCACCCACGTCACCTGGGACTCGAATGGCGCAAACGCATCGGTGATGGGTAGGCTGTTCTCCTGGCAGAGCTGCCGGATCTCCGCAGCGGCGAGAGATCCAATCATGGTGTGTGTCTCGTCCGTAAGCCTGCCACAGGCCGAGACGGGTAGAATGGCATCGTCGCGGTGGGTGATGCAGTCGACGCGGTACCTACGCAGAAAAGCTGTTAGTAAATCGTACTAGCACTGGAATGTCGGCCTCTATTGCTTACTTTGGACAGAGATGCGAATCTCCTGGGAAGACGTAGCCATGCATTTCTCCGAACGGTCCCTCTGGGGCGGTTTCGGAGACGGACAAAGTTCCCTCCAAGACGATCTCCGAGTTCGCGGGCACCAGCAGGTCATTTGTCTCGCACTTGACAACATCAATTGCGGTACCCGTCATTGCGCCGACGTACTCTGCCTCAGTGACGCGATCGGGCAAGGGCATGCTGGATGCCATGATTGCGGCAGGTGGAACACCAAAAGCCAGCGCCCAGGGCACGTCCTTTCCTTCCTTCTTCCACATCTGGTGGATCTGCCATATGTGCTGTGGCTCAATGACGAGGCCGACCAGGTGGCGCTTATCGTAGACCATGGCACGGGCGATTGACCAGTTTGTCCACTTCCCGTCCGGGGACTGCACAATGTGCATGCCATAGGTTTGAATGTATTTTCCACCATCGCTTTGGTGAATCAGCGGCGCTGGGAGAGAGTCCAGGTCGATGTCGTCTCCCGTGATCTTGTTCTGTTTGCAGAGACCCGTTTCGATGACTCGGGGAGCCTTTGGCTGGGCACCCTTTGCAGACAGCATCTTGTCGAGAATCTGCTTCATGCTGGCATCTGGTGGGAGGTTGAGGTGCCGGGCAAGCCTACCGTACTTGCCCTTCGATGGGCTGCGCAGTGAACCGGGACCACCGAGAATGCGGAAGAGGCCGTTCTTAGCTCCCTTGACGTTGTTGAAGAGCGGCGCCTTATCGTCTGATTCATTTGACCGTCGAATGATTGCTGATACCTCCAGATGGGGATCCTTCTCGGTGTTGATCTCGGCAATGTCTCCGTCGGATTTGAGAGCATCGACAAACGAACGAAAGTTCATGTGAGGGAGGTCCTGGGATGCTGAAGTTCCATGGTGGCACCGGACTGATGAGTAAGTTGTGCCAGGCAAGCGTCTACCCGTAGCAATAGAAGCATTCTTAACGAGTCGAGAAAACATGTTAGGTGGGGCGTGGTGTGCAGGAAGTTAGTCTAGCTGCGCTTTATATGTGAAAGCGGCTCCTTCGCGGACCTGGCAGAGCACTTACCGATGCCGGCCCTTCGGCCGAACACTGCACTGCTCTCGGGGGAAATTTAACGAGAAAGGCCTATAGTAGAGAAAGGTTTGCTCCTGGAGTGGGCACGGGGTCCCGTCAGGCCTCTCGGCCATCTCGGTTTCGGCTCCCGGCATCGGCATCGGCCAGACAAGGTGGGTAAAAACACAGACCCTGTGATTGCTCTCCTCGAATATTTGCATAAGAAGGTTTGAACTTGTCTGTTCTCGCCGGTTGTCCGTATTGGTCCTTCTTCTAATTCTTTCAAACATTCATTCCAAATTTCAGGCGTCAAACCCACGGCACCCAATGTTTACAATCGCACAACCATTCTTCCGCTCATGTTGCCGCACACTTCGAGCTTCACGCACACTGGCATCAACGACCCGGTACCAACAACCTCAGATCAACTCCGACAATGGCCTTTCAAGCGCTGCACTGCCACAAGGTCCAACTTCCAATCAACGAAAAAGGCGGATAGTGGTCGGTGTGACCGGCGCAACAGGAACAGTATTAGCCATCCGCTTACTAGAGATATTGCGGACACTCGACGTTGAGACACATCTCATTCTCTCCAAATGGGCTCTTGCAACCATGAAGTACGAGACGGATCAGAGCTGGGAATATGTCCAATCGCTTGCCACGAAATCTTATGCCATGAAAGATATGGCGGCTCCGCCATCATCTGGAAGTTTTCTTCACGACGGAATGATAATCGTTCCTTGCTCCATGAAGACGTTGGCGGCAGTCCGCTCGGGCTACTGCGATGATTTGATATCTCGATCGGCGGATGTGTCTCTGAAAGAGCGGCGGCGTTTAGTGTTGGTTGTGAGAGAGACTCCTTTAAGTGCCATCCATCTCGACAACATGGCCTTCATCCAGAAGGCGGGCGCAACAATATTTCCACCGGTCCCTGCATTTTACACAAGGCCAAAATCCATCCAAGACATTATCGATCAAAGCGTTGGGAGAATGCTGGATTCTTTGGGTATTCATGTAGACAATTTCGAGCGATGGGAGGGCATGCGAAAAGATTAAGGAAGCAAGGAATGATCACGCATGATGCGAAGGGCGGAATATTAAGCATTGGGCGGGCATGAGAAACTCTCAGAATCTGAAACGCACGGCTTAGTCTCCAAAATTGAACCCCAAAAACCCAGTATTCTCCTCGGTGTAGGATTTGTCTGGAGAAAGTCAGTTTGCTACAACCGTGACGCATGAACAATTGGCTCACCCCAGATTATGGAGTCCAAGAAAGTCATGGGAGAAAGATCTGACTGCAATGAGGCTACCATTGGGTCATTGAATGCAGTTTCAAAATTGTTCTCTTGATCAGAGCCTGTACGTTGTAGATCTGGCTCTCGGAGGACGCGGGTGAAATTTTGAGGATTTGTTGTGGAAGAGGCAGGCTCCATTCCCTGAAGAGCGTCTTGAGTGAAGCCTTTCAAAGCCCTTAGTGCCTTTAAGTGTGACGACGTAAGTGCATGACTGCCAGAGCTCGATGATTCATCCTGTGCGCTTGAAAGGAGAACGTTTATTAGCCTTTCCTGCATGCTTCCAAGACTATGGGATCTCTTCGTTTCGCCTAGGATGGAGAGCAGAAGAGCAGAACTGAGTGCTTCGTGTATCATGATCCAAGTACGCGTTGGATAGACACTGAGTGAGTGCAGATCCAGGAAAGATTTGACGGCGTTCTCAAGCGCGGCTTTTCCCTTTGATGATAACTGTAGATATCCAGGTTCTTCGATGGTCCTCTGAGCATTACCAAAAGTTGGCCGGCAGATAACGGAAGTTACAAAGGACTTGTGTAGTGTGAGAGAGAAGAACTCTATACGTTCTTGCAGACTTTTGCATTTCTCCCTGGCTTGCAAATGATCTGCAGTGCTGGAAGCAATTCGATCCAGCTCTGCAAGCTGTTCCTGGATGTTGTCCAAGTTCGATTTTAAAGCGCCCTTTGCGAGCATACTTAGACCGAGGCGGGAGATGTCCCACATAGCTTCTTGGTAAGTGAGGCGAGGGTGGCTATTGTAGCTGGATTGACTATCGATAAGAGCATACGCGAGTGCCGTGGGTCTGTCGTAGCAAAGAGACAAAATGCAATCCTGTTGTGCGATTGTCATCCTGGAGAGTCATGAGCAAACCGCGTTTAGTGTAGAGACGTTGCGTCAGACCATAGCCTTTTCCTTATATTCCTCTCTTTCTCTGAAAGATCCGTGGGCCTTGTGGATTCTGAGTGTAGCCCTAGACTTTGCGCCAACCTCAAAGTTGTGCCAAGCAGGGCCCACGCTGCGTCAGAGTTGCCTGTGGAAATTCGGCCATTAAAAGATTGCAAAGCAGCTTTAATGCAATTGGCTTACCATCGTTTTGTAGGAAGGTGCCAAGTATGAGCAACGCTTGGAGGCTAGAGAGTAGTGGCCGCAGAAGGAAATTGGCAAGCCTGAGCGCGTGGAACGACCGTTTTGCTGTGGAGAGATGAGCGATTATGTCCCGAAAAGAATCAACGGCCGATACGTCGTTCTTACCAAAGTTTCGGGAAACCTTCCTCCTTTCCTGAGCGCTTCGATCGGAGTATTGCGCACCTGCCGCAAGGGTTGCCAAAAGGAGGGCAGCGCGGGCTGCATCTTCCCGGTCATGTCTCACTGTCGCAACGGGCGGATCACAGCCAGCACTGTGTTCCAGATACTCGCCGACATACTCTTCGAAGTCATCAATGTCTGTAATGAGAGGGCTGAGCGGGAACGTAACTGTGCGGAAAAAGTGAAAGAACCTAGACCAGGCAGTCAGCAGCTGATAGAACAAGTCTCAAACAGGTGGAGAAGCCCACCAGAGAACTTCTTGATGAGTGGGCAGTATGCTGTTCAACTCTTGGCCTTTCTCGAATTCGGTCTCGGCGTTTATGAACGGATACTGGCCAAGTGTGTTTCTAAGTCCGAGAGCAGGCACAATGTCTCTTGCGATGGGGCTTTCTGCTCCGCCCATCCGGCGAAGATATGAGGCCGCAGAATTCTCTCCCAAAAAGGAGTTGAGATTACCCAGGACATCCGCAGGAGCATCCGCGTCCGCCGAAGAGGCTCTTATTGGATCTTCAACCGGCGAAGACAGTTGTCCTTGGCTCCTTGGCGGGAGGTTTGAACCGGAAGAGCTGCTCGGATCAGCATCAAGGTTGTAGACACAGATGTCCGGATGATTTCGCCTGCGGCAGGTGCTACATGGCTGGCTAAGTCCCCGAATCAGCCGCGCGTAATGGGCGATGGGTGGCAATGGATTTGCACTTCATATCGCATTTCACTTTGCGCTGGTTACAGGGGTAGCAAGCGCCCTTTCCTCGGTGGCGTTTCTTCGCATCGAGCACTCGCTTGATTTCATCTTCGGTCGGCCGACTGCGTTTGGGCATCGTGTCTGAGCTGTGACCGGGGTGCTTGTGATTCCGGCAGTAGCTGGATGCTGTGTTGCGGAATGCTGCCGCGACATGGAGCGGAGACTTCGGCATCGGTGCTTTTCGGAGCTGCAGCCCCCCACTTGACGTCACGGAAAGTCACATCACTTGAGCATGGAGGGTCGAGACTCGTCCGAAATTCGGCAAGTGTCCGGCTTGGGCCGTAGCAGACGAATGGACAGCGCTACGCTTAAAGGCGCAGTCAACAAACTTCACGAAGAAGCTACAAGGCCTGGGTCGGGACGGTATCACGCGATCTCTGCCTTCACTACTGTGACGCGGCTTGCCACGTCATGTCACTTATCAAGAATTGAGGAATTCCGTTCATGTTCTAGGATGCCACTTTCATCGTGTTGTCGTGACCGCTTCCTCCCTGCGCCACGTCAAGCAACAGTTGCGAATAGTTGATAGGTGACATTGTAAAGTACATCGACTGCGCTTCCCAAGCCTAGCTGTTGCTAATCTAGACCGAGTCTGCCTTTTCCTAAACCTCCGGGTGTGCTTCAAACCATTCCTTCAGACTAGTCTGCTTTACGTTTGCAAAGCGGGCACAATCCTCTGGCTCGTAGTCCCAGCGGCCCTTTCCTATGTGAGCGGCGTAGCCATACCAAATGTACTTCCACCACTCTCTCACATCCGTAGTCGCCCTACCCTTCTCCAGCATGGCCTCTGCGTCGTCCAACGACCCCATATGCTGGGCATGAGCCTTGGCTCGGCCAGTCCCAGCCCTTGCCGCATTGTGCGCGTTGACAACGTCTTCGGGAGACGCCTCAAAGCTTTGAACACGGATAAACCCCCCTTTTTCAGCATCCGGGGCGGAGACAGCCTCGACTGTGTAAGCCGCCAGGTCATCAGCCGTGGTGTAGCGCCAGGGGGCTGTGGGGTCTCCAAAGTAGGAGAACGTTTTCGTCTCGCGGTTCCAGTATTCCTCACTGCGACAGAATATGTAGTCGGTGATACCACCGGTGAACATGTATAGCGGTTTGATGGTCGAGCTTAGCCGGACATGAGCAGCAAAAGAGATGTACGCATCGTACGGCTCCTGCTGGCCCAAGTAACCACGGGTCCAGTCGTAATTCCAGGACCCGGCGTGGAATATCTGGCGCCCGACTTAGAAGCATCTCTCGGAGGAGGCGTCGTGGCATACCTTGATCCCAGCGCGCTCGGCCGCCCTGAGAAGCAGCAACTGTCCCTCCAGCACGACTTCTGGGTCGCTGGAATACGCAGAGATGATGGCATCAACGCCGGCAATGGCCCGGTCCAGTGCAGGAAGGTCGTATATACTTTCTGTCTGTTCGAATCCCTCGAGTTGCTGAAGCAAATCCTTTCCAAGCTTCTCAGGGCTGCGGCCCATCCCGCGGACGGAGTGGCCGCGTGCCAGAGCGGCCTCGGCGCAAGGGAGGCCGGCCAGCCCAGTGATTCCTGCAATCAAGATGAGCATGATGAAAGCACAGCACGTTTGCCTGTATGTTGTGATTTCGTCCTCGATGCGCTCAAATAGAACTCCAGCGGCACAGGGATGATGGATCGGACGTGGGGCCGAAAACTCAGATTCGTCCGAGAAAGTGCGGGGTTCACAATGTTCTCTACATTGGTAAGGTTTGTAGATGTCTTAGGTGGGACCGAAGCTGTACTAGGGCGCCCGTCATGGAGCATGGGCGATCAGTGCATACCATGGCAGGGGCAACGCAAAGATTGATAGGGCAATAGTGTCGAGGTTACGAGCTTAAGAATGGAGATCTCCTCCTCTCAGCTTGTCCTAGCATTGCTGCCACCTCGAGCCATGGACTGGTATCGTGGAGTGACATGAGTGCAGTCGGGCCCTGTTTTCCGGATGCGGTTAGTGCGGCCGCCGTGCGAGCTCGGCGGTGGGGGTCTCGAGCGCTTGACGTCTGACTTGCAGCGGAGCCAACACTTCAACGGCGTCCGCGGGAGCCCCGCCGCTCGAGCTTTCTACCGTCAGCCATGTCCAGCCGGTCCAAGACTGGCTGCCTGACATGTCGCTCCCGCAAGAAAAAGTGCGATGAAAAGAGGCCGGCCTGCGGAGCCTGTCGCCGCAACTTCCTCGACTGCTCTTGGCCGCAGCTGGCCCCCTTCACCCGCCACTATTGCTACATACCCGGTACGACCATTCAGGCCGGCTCTTCAGATGGCCAGCATATGTCTGCCGCACCGGCTACGAATCGGAGAGAATCCCGGGGGTTTTCACCTGATGACCCGGCCGAACCCGCTACCGACGAGGCGGTCGTCCCATACCTGCCGGGCTTACAGCTGACCCATTGGCGCCTGAGCTCGCACCAGTGGATGCTGTTGGAGCATTTTGTGCGCAACACCGCCAATACCCTGTCGTGCTACCAGGATGAACGAAATCCTTTCCTTTATCTACTCCTGCCTGTAGCGAGCTCCAGCGGGTCAGTCATGCAGGGGGTACTTGCTCTTGGAGGGGCACATATGGTTCGCCAATGGCCGCACGTTAGCCGCGACCTCCACATAGCCACTTGGACAAGCTATGCATCGACGATACAAGGCCTGAAATCAAACTTGAGCCGCTACCTGGAGGATCAGCACCGCGATATCTTACCTCTGTTGCTCGCCTCGATACTCCTCTATATAGTTGAGGTGAGCGTCACCGCGTGCCAAGGTAGATCTGCAAGTCAGATGGCTGACAATAATCTCAGGCCGCCCGGGGCGACGTGGAGGGGGCCATGCTGAGGCATCTGGCAGGGTCCCAGCATATGCTGACGCGTTGGCTCGCGTCGGAGCAGTCACGCAATAACCCGGATTTGCTCTGCTTTGTCAACGAGACTTGCGCCTATTTCTCAGTGCTGGCTGCCGCAACGGTACCAACCGCGCTTACACCAATTGTGGTGGATCGAACCTTCAGCGTTCTCGCTGGCCGCAGGCCGGATGTCACGCGCAGCTTCGGCGTGCTGCTGGGGTGCGCACACGATCTCTATGCAGCAATACCGCAGGTCCTGGCGCTGGCTCGGACGGCTGTGGCTGAGCGCTCCAGGTTCGGAGAGTGTACCGGGAAGACGATGTCATCGGTCAAAACACTCCGCGATCGCATCTCTGAGTGGACCCCTTCACAGGCAGGCACGGATGTTGCTTCATGTGGCAAAGTATATCAGCACGCCCTTCTTCTTGCCTTGCACGGCTGCCTTTGTCGCCAGCCCGCGGATAGTTTCCAAGCCACTGACGATGCGTTTGGGCACCTTGAGCACTTGTTGCAGACCCTGCCTCCAACCGCTCCAATATCAACCACGACCGGCTGGCCTCTGTTCCTCTTCGGCCTTCATGCACGTGCGGATCCGCAGAAAGATCTTATTAGACGCCACCTCGCTGCTATGATCTCCTTCTTCAATTTGGGTCACATGGCAGTGGAATTGGACTGTTTGGAGAGCGCATGGGAGAAAAAGATGGGCTTTGAGGAGCTGGCTCGTATCCTATATAATCAAAGCCGGGTGCTGCTCATCTGTTGATGCTCTCCCTCTCAGCACGCACCAGCCCTACCTTCGCAGTATTCGGGGCTCAATAATAGCAGGTAAGGTAATGAGAGCTTTGAAATCATATCACCGGAAGAAAGTACAGAAATGACTGGCGGAAAGCTACAGCCCTTACTACCTAATACAAATCATCTCCGCCCAAGATCTCGTCCTTGCCCAAGAGAACCTTCCGAGGATCTTCCAAATCAACCCATCCCAAGAATGGCTTGCTGACCTCGTACCCAATCATTTTCTGAAGGTCCACTGGAAGCGTCTTCACTCTGTCGACGGGATTCGCAAGATACTGATTCTCTTCCTGTACCGTCATATAAAGTTACTCAGAATCCTCCGTAAAATGCTTCGGGCAAGACTCGAACTCACCTGCCGCAAGATGCCCTTCGTCATGAAGCAGCTGTAGAGAAGGCGTTCCTCGTTCTCCGTGGTATTGGCGGAGCCCGCGTGGTAAGCCGAGCTGAGCATCATGAAAGCGTCGCCAGTCTCCAGCTCCGCGTACACGCACCCATCTTCGTCCGGCTCGGTGTCAGACGCCTGCAGGTGCGACCCGGGCACAAATCGCGTCGCGCCATTCGCCTTCGTTGCCGGCTTTCCCGCAACAAACAGGCCGATGCCCGTATCGCGCCCGACTTTGTACTGCGCGGCCGTGATGGCTGGCTGCGAGTTGTGGTGGATCATGTCATCGCGGTGCAGGTCCTGCGCCCGGGCTCCTGGGCCGATGGACAGGACGACCGTGTTGTTGAGCTGAGGCTTCGAGACGGACGACTCCTTTTTCTTGCCGAGCCAGCTGTCGAAGCGGGAGGTTAGGAGCTCGTCGCAGACGCTCCGGTACAGGGGATTTCCTGGGATCTTTTCGATGTAGAGGGGCACTTTGCCGGCCAGTCCCATGACGCGGCGGGTCTCCCGGGGGAAGAACTCCCCTTGCCATTCCTTGTCGGCGTCGAGGAACGGACGCACCGCGAGCTCGAGCGCTTTGGCTTCCTCGTTGGTTAGGAGTGCGCGGATGATGCAGCCGCCGTTCCGGATCAGCGAGTCCACTATCTGCTTGGGCGTTACGGTTTTGGCGTGGAACTCATCCACGCTCGGAGGACAGGAATCAGTGGAGGGCATGTTGATGGAGTGCGGAGTGAGACTGAGGTAATGATGGCGAGTGCTTATTCTCAAGCGCTTGGATTGGTGCCACATTTATATTGTACGTGACACTCATCAACAGGACACTGCTAGTTCAAATACGAACAAAATATCCAGCAATGCAAGAAGCCGTTCGGAGGGCTAATAGTTGTATCTCCAAGCTCCACGGCTGAACGCAATCTCTGCTTCGTTCCCGCCTCTCCACTGAGAGCCGAGCAGCGCGCACCTTTGGTGATAGGAGCTCATTCCATAAATGTTTAGCGTAACCGCGGTGTGCAAAGATAGTATGATAGGTGTGCCTGCGGAGGTCGGGCCGATGCCACAACCGTTTAGCGTAGCCGCGGTGAGCATGTAGGTAGCCACCCCGCAACACGGCGAAAAATCAGGCATCTCCATGTTCGATATCTCTCATCTCTCTACATCTATCATATATAGTCCTGGCCGCATCTATGCCTGAGCCATCACAGCATCCGATCCAACTTGCTGGACCACTGGGACCGCAGCTGCATCCCTCGTCGACATCAGGTATCCCGCCGCCTCCCACTCCTCTTGGGCCCTACTCCTCAACTCAAGCTGCTCGGCCTCAGCCAGCAGCTTACCCCGGCGCCGCAGGCGTGACTCCGACGTCTCAACCAGTTTCGCCTGCCCGCCCGAGCCGGGCACAAAGTTGTAGCTGCGGAACTCAGCGTTGGCCCAACCAGTCCCTATTCTCTCTCGTCAGAACCATCACCTCTCCACCCCCACACATCCCGCGAAACAAAACAAAATGCCCTCGCTCGACTCACCGCAGTACTTGTCATAGTCCGACCAATCATCCGTGATATAATGCAGCAGCGCCCCATGCGTCACCACCACGACCTCATCCTCCTCTCCCGCCGCAAGCTCCCGGAGCCACACCCGCGCCCGCCTCGCCCTCTCCGCAATAGCACTCTCCGTCGGCGCCCACACCCCAACCTTACTATTCCACCCCTCCCCCACCCTCCCCAGATCCACAGGCTGTCCCGCAAACTCCCGCTCCAGTTCCTTCCTGTCGCTACCGGTGTCGCACGGCAGGTCCGTGGTCTCTTGGATCTCGGGCAGGGCGATGACGGTGAGGTTGCGCTCGGCGATGGCGGGACCGAAGCCGAGGAGGGCGGTCCAGAGGGTGCGTTTGATGGGGGAGGCGACGATGGAGGTGGTGCGGGTGTGGTGGGGGAAGGTGGCCTGGAGGGTGGCGCATTGCTGCTTGCCGAGGTCGGTGAGGATGGGGTCGGGGAGGTTGTGGTTGTCGGGGGTTAGGTTGTGGTAGCCTTGGGCGTGGCGGATGAGATGGAGTGTTGGCGGCATGGCGGGAGGCGAGCTGCTTTTCCGTAGGAGTTTGTAAAACGAAGCTATGAAATGATGTGCTAAAAGGCGGCGTTGAGGTATACATATAGCGAGGCGTTGAATAGCGTAGCGGCGCGGGAAGAGACAACAGGGCCTGCTTGAGTCAGTGTTGTGCAGGCACGAACCCACCTTCTATCGTAATCGAGTGGATCTCTGAAGAGTTCGAGAGCACGTAAGATGCAGATGCAGCACTATTCGCCTATAGCGGGTAGGGCCGAAGCGGGGAACTGCAAGCACGCGCGCCCTTTGGGCATGCCACACTATTCCCATACGGGCAGGTCAAGCGCAAGATCCACTTGATTTGCAGGGCTCTCGTTCTCTGTCTCATCCCGGAATATCTGCTCGCTAGTCCTTCAGCTTCCCTTCCCTCTCCTGACCAAACAAGCGTAGCTGCAGGCACAGGCGCTGCAGTCTATTTTCTGGGGGTGAACTGGATCATAAGGGGTGGAAAGATGGTAGTGAAGGTGTCCATGGCGTCCTTGTCAAACTTTTCTCCTGTCTCGCCGGGGGCAAACGAGACGTCAAACTGCTGCGCAAGGTGACTTATCGCGATGCGAAGTGAAATCATAGCGAGAATTTTGCCAGGACAGTTGTACGGCCCTGCGCATTGGTATTCCAGTCAGCTGCCGCTTGAGAAGAAGAAGACAGAGCACTTACCGATGCTGAACGGGACGAACGGCTGCCCGTCAGTCCTCATCTCCATTCTGCGCTCTCCCCACCGCTCGGGAATGAACTCATCCGGTTGCTGGTAGTATCGAGGGTCCTTCTGAATTAGCTGTATGGGAACGAACACATTCGTGTTCCCCGGGATATGGACCTCGTCTACTTGGATGCCGTTCGGGGGGGTGACTCGAAAGCCACCAGTCATCACCGGCGGCTTCAATCGAAGAGTCTCGTTTACAATGTCGTCAATAAAGGTAATTGTCTTTGTCTTCTCGTACGTCCATTCACCGTCAGCCATGGCGGAATCCACCTTGGACTGCAGTTTCTTCTGTACGGCGGGGTTCTTTGCGAGAAAGTAGAAGACCGCAGCCAGGGTAGTGGCCGTCGTGTCGCTTCCAGCAATGACAATAACCCGTGAGTCCTGGTTTAGAGCGTCTTCGGTTGGTGGGGCCGTTACATCTTTCTCCACATATGCTTTGAGAAGCCAGGAGATGATGTCTTGAGGGTACTCTTCAGCGTCCCAATGCTGTAGAGCGCGTCAGTCTCTCTAGAACCTCTGGTTGCTGTGTCTTATGTCTTACCTTCTGTTTCGCCTTCAGTTCGGTTTCACACCAGGAAAAGAATGGTGCATATCCGGCAGACGCACCGGGAAGTCGGCCTATGATGTTCAGTAGCCAGGGGACAGTCGACATGATGCCTAGAATAGACATATGGGCATGAATGCCCTTGATTGCTGGGTGTTCGGCGCCGCTCTCTAACCCGCGGAAATCCTTTCCGAATCCAACATCGCCCATGATATCGAATGTAAGGAGCATAGACCACATTGTTACATCGAGAGGCTTGTTTGACGCCGCATGTGCCTTGATCTGGCTCATGAAGAGGTCAACCTTCGACTTGATTCGCGGCTGGTATGTACTAAGAGCTGCGAGGGAGGAAAGCGTTAGCCCGGCTCAACATTCGCTATGCACATCGTACCTTTGACGGAGAATCCCCTGTCCCACGCCTTGCGCCGTTTCTTGTGGTCATTCCAGTCACGAGTCATGTGGATCGAGCTTTTAGCGGGGTCACTAGTCACTTGTGAGTACCAAGTTGTCTTGAGGCATTCCGAGTTGGGACCAAAGATCAATGGCACAGCGCTTTTCCGCACGATACAGACTTCACGAGGACCTGAGCAACTTCCATCAGCAATATGTACACAGTCGAGGCCAGGATCGAAGTTCACCTGTCCTAATAAAGTCCCCGTACTTTTGTTGCATTCTCTCAATTTCCTTGTGCCACTTGCAGTCTTTTGCGGACACAGAGGTGGCGTAGAATCGAGTAAGCGCCGCACCCAATGGACCCGGAAATTTTCGAAGGCGGTGGAAGAAGACTCTGTAGATGGACATGCTGAGAAACATTCCCAAATTAAAGGCTCCAGTGATGAGACCCGCTCGAATCAGCCCTTCGGGCACAGTGAAGGTTGCTAAGCAGAAGGATAAAAGGCTACAGGCTGCTAGGAAAACTAGGGCAAGAAATTCGTATATGTGATTGTCCAGCTCGACATTGCGGAGGACTGAGACATGGAAGAGTAAGCCAAGGCATCCTGATGATGCTGCGAGAGGGATCGCGTCGGCGGCGAGTATAGAATGCAAGCCGTCCAGTGACAGAGCTGGCGAAGCCGTCATTTTGGGAGCGCTGAGTCTGGCAGGGTAATCTGGTTTCGATGCGAAAGAAGCAGTCGAGACTCTCATTAAATATCAGAAGCGCTGGATGAGACCAGCATTTGCCATGTGTCCTTGCAAATGGACCACTTGCTGTTACGAGAGTTTTGTCCGCAGAAGCAGAGTCTGAAGTAGTAGTGCTTGATTTATCATCTTCATGCAGGAGATTCATGTGGTACAACACCGGCGTGAAAGCCAATTACAGGCGATCGGCAATGTATTCTCCAGATTCGGGCACAGCGCTTTACACGCACATGCTCGACCAGTCGATCTCCTCCGCCGTCCCGGGGCGACCATGTAGAAATCAAAGCCACGCGATAGGTCAAGCTCAGCTGGATCTCCACCGTTTTGTTCGAACGCGTAACCCCGCATCCTGAGTTTATTGCGCCGTACCAAATAGGCGCACAGCCCGGAGCACTGCATTCGCCGGAGCACTCAGTAGGCAGCAACGACCAAGGCTTGTTGCTTACATCCTGGCTCTTTTTGTTGCACCCCAACCAACTTTTTGCTCCGAGTTCCCCTCCGTCGGCAGCGATGCTCCCACGCGCATCTCTCGATCGAAACCACCAACTACGCTGTTGTCGCACTGCTGATATAAGGGAGTGGAACACAACTGCAAAGTAGTGCTAGCTGGTGACACTCGTCCGGAGCCTGTCGCAAATGCAGAAGTCTGATTCATACATCACGAGACTTTAGACTCCTCAAATTGCCGCGGTAGCCTCTGCGAGACTTGCGGACATAAGCGGGATCGAGCCCATTGCAGTCTTATTGCTGACAGTCGGTGGGTCCTGCCAGCGCAGACTCGGCGACCCGAGCAGCTTCATTCTTCCTTCCGACCTCATGCGATTTGCGGTAATTCTCTCCGGGTAGTTCCGCATGAACATATTGGTGAAGTGCGTGCCGTAGTGGATGCCCCCCGCCGGCTCCTGATGGGCGTCGAAGCCCTCCAAAGGCTTCATGGTGGCCGAGAAGTTGGGTTCGTGGAAATAAGCGAACGCGAAGCGCTCACGTGTGTTGAGGCCGACCTTGTGGGGGGTGGACGGGAGATAGGAGTTTGTGATGTACTGCAGCATGTCGCCCTTGTCGTTGTCAGCAACAGCGCCTTGCAGCCTGATGCTCGTGTGACTTACCGGGAACACAGTGAAAACGTCCGGCACCGGCGGCACGTAGACCCATCCGTCATCCTCCTCCTTCAGGCCTGCGGCACTTTCCTTCCAATTGGCATGCGCTTCTCCCTCCATCGGAGGCCGGACAAAAAGCCCACCGACGTCGTCCTGCGCAGCAATGACGAGGAGGCCGTAGTCAGTGTGCGAGCCAATGCCACGGCCAGCCTTCCCTTTGCCGTTGACATTATTACACTCCGGGAATCTGAGCACCCGCATGTGATGCCAGCCGTCTTGTGTGTACTTGGTCAGGGCATTGCCGTCTTTCAGGCCAAGACCCCATGCGATGAGTTGGAGCATCTTCTCGCCGCTCTCCCCAAGATAGTCCATGTATGCCTGCATGACTGTCCTCATCTGCGTGAAGGGCCATGGACACGGGCCGTGGCAAGGCCACTTAGCTTGGACGCGCGGATCGCTCTGAGCCAAGTCCTTGGTCACGGTGAAGATCTCCGAATAGTCCGCAATGTTGTCTGTGATCTCTTCGCCGGACGCGATGTATCCAGCGAATGATTGGTCGTCGACGCACGAAGACTTCGCACTGTACGGCAAGTGGAAGAACTTCCTGCTGCAAAGAAAGGCAGCATCGGCGAGCCTGCGGTCGATTGGATCCATGGCGATTTGAAGAATGCCGTCTTTCTTCCAGGCGTCGATCATGCTCCTTCCCAGAGCCTGATCAAAAGGGCCCCCACTAAGCGTCTCAGGCAACCTGAAAGTCTTCAGGCTCCCAACTGTGGCCTTGTGGCCCGGAGGCATGGTCGCAGCACCGACATCCGTCACGGTTGCCAATCTCCGCGCTGACTGGATCTGCGGGTGTGGGGAAGCACGGAACGGAGTGTGGCCCAGTAATGGCTTCCGGATCATCGTACGTGCGGCCATTGTCGTGACGTCGTGATGCTACAGAGGGAAAAAGCTGAGCGTGACTGAAATGGAGTGGAGAGGAGTTGCTCTGAAGGCATGTCGATAAGAAGAAAGTCTGCCAGGCTTAAGTTTATACTCCGCAAACAGTCCAAAGCTACTCTTCGCACCGGATCCATGCGGCAGTTACACAGGTACCCCGACATTCAATGGCGGTTCAACTTTCGGGGCGGTGGACGCTGCTCCGCTGTCTAGATGTCACTTTCTCGGAGCTTCCAAGCAGGGCCCCCGATGAGCGGTCAGTCTGCATTGCACTGATACGTCGTCGGTCAGTCTTCTGAGCTGCCTGAATAGGCGTCCCTGGAAGGTCACACCCGTATAGCTCAAGTTTTAAGGCCTATACACCCCTTTTACATTACACCGAGATATTCGCCAGTTACTCGGTCTATTTCGGCTACGACACGACACCACACTTCAGCCATCCTTTACCCAAGTATCACTGTCCACGAACTCAAGGCATCAGTTTCGCTGCTAACATCCTGCTAGTATCTGTATTGTTCATACCTTTATACGGCTTATACACACAAAGTTTACACCCAACCTTGATCAGACGTGTATGGGAAACCACCGAAGTAGTCGGTCCTACAATATTGCTGCGTGGACAAGTCGGTGCTTCTTTCGGAATAAAAGACTCGTATTGTAAAACCGACCATTGAACAGATCATGTCACGAGTGACCGCCTTTTAGTCCACGGATTCCGTCATGAATGCTTTATATGAGACCTCACCAAAAGGGTCGAAGTTACCTGTCACCACTAGTGATCAGTAGTGAGGCTGTAGTCAAGAGTAAACAAAGCGATCTTTCCGTGTGACCATCCGGGTTTTGAACGCCAGATGGATGAATGATTCAGTCGCGCAAGGAATCCACCAGTTGAGGCCAACATGCCAACGAATTACCGCCGAACAAGGCATTTGGTTGGACTTTGGGCCGAAGCCTCAAACGCCGGTCAGGAATTCGCACCAATGCCAGACCAGCACATACAGTGGCCACGTTCAAGTTGCCACGAACGTTCAGTGTGCATATGACAGGTTGCATCGGATCTCATGAGCGAGAACCCTATCTCTGCACTACAGCATCATTTTTTGCCATGTCTGGTTAGTCGATTTCCTGCTGAAAGCGGACGGACGTTGCACTGTCTCCGTATCCGAGTATTTCTGAATCAAATGACCTCTCGGCGCCTCAAAGTAATGAGTAGTCCGTGTGCACATGCAGCCAGAGTGTGTCCAAGTCATGCCGAAGCCGTAGAACACGTCGTCGAAGGGAAGTGGGCATAGGGGATGATCCCAGTAGGGCCACGTCAAGTGCAGGTGCTGCGCCCGGAACTGTGCAAAGTCTAAAGCAGCCCTGAGGGAGCTCGGCGAGATAGCCGACTCGAAAACCTGGAATTGTTCCATCATCAAACTTCCGTAGCGTCATTAAATCTCCTTAGACTTTTTCAGCCGCATCAATCTCGTTCCGAAGAACTCAGCTCGTCAACCACTGTCTTGCTTCTCTCTGTCTCTGTCCATGAGGAAACCAATCCAACCACAGCTGTCCATTTCCATCCATGGACACAGCGGCTCTTCGACCAGCTCCCTGCATTCTTTCGCTGTCATGGAAAGGATAGTGGGAGAAGTGACGATGTCGGCATCCACTACGACGCTACTTAGCAACGTTAAGATTTGCTTGACCGGTGAGCCTTTCTGAAACCCACAGCTATACATACCTGGGCTCGTGCTCCATTGACACGATGGTAGGTTGCACCGAGACTCACATCGACAGGCTTAGCAGTTTGCCCCATCAATCGGACTCGCCAGATGCTATCGACAGATTCCTTTGCATACAGCAGCCCCCGCCCACATGTCTGGACCCCTCTTCATTCCATCTGGAAGCCGGAAAAACGCATAGACTTCCCTTTGCCTTCACCGTCCCGGACCGGCTCCCAAAGGATTTCTGCCTACACGGCGGCAGGAGCCATATGTTTCAAGCACACCGCCTTCTTCCACCAAGTCTGGGCGGTGATGATAGACGGATGTTCGATCCATTCTGTCCTGAAAGGGTGCGCATATCCTATGCCATAGTTGCCAAAATTGAGCAGGATCACAAGCAGGATGGACCAGCCCTAGTTCTCTGCGAGGTACGCATGCCGATTTACATTCGGCCTGCGTACTCAGAAGACCTTTCCTTCCCGTGGACTGGTCTGAGCAAGCAATATCGGTTGCGTGACGAGACAGCCTTTCGCCAATGCCCATTCAGAGGCCGCAGAAAAGGCCGGATCAGCATGGAAACGCATCAGCCAGTCACCCTTCGTCTTCCCGGGCCTGCGCTGGTCATGATCACCCTCCGCTTCGACCCCGAACACGATGATACGGCGCCTCCAGTCCTTCGCGACCTGAGAGCCAGGCTTACCGGAATGACCTTCTACGCGTCAAGTCCACGGCAGGAATTTCCGACGAAAGAGGAGCTGCGTCGAGATATGAGCCTGGCCATGTTTTCCAAAAGCCTGCCACTCAATCCTCGGACCATTTCTGACCAGTGGCAGAAGTACTCTCCGTCGAGCGGCTGCTGCTTCTACCTCATGCGCCTGCCGATTCCAGTTGTTGTTCCGGAGGCAAAGACGCTGATCCCGACGTTCCACTCCTGCTTCGTGTCGCGCGTGTATCGACTCGAACTTTCGCTTCCGCTTTCCTCTTCCAACTCCTTGTCGCTCAAGTTGCCAATGCAAGTCATCGCGCAAGACGTGCGCTTGCCCACGTACCTGGAAATAGCAGCTGAGCGGAGCCCGGAGGCACCGCTTCGCCCGTCCGGATGCGGCTACTCACTAGCGGAGCCCCACGTCGAAGCTCCAGCCTATGAGGTGCAGAGTTATAGCTAGGCTTTCCGCGTACGCCCTCAGACGTCACTGCCGTCAGCGGAGGTTATGGAGCGTGTGCATCCCGTCGGACTTTGGGCGCAATTCCCGAAAGCCAATGGCCGGCTACCTCTATAAAGCCATCGAAGTTACTATTCCCTCCTCCTTCGAGGCCGTTCCATCGCATCAAATCAAGATGGAACCTGCTCCAAAGCTCCCCGAGCACCATCGCGCTCTCCAACTCACCTCGACACAAGAGCCACTCACGCTCGTCTCGCAACCAACCCCCCACGCAGGCCCCGGCAGCGCCGTGATCCGCATCCTAGCCGCCAGCATCCTCTCCTACTCAAACTCAATCTACAACGGCACGCGGCAATACCCCTTCCCAACACCCTTCGTCCCCGGCGCAAGCGCCGTAGGCCGCGTCGCCGCCGTCGGCCCCGACGCAACGACCCTCTCCCCCGGCCAGCTCGTCCTCTGCGACTCCTTCATCCACGCCCGCGACGACCCGGACGCCGTCATCCTGTGCGGCGTCATGGGCGGCCACACCGACGCGAGCCGCAAACTCATGCAAAACGCCTGGCGCGACGCGACCTACGCCGAGTACGCGAGGTATCCGCTCGAGAACTGCATCCCGCTGGACGAGGCAAGGCTTCTTGGGAGCTCGGCGACTACTGGTGGCGGCCTGGGCTACTCGGTCGAGGGCCTCTTGCATATCCCGACGATGCTGATCCCGTTTGGCGGCTTGGATGATGTCGGGCTCCGGGCTGGCGAGACGGTCATTATTGCGCCGGCGACCGGGAAGTATGGCGGTGCAGCTGTGCATGTTGCGCTCGCGATGGGAGCGCGCGTCATTGCTATGGGGCGTAACGCTGCGGCCCTCGCGCGGCTGGAGAAGCTTAGTAGTCGGGTATCTACTCTTCCGATCACGAATGACGTGGATACGGACACTGCGGCTTTGAAGAAGATGGGGCCGATTGATGCCTTCTTTGACATTTCCCCGGCCATTGCAGCACAGTCGACCCATATCAGGAGCTGCATCAGTGCGCTGAGACGGGGTGGGCGAGTCAGTCTGATGGGCGGCGTTCAGGGCGATGTCGCGTTCAACTATGCGGACTTCATGCGCCGGAACCTTAGTCTCAAGGGAACTTGTATGTATTCTCGCGAGCAGGCTTTGAGGCTTGTGAGGATGGTCGATACGGGGGTCCTGCCGCTTGGAGAGGAGAGGGACTTGAAGGTGGTAGGCAAGTTTGGGCTGGATCAGTGGCAGGAGGCTTTTGACACTGCTGCTAAGTATTCAGGCCCTGGAGAGGCGTCGGTGATCACTCCGTAATTGGAGAGTGGAAAGTCCCACTTGGCTCTATCGACAAGTTACGGTAGAGAAGAAGTATGTAGAGAACATGGGAAGTAGCAATTGTCCAAATGAAGAAGTATCAACACACCTTACGCAAGTCGCCAACGCCCAAGAATTTCCGCAAATACTTCCCTGGACTATTTCCTCCGCAGCCTAAAGATCCAAAAATCAAGCGTCTGTGGCTCATCCCGAAACCTCTCATAAAACACCTTCGCCATCCTCTCACCAAGCTCCTCAACCCTACCCTTCTCATCCGACCTAATCAAAATCGGCCCCATCGCCGCCATCCACCACATCGAAATCGCCCTCGCATACGTCCACGACGCCTCCTCCCCGCCCCCAGCCCTCCTCTCAGCCACCAACCGATCAAACGCCGGATGCACGACCCTCCGCTCAACCCACTCCTCCACCCCCCAATCCCCCTCCACCGCCTCGAACGCCGCTCGCATTTCCTGCCTACTCCTCGCATGCGAAGGCGGCAGCACGCTCCCCACCTCCCGCGGCAGCACCCCCTCCCCAACAAGCTCGCTCCGCGCAATCAACGACGCGTGCACCAGCCCAGCCCCGCTCTTCGAACGCTCGTCCGCCTCCTCACAGCTTGCCGGGCCGATGTCGGCGAGCGCTGACGCCGTGAAGATGCCATTCGTCCGGGTTTCGCGCGCGCGGCTGCGCAGGAAGCGGACGAGGTCCGCATGCGCGCCTTCTGGGTTGTGGCGGCAGAAGGTGTGGAGGAGCTCGTCGGGAGTGGGTGGTGCGTCGGTGAGCGGGGGCGGGACGGTGGACTCTTGGGATAGGAAGTGGATGGATGACCAGGCTACGCCGATGTCGACGGTGGCGTCGGGGAGGCATTGGGAGTAGAAGGTTTGGGGGACCATTTCGACGAGGAGGGGGCGCGAGGAGCTGTTGTTGGTGGAGAGGGTGGGGTGGTGGTGCTGGAGGGTCTGCGAGAGGGAGTTCCAGTCGTTGTGGGGGGTGTCGATTAGGATGATTCGGGATCCTACGTCTGCGGGTAGCGTCGAGTGGATGTGCTGGAGACTGATGATTCTGCTTGTGATCAGACTTTGATTGGACGAGCAGTATGAAAGGCTTCGTACGAATTGCGGCCTTGAGAGCAGCCGTAGTCCGCAATGGTCATCAATGGTCTACCATTGGCAGTCTCAGATGCTGCCTTCCGTTAGTGAATATAATCATTGATGGATAAGCTCTTCCGCAAAGCAGATGCAGAGTCATTGCGTACGTTTGGGTAGATCTGTGACCAAGTCCAAGCCCATTCTGAGAGCGCGGAGCTGAAGGTCAGAATTGCGGTTGTATTCGCCATCGCCCCTCATCGCAACAATTGGCGATTGATCCGTCGAACCCATGATGATACAGCTCAGACGAGAAGATGCGCCTTTCGAACTGCAATGAATTTACCATCCAGAAAGTTGCAGCACTCCCCATCCGCTAAATACGCGTCCGGCAAACTCTAATTTCCCGCTTGATTCCGAATCCGACGTTTGCGAAAGCCCCAGAAGCATATCGATCGGATCTACAGAGTAATGATGTTCGGCATTGCTGAGAATAACCTTTCAAAAAGTGGAATATTCCCGTCCCGCGAATGCGGGGCTCAATGTCGCACAAACCCGGGAGCTCGTATGGACCAGAAGCTTGTCCGGTCGAGTCAGTGGAACATGGACGAAATTGAGTTTCGACGTAGAAAAGCTTTTTTCCTTGAGTCCAGCAAGCTCATCTTCTCCGTGAGTCAAAAGTAGGCATTACGCATTGCACAGATGTTCTTGGAATAACGTTTGACTTGCATCATCGGAACCGACTCTGAGAATGGTCTATGTTGAACAGCTATTCGGATGAATGCCTCTATACCTGTTGGATATCGCTGTCTGAAGACTTTGGAGACGATTGTGCAGCCTATTTTCTCTTGAAGAACAGAACAACAAGGCCAGTGCCGAATCTGATGTAATCCTGACCGGCGGCATCTTGCAGCTTCTTGACAAAGACCTTGGCGATGTCCCTCTCGGTGAAAGCGTCGTCCGGATGTTCATCCCTCCACCTGATGACCGGGCCGGCGGTGGAAATCAGCTTGTCGACGACCGGAAACGGGATGGGGGCACTTCCGCCGAAGAAATCGACTCCGTCGGGACCATCTAGAGAACCTCCGACGTTCCACTTGTGCCTCTCGAACAGGTCTTCGGGGAACTCTGCTGCTGGGCCGTCTTCGGCCTGCCACGGGAGCGGCAGGTGGTCGTAGAATTCGCGGCAAAGCTTGTTGCCGGGCAGCTCGTATGGATTGAGGGCGGGCTCGAAGCCATCGAGAAGCTTCTGGACGCCTGCAGCCCCCTTCTCCGACGGGTCTGTCGTGCGTTAGCGCAAGCTCGCCGTCGAGTCAGAGTCGGGACTTTACGGCAGTAATGGTGGGCTTTTGCAAAGAGCGCCACGCTCCCGCCCGGCCTGACCAGCTGCGCGGCCTGCTTCCAGAAGGCAGGCATGTCGAACCAATGGGCCTTTACACTATGTCAGCAGGGTGGAAACGTGATCTTCAAGAGGCGTGTATGAAATGTTCTGTCCACGCACCGACATGGCCGCAGTCAGCAGATCGACGCTGCCAGGCGCAAGCCCAGAAGCGGCGACCAAGTCCTCAGCAGCCGAGATGCGGAAGTCGATGTCGTGCCCAGCCTTGGTCTTCCCGCCGAGCTGGCGCGCGGTGTTGATCATCTCGTGGCCCGGATCGCAGCCGGTGGCACGGTCGAACGACGCTGCCTCGTCGCGAGTGGCATTGCCGGGCCCGCAGCCGACATCGAGGAGCTGGGCAAAGTTCCCGCCGGTGTGCGCGTGGCGAGAGAATATAAAGTCGTAGAGGGCGGCAGGGTAGGATCCCCGCTCCCGGGCGTAGGCTTGGGCCCGGTCGGACGAGTAAGTGCGGAATGTGGGGTCCTTGGGCGGCAGCGACGCCATTGTCACGCGCAGCGCCCGGGAAGAGGAGACCCCGGGTGTGGACTGGGTAGGCTGGGAGTGTGCTGAGCCGTGGACAGCGCTGGAGAGACTCAGGGATGACAGCGCCGGTGGTGGAGTCTCAGGCGACGCGCAGAGCAAGAGTCAGTGCAAGAGGCAGCTCGATGAAGCTACGCGGGACGAAGCTCGCCTTGGCAGATGCTTGTTTTCAAGGACGATTCAGAAGATCGGCGTCGCTTTAGTCCCTCCACGGCTGCTGCCTGGCGGAAGTGCGTTGCATTTGGCCGGCGACTCATGCAGAACGCGGCCGTTGTCCGACGGAAGGATCGTGACACCGCCAGCCACGCAGCAGCAGTGACCGCCTGGCGCGGGGTACCGGGACGCCTGCTGCTTGATTGGTTAATTCCACAGCAGCTCGGCCTTCTTCCGCGCCCAGCGTGCCTCCTCCTCGCCCCAAGACACCACCACACCTCCTCCACGCGCTGCTCGAACCAGACCCGCGCAAATCATGTTCGACACACCCACCCGCCGCTGGCGCGCCCTCCAGACGCGCAGCCCCGCCGCCTCCACCGCCTTCGTCTACGCCGTCCTCACCACCCGCATCTACTGCCGCCCCACGTGCCCCGCCCGCCTAGCCCGCCGCGCCAACGTCACCTTCTTCGACGACGCGCCCGCTGCCGCCGCCGCCGGATTCCGCGCCTGCAAGCGCTGCCGCCCGGAGCAGCCCGGCGACGGCCCCGACGCCCAGCGCAACGCCGCCGCGCGCGCCCGGCAAATCCTGGACGCCTCGCAAGGCGCGACGACGTGGCGCGAGGTTGCGCGGGAGGTGCAGCTGTCGCCAAGGTATCTGCATGAGGCGTTTAAGACGGCGTTTGGGTGTACGCCGGGGAGCTATGCGGCGGAGTTGAGGAGGGGGAAGGATAAGGAGAGTGAGGCGTCGACCGGGGAGCAGCAGCAGCCGCCCGTGCTGGGGTGCGGCGACGGGCTTGTTGCGAGCTTGGAGCCGGCGTGTCGGGTGGACATGGGGGCTGAGTGTGGCGACGACTACTGGACTTTCGGCGAGCAGCCCGTCACAGATGAGGAGATGGAGCAGCTCTCGCGGAACCTGGATCTGGGCTGCCACTGGGAGGACTTTATCCTGTGGGATCCCGTCGCCTTTCCTCTCCTCCCCGCAGAGAGCGAATCCGCCTAGATCGAGCGCTATTATTGCCAAGGGACCTTGTTGCAAAGATTGGCAACCAAGCTGTCCGGGAAACTCGCTCAGTGGTCCTCATCGAGGCCGCCCCAGTAGTCCCCGTCAAACCAGTCACCCTCGTCATACCACTCATCCCCGTCATACCAGCCATCCTCGCCATCCCACGCGTTCCACTCATCCCATTCGGCCCCCCTATCCTTTGTGCACACGACCGCATCACCACCCTCGAGGTGGCATTCATGGGCGACCGGCACATTCCGATCTAAGATGGAGTAGGACCTCAATCCACCTCCTTGTCGCCGCTCATAGTCCCCTGCGTACAGCTTCAGCTTCCTTATACCATCGCAGCCCGGCGACCGGGAGGCTCGAAGCGTCTTGAAGAGGTATTCGGCCGTGGATGCATTGAGTTTCGGCTCCATCAACGCCTTTTTGGAGCACAGTTTGGCCCGGAACTCTTCCCTCACTGCGCAATGCTTGGAAATATGCGTACGCCTGGGATCCTCAAGATCGAAGTGTATGGTTAGATCTTTCAGGTTCGGAAAAGACGCAAGGATCTTCAGCTCCTTTTCGGGCCAGCGGTAGTAGCGGTACAGGTCCAGAGTCAGAGCCTCGAGGTTCGGGGCCATCTCCTTAATCTTCTCCAGCTCCGGGATACTCAGTGACGGTCGCGTCCAGGTCGCGTTCTGGGTGTGGTAACTGCAATCGCGCTCGAATTCGTGGATGTGGAGCGAGCGGAGACTCTGTCCGTGGACTGCGAGTATAGCATCGAGACCGAGCAGCTCGCCCATCCCGATGATGCTCAGCTCGCGAAGAGGCGGCAGCGACGCGATGAACGACGTGTACTTCTTTCGCGCTGCGTCAGAATCGTCGTCAAACGAACAGTACGTCTCCTCGTCTCCCCAGGGACCCCATGTGGGCCGGATTGTCAGAGACTCTAGGCTCGGCAGGCGCCCCATGAATACATCGACAAAAGTTGGCGCCATGCCGGACTCCGGGGGCCGGTCTATGTCGAGCCTCTTGAGCTGGTCCCAGCTCATGGCTCTGCTCCATGCCTGCGCATTGTTCAATCCGTCGTCCGTTGTCTCTATCCAGCGGTAGCCCGATAGAGTGAGGTTTTCCAGCATCGAAGGGAAAGTGTCTCCCCGCTTCCAAGGAAACGCCCACGCATCGTCGCCAACTACACACCCTCCCTGATGCAGCGAGAAGCTCAGGGCTCGGACATCGTCACACCTTGTCATGTGGTCGTAGAGGCTGTCCACAGGCCTGCCGCTTCCCCCGCCGTATGAGAGGTGCACGTCAACGGCAGGCGCTCCACACTCAGCCAGGGTTGGAAGAGAATAGCGAGGCCAGCCTGGGACGCTGTCATGGTAGCCGAGCTGCACTTTGGTGACGCCGCTCGCCTGCCGCCATTCCGAAAACCATTTCCGCGCCGCAAAAGACGCTGAAGCATCCGGCCAGCTACAAAAAAGGTGTCAGCAGAGAGGAACAGCCATTTCCACAGCACGCACGCACCTAACAAGCAGCGGACCTGGCAGTATCTCGATGATGCGCCTGAGCGACGCTTGCTCATGCTCTACACCCCCAACGCTAGGGAGCGCAATGTAGATTTTCCCGATCTTGCGGCGGACGCGGGCGGCTTCGTCACTCTCGAGGCATTCCCTCAGCGCCCCGGCTCCATTCGCAGACGCATTCCTGCCGAACGGGTAGATGATTTCGTCGCCAGCGGTGCTAAGCCAGCTGTTGCAGTCTGTCTGTGCAGTGAATAGCACAGGTGGCCTTGGCTTTATGCTGGGCTTCTGGAAGAGATCGCGCAAGCCTCCTAAGCGTGCAGAAACGAGGGCGTTGAGAAGGAAGAAGCACTTCAGGAGGGCCAGTGGTTGGAAAGGACTTTTCATTCTGGTGTATTGGATGTGGAGCAACGTCTCGACGCAGGCGTCGTCCGGCGAGCAGGATACATATACTTTTGCTGGTGCCTAAAGTGGAGCGGGCTCTCGTGTTATCAAACAAGCCTCTTCTACCGTCAAAAATTGGCCACCATGTTTCTTGGCAACCCTGAAGGATCCGCCAATCCTTCTTTTGACTTGGGCGGTTAAACGCCATCTACTACTGTCGGAAGAGGCCGCACGTCCCCAGCATCGTCAACGTCGGGAGATGGAGTTCCCCACCCGCCGCCACCTAATCAGTCGTCAGCTGGAGAGTATTTAAATAGGGCACCAGGAGACTTACCAGGAGTGCAGATCATCACTCGTTCCCCCGCGCTCACGTCAACAACGGCCTTCCCACCCAACGATATCAACTCATCGTCCCCGTTCTCGTCCTTCCTGATCCAGAAATTCTTCCCCACGCTCCCATCCCGCCCGCCGTTCATGCCGTACGGACTGTACACCCTCCTCTCGCTCAAAATGCTAAACTTCAACGGCACCCGCGCTTCAATCTCGCGAATAACGCCATCCCCGCCGTTGAACTGCCCGCGCCCCCCCGTCCCCTCGCGCACCTGATACCTTCTCACCAGCACCGGGGTGCGCTTCTCAATGACCTCCGGATCCGTCGTCTTCGTATTCGTCGAATGCACCTGCACCGCCGACTCGCCATGCCACCCAGGTCCCGCGCCGCTCCCCCCGCCCAGCGCCTCGCCGTAGTTCCAGCCCGGCAGCACAGCGCCCGACACCGGGTCCTTGCCGCCCATGCCCCAGCCAAACGAGTTCGCACACCCCTGGCTCGCGGCGCAGGCCCCGAAGGCGCGCAGGATGACGTCGGTGACGCGCTGGCTGGCGATGGTGGAGCCGCACACGGCGACGGTGCCCGACGGGTTGAGGATGCTGCGGTGCGGCACGCGGATCGTGATTGGGGCTAGACAGCCTTGATTCAGCGGGATGTCGAGCGAGATTAGGCACCGCAGGGCGTAGATTACGGCGCTGTGCGTGATGGAGATGGGCGCGTTCATGTTGCCGTGGGTCTGCGCGCCGGTCCCCGCGAAGTCGAAGATGGCGGAGCCGCTGGATGCGTCGATGCAAACGCTCAGCGCGACGCGCGTGCCGTCGTCGTAGAAGTCGCTGGCGCGCAGCAGCGGGCGGCCTGATGGCGATGCGGCGGCGACGCGCTTCAGCAGGCTGCGCACCGCCGCCTCCGCGTTGGCCTGGATGCCGTACATGCAGCGCTGCACGCGCGGGGCGCCGAACTCGCCGCACAGCGCCCCCAGCAGCGCGATCCCCCGCTGGTTCGCCGCGATCTGTGCCTTGAGGTCGGACACGTTGTCGTCGAGGCGCCGGGTCGCGCTGCAGCCGGGCCCGCGGTCGGCCACAGCCAGGAACGCGGCGCGCACGCCGGCCTCGTCGAAGATCCCGCCGTGCACGATCCGGAGGCTGCGTACCGCCAGGCCTTCTTGCCAGAGCTGCTTCGAGTCCGGAACCATGCTGGTGATCCCGATCCCGCCGATGTCGGTGTGGTGGCCCCGCGAGGCTACGTAGAAGAGTAGGTGTCCGGAGTGGAAGACGGGTGTTATTACTGTTAGGTCCGGGAGGTGCGTGCCGCCGCATTCGGGGTGGTTTGTCAGGAGCACGTCGCCGGGCTGTAGCTTGCCTTCCCAGAGCGAGTGTTGGTGTTGGATGGCGAATTGCATCGATCCGAGGCTGGGCTAGAGCGTTAGAGAGTATGGACGAGGCGGAGAGAGAGACTTACTGGACGGGTATGTGCGGCGCGTTGGCCACCAGCTTTCCGTCCGGCGTGAACAGCGCGCAGGAAAAGTCCAGCCGCTCCTTGATCGACGTGCTGATGGCCGTCCGCTGCAGCGTGTTGCCCATCTGCTCGGCAATGGACATGAATCTGCTCGCGAAGGTGGACAGCTCGACCGGGTTGATGGACGCGTCGTCGCCATCGTTCGGACTGGGCGTCTCCTTGCCGGGCACGTCGATGACGATATGCGCGTCCAGGACTGACACTTTGCAGCCAGGCTCCACCAGGATCGTCTGCGTGTCGTCGATTACCAGCGCTGGGCCGACGAGCCATGTCTTGGCCGCAAGGCTGACGAGCTCGTACACAGGCACGTCGAGCCACTGCCCGTCGACAAAGACCTTCCTGGTCGAGCGTCGTCCGTCCGGAGCCACCACCCCGTCGTCGTCTCCGATGCTCGACTCGAGCTCCTGGAAAATATTGGAGACGCTCGAGCCGCCGGCATTCTGCCTGCTCTTTCCGATACCACGCACGCGGACGGCATCCACGACGATCGGCCGGTTCGCCAGCTCGAACGCGAACTCGCGGCGGTGAGTCTCCACGAATGCGGTCCGGAAGTCGTTGTCTGGCGGCTGGAGGATGGAGAGGTTCGTGTCGGAGCCCTCGTAGCGCATGCTGAGGTAGCATTCATGGTCCACACGATCGGGTTGCACGCCCTGCGACACCAGCTCCGCCGTCGTCTTGGACTTCAGCTCCTCGAACTTGGCCACGACGGTGGTGGCCACGGCCGTTTCGGAAAGCGCGTAGGCTGCGGGAACTGCGGTTTCGGCCACGATGTCGGCCAGGCCGATTCCGTACGCCGAGAGGATCGAGGAGTACTTGTGGATGATGATTCGCGGCATGCCGAGGATCCTGGCAATGGCGCAAGCGTGCTGGCCTCCTGCGCCGCCAAAACTGGCGAGGTTGTGCTTGCTGATGGCGAAGCCCCTGGCCTCGGTGATGTTCCTGATCGGGCGGCTCATGGTCTCGTTGGCCATGGCGAGGAATCCGGAAGCAACCTCCTCCGGTGTCATTGGCGTCTCCAGGGTTGCGTTGATCTCCGCTGTCAGATCGTGGAACTTTTGCTTCACGATCTCTTCGTCGAGAGGTTCGTTTGCCTGCGGTCCGAAGATGGAGGGGAACTTCTCGGGGACCAGTCTGCCGAGGAAGAGATTTGCGTCGGTGATGGTGAGGGGGCCTCCTTTCCGGTATGATGCCGGGCCTGGGTGAGCACCAGCACTCTTTTCCCTTTTTTTTAGCGGCAGATCGAAGCAGGAGTGGAGTTGCTCACCTCTGGCCCAACCACGAATAAGCCGTTTCTCCAGCTGAGGATGGAGCCGCCTCCAGCTGCAACGGTCTTCACGTCGAGCATGGGCGTAGTGATAGTCGTGCCGCTGATTGTGGTGTCGAATACATGCTCGAACATCTTGTCAAATCGGCTCACATCCGTGCTTGTGCCTCCCTGGTCCAATCAGTTTAGGTGTCCAGATCAGTGAAGGCTGAAGAAGGTCTCACCATGTCGAAGCCGATGACAGGCGTTCCCTCGCTGGGGTCATAGCACGTTCGAGCAATGGCTACGACCCCGCCTGCCGGTCCGCTCAGAATCGCCTTCAAGCCAGTGAACTTCGATGCAGCGCTGAGACCGCCGTCGGATTGCATGAAGTCAACTCTCTTTGGAAGGACAGAGAATCCAGAGATAAAGCCGTCCACGTATCGCTTTACCGTGGGCGACAGATACGCATCCGCGCAGGCGGACGTGGAGCGGTGCAGGATCTTGATGTTGGCACTCAAGTCCGAGGACAGCGAGATGAACTCGAATCCCACGTCCCGCGCTATCTCGGCCACTTGCCGCTCGTGGTCTACGAGACATGTCAGATCCAATCCGGTTGTAGAAGGAAACAGGGGTGAGTGATTTACCGGGAAAAAGGTAGGAATGCAAGAAGCAGATGGCCAACGAACGAAGCCCCTCGTCAAATAGCTGCTGGAGCTGTTTTCTGACCACGGCATGATCGAGTCTCTTCAGAATCCGGATCACCTCCCCGCTTGTTGTTTGCACTAGATCCGGATCTGAAAGATCAATCTGAGAAGGATAAGGGTTCAGGACGTAGTCCTCGACCGTGACTCGCTCCGCAACCTCAACAACCTTGGAGTACAAAACACCGGGCTTCCGAATATTCAGCTCAAACAGCTTCGGCCTCGTCTGGTCGCCGATGCGGCAGACATCCCGGAATCCTTCCGTCGTCAGCAGCGCAAAGCGTTCTCCTTTGCGTTCCAGCAGAGCGCTGTCGTCGGGTCAGCAGCTGGTGATGTTGCACCGGGGAGCTTCCGGCTGACTGACTTTGTTGCTACCGTCGTCCCAATCCTCACGGACTCAATCAAGCTTCCGTCAATGGGCTGGCCCTTTGGGATCGGCTGTCCCGTCACGTGCTCCAGCACCCGCCTGATGCCTTCCGTGGGCGCATCTGCGTAGTTGGTCGGGTCGACGGATAGAAGCTTGAAGACAATCTCCTTGCCATCTGCAGTCTGCGCCCACACATCGCAGAACGTACCCCCGCGGTCTATTTCGGACTCCAATCAGCCTCGGCGGCCAAATCTGGGCAGCGAGCAAAAGGACTCACCGATGGTAATGGAGACGGCTGGGACGGGCGCCATGGCTGCAAGTCTGACGATGTGCAGCAAGCAGGACAGGGCGAGTCGGCAGATCTCTTGTTCACGACTACGGGCGCCATGGTGGCAGCAGCTGACTGTTTAGCGGAGCATCGCTGGCGCACGGTGTCGATAGGATTTTTTCTGTTCTGGGGGCATCCGCCCGCGCGAGGCTGAATGGCGTGCCAGTGGCTCGGGATCTTGCGTGTCAGCCGATCTCGGCGGAATTGCCTAGGTACCTATGCGATGCTGCGCTGCCGCCCGACGCCTTCCCTGAAGCATTCACCATTCTGCAGAGTCCTTCTTTTCAGCCTCCGTTTTTCTTTTGTGTTCGAGGATGTTTTTCATTTAGAACCAGGCATCTATTGCAGGCGGGCCGGACTGTTATCCCGCCAGCAGCTCCCTGACCGCACGCACAAACTCCTCGTTCTTCTCGACCTGGACCGAATGATTGGCTCCAGCAATCACAAGCAGCCGCGAATTGGGTATGCGCTCTGCAATGATCTTTGACTGGCCTAAAAATGCCAAGTCAACCTTCTGTGACCATCTTCTGCGCATTGCGAGCACTTACTTGGCGGGCATATCCAGTCTTTCTCTCCGACTATGATCAAAGTCTTGGCCGTAACGCGGTGCAGGTCGTTACGGTAATCGAAATATTTCTCCTCTTCTGAGTAAAGCGCATCTAGCAGATCTGTCAGCTGGGTTTTTTCCTGTGAGCCTTGGGAATTCAGTGCGGCTTACTATGAGTCTCCGCGCGGAAAACGGTGTCTCGCGTCTTCTTCAGGCCGGCATTGGCGTTGTAAGATTCTACATATAGCGGGTTCAGAGCAAACATGATGAGCCGGAACTCTTCATCATCCTCGAATGCGGAGAACACTTTGTGCACCATTTCTATTGACGCATTCGGGGCCCGATGAAGCCGTGCCTCGAAGGTGCTGAGCGCTTCCTCCTCGTCTGGTTGCGCAAGTCAGAATGGACGTAGCATTGCAGCAAGAAGGCAGTAGGAGCATACGGTGATGGGACGGAGCCGTGCCTCGCAGGATCAAATGCGAGACCTTGTCCGGATAGGTGATGGCGTACTTCCCAGATGGTGAGTCAGTCGACGGTGATCGTAAACCTAATAATATGCCAGTCGGCTATTTACCTGCTGGGCGAGATAGCCGCCAAAACTCCCGCCAGCTACGATGGCTTTCTCGTCTCCCGCAAAGTGCTTCCGGAAGGCCTCGATGTCATCTACCAGCTGCTTGAACGTGTACGGTGGCGTGCATGAGCTGTGGCCGTGGCCGCGGAAGTCGAACCCAAGGATCCGACACTTGTCGGCGAGCGGCTGATACGCTTGGAAGTCCGAGCGGTGATCACCTGCCAGGGTTCCCTTAGCGTCCAATGTGTGCGAGCATGGTCTGCCTCTACATACCAAAGCCTCTTCCGCCATGGAGAAGGATGATGAGGCGACCGTCGGCTGGGCCAGCAAGGCTATAGTTGAACTCGGCCCCGTTCAGTGAAATGCGGGAGGGCATCTTTGGACTTTCTTCTTCAGCTCGTATGTGCCTTCTTCCCTGCATGTCCGTGGCGATATTTTATATCCGCTTCCGGCTTCGGCATGCCGCGAGCGTCTCCGCGCATTGTTCCCCACTCTTGCCGTCCCAAGACGGACAGTTGCACCGAGCGCCCGATTGCACCATCCAGAGTTTTCATTCGTCTGGCCATGCGAGGTGGAGATAGCAGCGGTCGTACAAAAGCCGTGGGCTCCATGATGGTGGTGATGTGCGACGCAAGGCTGGGAACCCGCTCGACATGGGTATCTTCCAGCGGACGTCCGGTGCCGAACGGCCTTCGATCTTTCATTGGCACGAGCCGGGGACCAGCAAGCAGGAGAAATGGCTGATTCGCAAGCTCGACATTTTTATTTTGACGTACAGTTGTTTGGTTGGTCGCGGTGATGCTCCTCTCGGATTGGTTAAAGTGATTGACGTGCCTTGCAGTGTTTCTTCATCAAGTATCTTGACCAGACGAACATATCCAACGCCTATGTCTCGGGCATGAAAGAGGAGCTTGGCCTTTGTGAGCACGCCCCTTGAATCACAGAGACAGTTGCGTCTGACTGGACCCCCAGATGGCAACGAACTCAACCTGATGACGACCTGGTACAACGTCGGGTATATCATCGGTGCCCCGATCTCCAACCTGATTCTGACAGTGGTGCGACCACGCATCTGGCTGCCAAGCTGTCTGATGACCTGGTCGGTATTTGTTCTCGCGCTGTTCAAGTCTCAAAACGCGACTCAAATATACATCCTCCGCTTCTTCATCGGCACGTTCGAGTCCGCGGCGCTGCCCGGTTTGCATTATGTCATCGGAAGCTGGTACAGGCGTTCTGAGCTCGGGAGGCGGTCCGCCTTCTTCGTCATCTCGGGAGTGCTCGGGCAGATGTTCTCCGGATACCTTCAGTCCGGGCTGTACACGGGCATGAACGGCCGCGGTGGGCTGTCGGCATGGCGCTGGCTGTTTATCTTCGACTTCGTGTTGGCCGTGCCCGTCGTCATCTACGGCATCACCTGCTTCCCGGACACGCCGACGACCACGAAAGCTTGGTGGTTGAATGAGTGGGAGCGGAAGAGGGCGGTCGAGCGCATCGACGAGGAGGGCCGTGGGGCCTTCGGCAAGCTCGACTGGTCTGCGTTCAAGAGAACCTTCTGTTCGTGGCAGCTCTACGTTTTCTGTGTCGCTTGGAGGTGAGCTGCTGAAGATTGTCCAGAGCAGACGAGGCGCTGACAAACCCAGTCTCTGGTCCCTCACTTGCGGCTCCAGCGTCCAGACTTGGATGGCGCTGTGGCTCAAGTCGGAAAAGACGGCCGACGGCAAGAATAGGTACAGCGTGCCGCAGATCAACAACATCCCTACCGTCGTTGGAGCGGTGGTATGTTTGCCTCTGTCCCTTTTTTGCGGTTGCGCTTTCTGACGATGAAATGCAGAATTTCTTCTTCATGACGGGAAGCGGGATAGTTTCCGACATGATTGGTAGTCGAGCGCCAGTCATGTTCTTCGTCGGTGTCCTCATGACCTTCTGCTACGTGATATACGTAATCTGGCCGGCGAGCACCGGGCTGAAAATGGCGGCCTTCTTCCTGCAGGGCTGCTACGGATGTTTCTCGCCGCTCCTATCCGGATGGGTCAACAGTCTCTGTGGCGGAGACAACCAGCTCCGAGCATTTACCATGGCCATGATGATGTCTGTTGGCAGGTAAGTCAGGCGGTCTGTGTTGTTCGAACGAGTGGTTAAGCTGACTTTGCAAGCGCGTTTTCAACTCCGTTTTCGCAGTACATGTTTCCGGCTTCTGATGCACCTACGTACCGCAAGACGCATGGCTACATCGCTGCCCTGGTTTTTGTGGTGGCGTTGACGTTGTGGTGTTCAGTAGGGCTTGGAATCATCGAGAGATGGTACTACAGAAAGCAAGCAGCAGCGACGTCTGAGGAGGACCTTGCCGGAGACGCATCTGCCGAGGGGAGTGAAGTGTCGCAAAAGTCGGGTGTGCATGAGACTGTCACGCATCAGTGAGCTGGGCAATTGTTCATCAGTGCTTAGGGAACATGAGGTAGCAAATTTGATTAGGCTGAGCGTTATATCATGGACTGTCAGCGTCATCATTAATCCGTAGGTATTTACCGGTCATAAAGATAATTTACATGCCGCTCCACTCATGTCTTCCATCAGCAGCCAACCCCAAAGTCCTTGCAGATTTCCCTGCCCTGAGCCTTGATGTTCTCGACCAGCCACAATCTGTAGTTGCTGAAGACCAGAACTCCGCCGGGGATGAAGGCGAAGTTGTTGCTCTCCTCGCCGACGTAGATCTTGCCGAGTAGAATGCCGTCGGGGCTCCAGACGTGCACGCCGTCGCCGCAGCCGGCCCACACGTTGCCGTCGGTGTCGGTGTGGATGCCGTCGGGGAAACCGTTGTCGGAAAAGGCAAAGGTTCGCCTGTTGGCCAGGCGCTTGTCGTTGACGATGTCGAAGGCATAGATGGTGCCGGGGCCGGTCTCGTTGCGGGTGAACTGCTGGGCGCCGGTGTCGGTGACGTACAGCGTCTTGTAGTCGGGGGAGAACTCGAGGCCGTTGCACTCGACGAAGCCGTCGGCAACGACCTGAAGGACGCCGGTGGCGGGCTCGAAGCGATAGACTTGCTTGGGGATGATGGGGGCCGGGCGGAAGTCCTGGAAGTAGCCGTAGTCGGCGTCGGTGAACCACAGGTCACCGGTGACGGGGTGCTGGCGCACGTCGTTGAGGGAAGAGAAGTTGCGGCCGTAGAAGCTGGTCAGGAGAACCTGCGAGGTGTTGGTTGCGGGGTCAACGGCGACCAGAGACGAGGGGTGCTCGAAATCGCCCTCGTCGCAGTACACGTGCTGGGGCGGGGTGGCAGAAGTGTTGGCACCGGGAGGGTACCACGAGGAGCCGCCGTTGGCCTCCCACAGCTCGGGGAACTGGGTGGAGGTGATGCTGTAGTCGTCGAGGCTGACGACGGTGATGTTGATGTTGTCGTCCAGGGACACGTAGTTGGACGTCACGTAGAGGGTGTTGTCGGGCTTGTAGTAGATGCCGGCCTCGTGGAAGGCCTGCCAGGGCAGATCGGCAATCTTGCGGGCGGTGGCATTGGCTCCCAGGACGTGGGACTGGAAGGTGGAATTGAAGTTGAGCAGAGAAATGGCGGGCTCGGCGGCGCTGGTGGCAGGCAGAGTGGAGAAGTAGTTGGCATTGGCTGCCAGGGCGAGCAGGTCGACGTCGACAAAGCCGGCCATGATGAGGGCTATACACAGCGCCAACAAAGCAGAGTAGCGGAGGCGGCGGTCGTACAGGAGGGAGGGCGCCGACGGGGGAGGCGGCGGGCGGCGCTGCGGGAGCGGCTTCTTATAGCGGCGGCGGCGGGAGCGGGCCATTGGCAGCGGGCGGCATGCCGTGGAGGCGCTCAGGGACTCAGGGACTGCGTCTGGGCCGGAGCGTCGTGGACTGCGGGGGCTGCAGCTTGGCCGTGTGGCCGTGGTCGGCGGAAAGTTCGATGATGACGTCGTGCGCCGCCGGGTGTTTCTGTTTCCCCCGCAATCTCGCGGCAAACTGCACCGACAGCCTCGCCCGCCCCGGCCTCTCCCCTCACTCAACCAGCCTCTCCTCTTTTCCCTCTTTCCCTCCGGCCGCGCTGCCGCAGTTGCTGCCGCCGTTGCCGGGCGCTCACCGCCGCCAGCGCATCGGCATCTGGCCAAGCCGCTTGTCGCGCCCCGGTGCGGAGTCGGAGCCCGCCTGCCGCCCGATCAGCGCCGCTCTTCGTCTCTGCCTCGCGCGCCGGCGTGCACCGCGTTTCAATGATATCAGAGCGGATGAGTCTAAATGCATTACGCTTCCAGCGGATCCCGGGCTGCGCGGGTGGCGCAGGAGCCGGTGCCTGACGATCGTCTTGGCTGCAGCCACGGCGCAATGCAAGGCGCGTCTCCGCGTCGAGGCCGTCGCCGTGCGAAGTAAGCTTTCCGCTCTCATCTGGTCCTCGTCCCTGCAGCATCGATCAACACCGCGTCCGCATGAGCTTGGCGGCGAGTCGACCGCCGGGCGAGACCACCGGCGCTGCACAGAAACGCCTCCCGCGTGGCACAACAGGCGGCATCGCCCACCAGCATATGCCGCTCTTCCGGCTCTGTTTATCCAGCATGCTTTGCCTCCCGCTGTGCGCGTCCCTCCTTGCTGGATTCCTATGCAGCCTGCCGCAAAGGCTGCCGCCGCTTACCCCTTCGGGTAATACTCCTCCCCCACAAGCGAGCAAAGGAGTCGCCGCAACCCGTCTCTCCCTCCTTCGCCGTTGTTCACCTCCCGCCCGCCCTGTCTCTGCCGTGATGATTGGCCCGCCCGAGAAACGACGCGAGGGCTCCGTCCCGGGACTGCGGACCACGTTTGCACCCAAGGGCGCTGTCGTGCCCTGCTGCATTCCCCGCGACGCGCACGCTGTCGCCTCGTCGCCTCATCACCTCATCGCCCCCTCTCAGGATATATACCCTCGCGTCCAGCGGCCGGCCAAGCCTCGTCTCGCCCTCCAGTCTCTCGCTCGACATGTCTCCTGCACTCTCCCTTGGCCGCGTCGGCCTTGCCGTTCTTTTGATGCTCCATAGCCCCGTTGCACATGCCTACTTCCTCAATTGGAATGCCGCAGATCATCGCATCCAGCCCAGGCAGACCGCGAGCTCTGTTGCTCCAGCAACCACCAGTGCCTCGACCGCCGATCGGCTGATCAACGACATCGACCGCCTCGACGACACCATCCGGAATCTTCCCGGCGATGCCCTGAAGTTTTTCTCCGAGATTGGCAACAAGATCGACTCTCTGGAAAGCCTGTTCAGCAGTCTGGTTGGCTCTACCACTACCGAGTCCACGGCTACTCCCCGACCCCCAGTCCCAACCAGCCTGCGCTATCCCAACTCCACGGCAAATGGCACTCTCTCCACCGCCGTCACAGCGCTCAATCCCATCTTCAGCATCCTTCCCATTCTCGATAGTCTCATTCCTACCTTGACCACGGCGTCCGCTCCATCTGCCTCGCTGGGCTCCTCACTCCCAGGTTACGCCAACGCCACTTCTCTGCTCAGGCCGACGGCTCCCGCCGCCCCCTTCACCCCCGCCATTCCAACCGCAAATGTCACTTCCACGGCATCTGCTGCCAATCTTACCTCAGTAGCATTCGTTTCCGCGAATTCGTCTTCGGCCGTGTCCATATCGGCGAATTCGACCACCGCACTTCCTGTCGCCGCAAACACTACTTTAGCACTTCCTACATTTGCGAACACCACTTTGGTGCCGTCTCCCGCGGCAAACTTGACTTCGGCTCAGCTGCTGGTTAACGCCACTTCCACATTCCCTGTCCTTGCGAATACCACTGCAGCACCATCTCTTGCCGCAAATGTCACATCTTCTGTATTATTGACAAACACTACTTCAACACTGCCTATCTTTGCAAACACTACTTCAGCATTCCCTTCCCCTGCGAATGCCACCTCGCCCACGTTGCTGGCAAACACCACTTCTTTCGCTCCCATCCACGCGAACACCACTTCGGCCCCCTCACTTACTGCGAATGCCACCTCGCCTGTGCTGTTGGCCAATACAACATCTGCCGCCCCCCTCCATGCGAACACTACGTCCGCAATCTCAGCTTCGGCAAACACCACGTTCGCTGCCCTCATCTCCGCCAACACTTCCGCTCCCATCATCGCCAACACCACATCGGCAGTCCCGACCTTCGCAAACATCACATCAGCCGCGCCAGTCCCCACAAACGCAACCTCGGCCGTCCTGCTCATAAACACCACCACCACCATCCTCTCTACCTACAATCTCACTTCCGTCATCTACCTCACCACCACCAACGCAAGTCTAGCCGCCTTACCCACCAACCCCACAAACCTCACAACCCCCCTTCTGTCCACCGCCGCAAGTTCCTCCCTCTCCATCCCAACCCCCTCCCTAAACACCACCACCTCCTCCTCCCCACTCACCCACCACCCCCTCTTCCCCACCAACCCCGGCGGTCCCATGATCCCAGCCATCAACACCACCGCCGCCGCCGCCATCAACACCACATCCCTCCCCTTCACCTCCCTACACACCCACATGCCCATCCCCGTCTCGGCCCTGTCGCACGCCGCCAACGCGAGCAGGGAAGCGGCCGCGTCGAGGAGCAGGGCCGCGGCGTCCAACGAGTTCCAGGCCGTAACGATGACGCCGGTGCCCGTGTTGGACACGACGGTGCGGACGACGTTGGCTACGACGACGGATGCGAATAGGGTTACGTATGTGTATTTGAGCACGGAGACGGTGACGACGACGGTGTTTGTTACGATGGGGTATCCGACGGTCTAGATTGAGGTGGAGTTCTCGGTTGGTGCTACGGTTGTTTGAAGACTGTTGGGCATGTTGCTGTGGTCTTCGAATCTTTTGCTTTCTTTCTCACGCCGCTGACGGCCTTGGTAATGCTTTCTGGTGATGAGGAATGATGGTTCTTTATTCCGGTCTCAATGAAATGACTTCAACTTGATGATCGTCTGGGAACAGTTCTTGCCTGTGTGGTTTATGCTTTTGCTTTGTATCCTGTGTGTAGAACAGTGACATTGGATTGACAGTGAAAACGTATCTAGACGTGAACCTGACGATCTCTCGAAAATCCTGATTCACGTTGCATGTATGAGCATTGGTAATTCCATAATTGCTATTCTTTTGATTGAACCCTCTCATCTGGGTTCATATGCTCAGCAATTTCTCTCAACTGAGAAGATCTGTCCACCGAGCGGGTATTCTGTTCGCTTGAAAGGCAGCAACGCAATTTCCTGCCTTGAAATGCACCAACCCCATTTCAAACTGTCCAGGGCATAGTCCTCAATCGCACCCATCGAACTATAGTCGAAATGAAGGCATCCATGGATAATTCTTCTTTCTTGCTCTTTATGTGTGTGTTTTTCCGTTTTCGTGTAACTTTTTCCGTCCTTGCGTTTGACCGAATGAAAATAAATCGGCCTCAACGACGACGGCACATGATACTGTCGACCTCAGCCTCAGAAAGAACGTGCTGCTCGTCCCCACTGAGCGACTCAGGCGAGCCGTCCCTCCTGCCGCGACCGCCACGATGCTTCCGGCCACCACGACGACGACGCCTCGAGCCATTGCTAGTCTCGCCGGTGCCGGACGACTTATCGCTCGACCAGCTACGGCCAGAAACCTGGCTGGGATCGGGCGAGCCGCCGCGCTTCAGCACCGGGTTATCCTCGAGGTGAAAGCGCTGCGCCAGCTCGGGACACTGCCGCAAGAACGCAGTGAGCTGCGGGAGAAACGCATTGTTGTCGAGGCGCTCGCGCCGGCGCGCGAGCGCGACCTTCTCGACGAGGCGGTCGATCATGGCGCAGTCCTTGGGAAGGGTGACGAGCATGGTCTTGGTGTCGGCCCAGGACCAGGGCGCCTTTTCGAAGTCCGAGATGCGCAGGTTCAGCCAGCCGCCGATGGTGGTGAGGGCCTCGGTGACGCCGAGCGAGAGGGCGGCGTGGTAGATGAGGACGTTGTGCGTGAAGGATTCTTTCTTCTTGATGGGCATGAAGTCGGCGGCGTCGCAGGCGCGCGGGATCCAGTCGGCGAGGTAGCGGAGCGCGGCTGGGGCGGCCATGCCCTGTGGGAGGAGCACGTTGGTGTACTGCGGGTCCTGGAGGAGCGACGCGGCGACTGTGGAGAAGGCTTTGAGGGCGGCGCGCGGCACGACGGCTACGGTGCGCGGGTTGCCTGAGCCGTTGTCGAGCTCGACGGTGGCTTTGGGGCCCTTGAGGAGATCGTGGCGCTGGCGGCGCGGCCAGTGGCGGACGGATGGGGAGGCCATCTTCTGATTCTGAGCGAGGGTGGTATGCCGAGTGTGCGCACTGGTGAGAGTAGCGATGGTGGGCTTATGGATAGCGAGGTTGAAGGCGGAGGGAAGTGTTTGTATGGCAGACGGGAAAGTGAAAGTGTGGTGAAGCGAAGGTAGCTGGGCGGGTGCCTGCTGAAAGTGAAGAAAGACAAAGACGGCCGCACTACTGGGGCTGTTCGCGCCATCTTAGCATCACTTTCGAGGAATTTCACAAAGCGAACAATACGACTGCGCCGAAATAGCGAGAAGTGTTGATGAGCAGCCTGCTGGGAGAGCCTTCATCGTTGGGTACGTGGGCGGTTGCTCGCTCCGCGGTGTTTTCTGGTCTGCAATGATGCGAAACGAAAACACCAAAGTGGTGTGGAGTCATCACTTTGATTTGCAACGGCAGAGCATGACTTTGGCAGTGCGCGAAGTGCCGCGTACCTGGCAGGGACGATGCGAGGGCGTGGTGGAGCAGCGCGACGGCCGTGCCGCAGGCGGTGACAAGATTCTCGGGCGATTCTGCCGCCGGCGCCAGAATTTCTGTGCAGCGCAACCCTCCACGCCCGCGCCAACAACTTCCGCCCGGAACGCACAGCACGCCATGGCTCCCTCAAGGGCTCCGCTCAAGGCCGGCGACTACACCATCCTCCCGCTCACCGTGCCGGCCGTCCCATCGTACCCGCACCAGACGACGCACTACCTGTACATCCGCCCGCACGCCCCCAAGGTCCCCGATGAGAACACGCCGCGCTCGCTTTTCACCAGCAACCTGCCCGTCGATGCTACCGAGGCCTCCGTCCGTGCGCTTTTTGCCGACCAGCTGGGTGGCGCGAGGATAGAGCGTGTCGAGTTCGAGGGCGCCCGGCCCAAGAAGAGCGAGCGCGGCTCTGCGCTTGCCGCCAAGGCGGGCAAAAAGAGGAAGAGGGGCGCTGAGGGACCTACGGGAGATATCGAGCTGCCGCGTACTTGGGATGCAGAGATCCTCAGCAGTGGCAGTGGTGCTGTTTTAGTGTTTGTGGACAAGACCAGTGCCGAGATGGCCATGAAGGAGGTCACCCGCGCGGCGAAGAAGAGGGCGGAAGTTGTTTGGAAGTCTGGCATCTCTCTTGGTGTCGAAAGTGAGTCGCCAAAGTCGGAACGCTTGGAGCGCCCTACACATGGCTATGGAGCGCGGGGATTTTTTGGGACTTTCGCTGATTCGTCGCAAATGCAGGATATCACACTCATCACGAAATGACATTCCCGGCGCGGGATGTTCTACAAGCAACGGTCAACGGCTTCCTCAGCCAGTTCTCCGCCATGGAAGCGGCTCGCGCCAAGGCGCTCAAGCAGCAGCGCAGTGTCCCGGACGAGGATGGCTTCATTACCGTCACTCGTGGCGGCCGTGCTGGTCCAGCCAGGCTGGAGGAGGCACAGGCTGCGGCGGAGAAGCTCAAGGAAAGACAGAAGCCATCGGAGGATTTCTACAGGTTCCAGACGCGCGAGAAGAAGAAGGAGAACGCCGAACGGTTGAAGAGGGAATTCCAGGAGGATAGGAAGAGGGTCGAGCGGATGAGAGCCCGTAGGGGGAAGATCAGGGTAGGTCTTCTTGCACGTGGATTTGGCAGCTCGCGAGCTAACGCTGACATGACCCACAGCCCGAAAGTTGAGCGCCACAGTGACACCTGACTTCCATCGTATACCCACGACGAAAACGAGCCACGATGCGTTCAGCTGGACATGCAGCCGTTGTCGATGCCCAGCCTGCTCTACACGTCGTATAGGCGACGATACGCCACCGTTACGAAGACAGAGACCCAAGTCGCAGTCGTCGAAGGAAAAACTGCCACACCATCGGTGGCTGTGCAGGACCCCACGATGCGGAGGCGCAACAGAGACCGTGCTTTATTGGCGCAAGGCGGTCTGAATAGGGGCCCCCAGGGTTTTTTGCTCATACTGGGCGTGCAACGCAGGCAGGAAGCCACAGAATAGCAATTCAAGAGACTGCATGCGGGGACTGTGTTCCAGAATCTACGGTTGATCGAGTGACGTCGACAGAGCAACGAAGTGTTTCGAAACTGGTGTGGCGGAACGGTTCAGCTGGCGGAGAAGATCTGCCGCATCCCTGCCCGGGCGGTGAGCGGCGCTAGCTAAATATAGCCAATGATGCAGTGCGAATGAGCGCAGCGGCTGCTCCATCGTGGGGCTCTGTTGTTTCACGGCACCCTGGCCTCCTTAAAGCTGGCTGAGCTCCCCTCACCTGCTGCCTCATTGACCCCCCGCACCACCTCCCACTACCTTTTTCCACACTCTCTCCAACCCTACTCCAACATGGCTGCCGTCAAGGACCTCGCTAGCAGTGTGCTCGACAAGATCACCGGCTCAGGCTCAGCTTCTGCCCCGCCCGAGCCCACTGCCGAGCAGCTGCAGCAGCTGCGCGAAAAGTACGAGAAGGCCGGCCAGGAGCAGGTCTTCGCGTTCTGGGACCAGCTCAGCTCTGCGGAGAAGGGCACGCTCTTCCAGCAGCTGTCCGGCATCGACCCCGAGCACATCAACAAGATCACCGACCGCGCCCTCAACCCGCCCAAGACCGAGAGCGACGACAAGACGCCCACGTTCGACCCGCTGCCCTCGTCCGCAACCTCCTCCGTCCTCGACTCCAAGGATGAGGACCTTTCCAAGTGGTACGCATCGGGCCTCGAGCTCATTGCGGAGAACAAGGTGGCTGTGGTCTTGATGGCTGGCGGACAGGGCACGCGGTTGGGCAGCTCCGCACCCAAGGGCTGCTTCGACATTGGTCTTCCCAGCCACAAGTCTCTGTTCCAGCTGCAGGCGGAGCGCATCTGGAAGGTGCAGCAGCTGGCCAAGAAGAAGCACGGCAAGAGCGAGGTTGTTGTGCCGTGGTACGTCATGACCAGCGGGCCCACGCGCGGTCCCACGGAGCAGTTCTTCCAGGAGCACAACTACTTCGGCCTGGAGAAGGAGAACGTCGTCATCTTCGAGCAGGGCGTGCTGCCGTGCATTTCGAATGACGGCAAGATCCTGCTCGAGAGCAAGTCCAAGGTCGCCGTCGCGCCCGACGGCAACGGCGGTCTGTACCAGGCCCTCATCACGTCGTCGGTCGTGTCGGACATGGGCAAGCGCGGCATCCAGCACGTCCACGCCTACTGCGTGGACAACTGCCTGGTCAGGGTTGCCGATCCGACCTTCATCGGCTTCTCGGCCGCAAAGGACGTCGAGATTGCGACCAAGGTGGTGCGCAAGCGCAACGCCAAGGAGTCGGTCGGCCTGATCATGCAGAGGAACGGCAAGCCCGACGTGGTCGAGTACTCTGAGATCAGCGAGGAGATGGCCGAGGCCAAGGAGCCCGGCAACGCGGAACTGCTCAAGTTCCGGGCGGCCAACATTGTCAACCACTACTACTCATACCGCTTCCTCGAGAGCATCCCGCAGTGGTCGCACCGGCTGCCGCACCACGTTGCGCGCAAGAAGATCCCGTACGTGGACACGGAGTCGGGCAACACGATCAAGCCGGAGAAGCCCAACGGCATCAAGCTGGAGCAGTTTGTGTTCGACTGCTTCCCGTTCCTGGCGATGGACAAGTTCGCGTGCATGGAGGTCAGGCGCGAGGACGAGTTCTCGCCGCTCAAGAACGCGCGCGGCACGGGCGAGGACGATCCCGACACCAGCAAGAAGGACATCATGGACCAGGGCAAGAAGTGGGTGCAGGCGGCCGGCGGCGTCGTCGTCGGCGAGAGCACGGAGGACGGCGTGGAGGTGTCGCCGCTGATCAGCTACGTAAGTGCCGCAGCGCCCCAGCCCACACGGCGCGCAAGACTGACACCACCGGACAGGGCGGCGAGGGCCTCGACTTCCTCAAGGAGCGGACGATCAAGGCGCCGGCGGTCATTGAGAAGGAGGAGTAGAGGCGGAGCATGTCATGTATACCACAACGCTGATGAGCAATTGAGAAGGGTTGACGCGTGCTGGGCGTTTGATTGCCGGCTGCGATCGGCGTGCATAGCCCGCGGCCTCTGGGCTGCCAAATTTCAATTTCAGCGCGTCCTGTGGCTCCGAGCGCCGAGACTGTAGGCGAGCCGGTCGTTCGATGCGCTTGCCGCAGCGTGCGCAGCAGGCGCCCTTGTCGCATGCAGCGCTGCCGGCACTGGCAGGGCGCAGGGCGGCGGAACGGGCCTGCGCACGTGACGGGCGCGCGATGTGGCCGGCGGCGGCGCAGCCGGACGACGACTCGACGACTCGCCCACCCTCGCCCTCACGCCGGCTGCGATGCAACCCACCACCTGCGCCGCGCGCCGCCGCGCACCAGGTCAGCTCCAGCGCCTCCGACAGGCTGTGCTGCTAATTTCCGCACCCACAGCCCGAGCCGCGGCCGCCGCGCGCGCATTTTCCCGCCCGCGCTGGGCGCTAGGGGGCGCCACGGCCGGCGGCGCATGCGGGGCGCGGCGCGTCATTCGCAGGCCGAAGAGGCTAGAAAGCGTCGGCCAAATGGCGTGGCGAGCAGCGCTGGGCGTGGGCGTGGAGGGCGCGAGGCGCTGCACACTGGCGAGCAGCGCGCGCTCGGGCGATTGGCCGTAAGCAGCCAAGTCGTGCCTGCCTGACCCGTGCGCTGCGCCGATGAGGCCCAGCCCCGATGCTTGAAAATGGATCTGCCTGCCCCAGCCTGCTCCTACAAAAACCCTTCGAGCCCGCTCGCCGTGTGCCGGAAGAGACGCTGTTGTCGCGGAAGGAGACTTGCTGAGAGTGAGTGCGCGCCCCCCGCCGCCGCCCGCTGCGCCGCCGCGCGCCGCGCCGGCCTCAGATTTTTGTCGCCGCTGACTCCAGCCAGGTGCAGGATTTGCAGTCCGGAAGAACGCAGAAGCAGAAGGTACCCAGCGCCCGAACCGCTCACCACCTCCTCCAGCGCCGTGTCTCACCCGGCGCGCGCCCCCTCCTCGCGTCCCGCGCGATGCATGCCCCCGGCCATGCCATCTGCCGCCGACCATGTGGACCTCGGGCAACCGCTCCTACACCATACGCGTATCTGACACTGGCGTGCCGCAGCTCTACGAGGAAGAAAGCAGGATGTCTTCGCTGTCGCGTCGCGCGTGCTACAAGTGTGGCAATGTTGGCCACTACGCCGGTACGTGCGCCTCGTCCTGCGCTGCGCTGCGCTGCGCATGCGCCCGCGCCGCTGACACTGACGCCGCGCAGAGGTTTGCTCGTCGTCGGAGCGCCTTTGCTACAACTGTAAGTCGCGACCCTGACCCGCACGCGACGCGCTGACTGACGTACGTCCACCACAGGCAAGCAGCCCGGTATGCGCGCCCCGCCTCCGTTCCGCGCGCCCCTCCGCCGCGACTAACTGCAACCCCCAGGCCACGAGAGCAACGGCTGCCCCCACCCGCGCACCACCGAGACGAAGCAATGCTACCACTGCCAGGGCCTCGGCCACGTCCAGGCCGACTGCCCGACGCTGCGCCTGAGCGGCGCCGGCACCAGCGGTCGCTGCTACTCCTGCGGACAGCCCGGACACCTTGCGCGCTCCTGCCCCAACCCGGCCGGCGGCGTCGGCCGTGGCGCTGGCATTCCTCGTGGCGGCTACGGCGGCTTCCGCGGTGGCTTCGCCGGCGGCCCTCGCCCGGCCACCTGCTACAAGTGCGGCGGCCCCAACCACTTTGCCCGCGACTGCCAGGCTCAGGCCATGAAGTGCTACGCCTGCGGCAAGCTCGGCCACATCTCGCGCGACTGCACCGCTCCCAACGGCGGCCCGCTGAACACTGCCGGCAAGACGTGCTACCGCTGCGGCGAGGCCGGCCACATCTCGCGCGAGTGCCCCCAGGCTGAGATCAACGGCGACGGCCTCGGCTCTGCTCCCCAGCAGGCGCCCGTCCAGCCCCCGGCGCCCACCACCGCCGTCGCTTAGGCGGCGCGCGCCTGAGTGAGCATCGCGCCGGGGCGGCTTTGGGCGCGGCAGCCCCTCGGCGCGGCGAGCTGCCTGTGGTCCCGCCTACGCTATTCGCACACATACCTGTTTCTACTTTCGCTTCTATACCACCACGTTTTAGTTTCCTTTCCACTGTCGCTTCAGGTCGCCATTCTTCCTTCTACTTGGCACCGGCATCGTAACGATGACAACGACCCGCACCAAAAAGTTATTTCACGAGATCCCGATACCCCATGATTTGCAACCCCAACATGACACCTCATAACCGAGCGATTGGCGCTCGCCCAGGCCTGTCTCCTGTCTCCTTTTCTTTCCAACTCTGAACGTTTTTGGCTATCATCCGAACGGACGAACGACGCGGGGATGCGAAGAGTCGCGAAGAAAGCACGAGACCGAGAGGGAGCCCTGGGGCGAACCGCGGAGGCGGAGGCTGGAAGCGAGTGAAAGGAGGGCGAGGGCGAGAGGGATTTTGAGAAGGGGAGAGAAGTGGTTATGTTGTCGGTAGTCTAGGCTAGGATGATTGGCAGACTCAAATTTTTGGCTGCGATCCGCTCGGCAATGCCGCCCTTTTTTTCCTTCATGTCATGCCGCAGCAGCTTCTCGGTCTGGTGGTGATGATACCCGGTTTTCCTCCTCCCATGTTTCCTTGTTTCGTTCTGTTCCCTTATTCCAGGTCGAGTCCCCTTTTCCTATCCGATACTTTGTACAGTGCACTTTCCCAACCTGAGAAGTCACTTTCAGGATTTGTGGCAAGGTATGATTGGGCTTGGTCAGGGCTTTGTTTCTCATGTTCGTCGCCCCTTTACGAAGGATGGGCAGCTTTGATGGATTTCTGGGGAAGCATCACCGCTGGCCGATGTGTGCCTTCTTTCCCAATTGTCAGATTTCGTACGGCATCATGTTCGTCACGGCCATCAGGACTATTTTCTCGTTTTCCGGCCTTCCTGTGAATAGCTGTTTTTCGGTTCATATTTTCGGCCTCATCGACTGTATTACGAGGGCATGGGCGCTACAAATGCACGCTAGCTAGCTAGAAGTAAAGTCGAATCCGTCATCGTAAAAGGAAAGAGAGACGCGCGCTAGACTCGCACCTACATAAGCATAAGTGAATAATGCTCCATGTGGCGGCGGGCGACGGGCGGCGGGCGCTCGCTTGCGTCATGGCGGCCACAGCTGCTGCTCCGGAGCTTGTGCAGCTACTAAGCTCTTCCTCACCCGCCCACTGCTTTCCAGCAACGGTCATGCGCACACCGCTACCATGGACGACCCCCCCTCGGCGCAGCTCCACCAAGAACTCCACAATGCCGTGACCCGCTCACTGAGCGGCCACCACCACCACCCGCAGAGGCGCCCCCTCCTCCACCACCTCAACGCCGACTCCAGCTGGCTCCTCCAGATCCCGCGGCCCGCCGCCGCAACCCGCCGCGGCGGCCGCATCTACTACAACGTGCTGATCGACCCGTGGCTGGCGGGCGGGCAGAGTGACGTTGCGAGTTGGTTTTCGCAGCAGTGGCATAGGGTTGAGAGCGCGACGGGGTCTGTCGTGGAGGTGGAGGCGTTGGCGAGGGAGGTGGAAGAGCTGGCTGCGGGTGGGGTGGGGGTGGAGGCGAGGACGCTAATTGATGCGGTGGTCGTGTCGCATGAATTTACGGATCATTGTCATCGGGAGACGTTGGAGCAGGTGGATCGCTATGTGCCCGTCTTCGCGACAGAGGTGAGTGCGCCCAGTCCTTCTTCCTCCCCTCCTCCTCCTCCTCCCTTCCCCGGCCAGCCGCAAAGCAACGCAGCTGTATTCATGATGTCGCCTGACCGCAGAAAGCCGTGAGCCTGATCCGATCCTGGAACCACTTCCACCACGTCGAGACCATCCCCGCCTTCACCCGCGACAACCCCGACTGGCGCTCCGCCTCGATCCCGCCGCTGCCCGAGTGGCTCAGCGTCTCGCGGCTAGTCGAGCCCGCCGACTCGCTGTACTACCACAGCGCTCTCATCTTTGCGTTCAGCCTGCCCCCCGCTCCCGCCTCCGCGACGTCGACGTCCACAACGAAGACAAAGACGCGCTCCTCGCGAAGCTTGCCGAACGGCTGGACGGATACGACGGACGACGCGTCCGAGACGGCTGAGTGCGTCGTGTACACTCCGCACGGCGTGAGGCCCGAGGCGCTGGAACCCATCGTCTCGGCGTCGCCGCCCTTGTCGGTGCTGGCGCTCGTGCACGGCCTGCACGCCGTGGCCATCGAGTCCAAGTTCTGGTGGGATAAACCGCGGCTGGCCTCGCCGCTGAACCTGGGCGGGCATAATGGGCTGCGGGCGCAGCGGCTGCTGGGCGCTAAGTATTGGATTGGGACGCATGATGAGGTGAAGAAGGGTGGGGGGTTGGTGAGTTGGTTTTTGAGTAGGAAGATTGTTAGTTTGGAGGAGGCGTTGAGGGAGGAGAGGGAGAGGTTAAGGGGGGAGGAGGGGATGACGGAGGAGGTTGAGAAGATGGAGGGGGTGTTGGAGGAGGTGAGGTTCGTGGAGGTGGGGAACGGGGAGAGTCGGGTGCTGGTGTAGAGGACCCAAGTCCGGATAGCTACGCCCCCGGTTCTTTTCGTTCTCCCTTTTGTCGGGCGGGGTTTGGTGTTGAGAGTGACGGTAGCAAGCTTCTCGGAGTCATAAGAGTAGGGCAATAGGGCTATCACAAAATATTTAATTTTTTCCCGTTCGTGTTTGCTTTCTCTTTTTTTTTCCCTCGCTAACAGTCCGCATAATTCTTAAAGCTGTCCTTGCTTACGATTTACATTCCATGAGGATTGCGGTTCGTTTTGCTGCACGGAGAGCAACATAATCCAGTTGTTGCTTTCATTCATCAAAATATCTTCTTTGTTGTATGCCAAATGCGGACGGCGTTGCAAGAACGTGAATCGGACAGGATGGCAAACCATGTCCTCACATGATCCCTTTATTCTACTACCTTTGTTCAAGAAGACCTATATCTCTCATACCACTCAAAGCAGCGGTCCTCAGCGCGTTCGCCCCCAGCGTATCGACAGCGCCGATTTTCAATCTCTCAGCTACTCTTCAGCACCACGAAGATCTGCAGGGCCTCGAGCCAGTTGTCTTCCAGACATGACGCGAGAAGACCACGACACGGCTCGCCAAGCCTTCATCGAAGCCAACTGGGACGGCACCACCACCAAAAGTATGTAAGGCGCGTGACTAAGTTGCTTCTCTGACAGTAGCTGCTTAGGATCGCATAATAAAACCTTGAAGCGGCTACGGGAGGAGTTCCACACTCAACCACGCACTATCAAACGATGGTACCAATACGACGTCGAAAAACGCAGGCCGCTGAGTGCAGAGCGGTTCAGCAATAGGCTGACAGAGCGGGACGTATATCCAAATCCAGAGGACTGGGTTCAGGAAACCTTGAGCCATACAGGAAAGGGCCATCGTAAGAGAAGTAAGCAAGCATAGCAGTGCAGTCTCTGGCGCGTCGTTGCTAACTATAGTCGTCCAGAACTATGGCTCCGCAAGAAATGGAGGCATTTCGACAGCATGCCGGACGGTGACAAACAGATCTATCGTGATGAGTTCCAGCGGATCCTGCGTGCTCGACAGCATGCGCAACCTGCGCGGCCTCCGGTGCCAGCCGTTCCTCGGAATTACGCGCAGGCCAGTGGAGCACGTACTGGTCAAATGCACACCACGTGGCAACTGGCGTACGAGACTATCGAGGCTAGGCGGGGTATGGCGGAGGGAAATTGGTGGTTCCATAAGATTCTGGGAGGAGGGGGAGAGGGGAGGGCGTCGCTGTTCCGTCTGGTCGATGCGAACGGGAACACGAAGAGTGTGAGCTGTTTGGCCCGAGAGCTTGGAGGAGGATGGACGGCTAATGTGAAGGTGGGAAAATAGGTCAAGGTCTTGAAAGCCAAGTACACGGTCGTCCAGCGAGGGAACGAGACTCCTCAGAATGCCGATGAAGGAAGCCACCACACGTGGGCTTACGGCGCCTGCCCGAAATACGTATTGCGACCGTTGACCAACTTCCTCGAAGAGTGGTGGCCATCTATTAAGGGGGACAAACCCATCAATGAAGAGGGAGAAACCCTCCCCGGTGTGCTGTTCCCTCGTGACGCGCAGGGGAAGTTCCTTGAAGGCTCCGTGGAAATCATTATCATGGATTGGGCGCCGCATGGGTCTCTGGACGACTTGATCCAACACTACAGGGCGCATGACGACGTTGTGCCTGAGCCATTCGTCTGGTAAGCCGGAATTGAGGGAGGGGAAGGAGTTTGCTAACGCGAAGGCGAGGTACTGCTTCATGGCCCTCACAGCCACCGTCCTCGCCATGCGGAACGGCAGGGTGGACACCAACCCGCTTCCCGACTGGTACCCCATCCTTTACATGGACTTCAAGCCGACCAACATCCTCCTGGGGACACCGGATCAGACGGAGCCGTGGAAATGGGCGCGAGCATACCCGCAGCCCAAGCTGGCCGACTTTGGTCTATCCTTCCAGACGTACAGCTGGGCCGGAAACAATCCGGCAGGCTTCCGAGGATACGGCACATTGGGACATTTGCCAATCGTGAGTATCAAGAAAACACGTCCAAAGCAGAAGGGAAGAGAAGAGAAGAGCAAAACGGCCAGACAGCCAACGCTAACTCTCCTCTCCCATCACCCTCAGGAACAAATCAGCCCATCCCATCTCCTATACATGGTCGCGAGAAGGCCCCACCGAACCCGCCCGTACTTCCCCAACCCCCTCGCCACCATCCACCGCATCCGCACCTACGCGGACCCGCAGTCGCACTCCCGCGGCATCGACAGCTGGACCGCCGTCTGGCAGATCGCCATGGTCATCTGGCAGCTCATGAGCACGCGCACCGTGCCGCCTCCAGACCCCCCCGTCGACTTCGTCGACCGCGACGGCGCGAACGACGAGCCGCCGCGGGCGTGGCTCCGGCCTAGGTATAGTGGGAGACTGGTCGAGTTGGTGTATCAGTGTCTGGCGTTTGATCCTAAGGATCGGCTTCCGGTGGAGGTGCTGTGGGGGGAGGTGGTGAGGGGGATGGAGGATGTGGGGACGATGGGGCCGGATGGGGGGGTGGGGGGGTGGTTGAATGGGGTGGCTGTTGTGCCGGATAAGTATCCGATTGGGAGGGCGGTGGTGAATGATTTTTAGGGGGGTGGGGTGGGTGGGGGGAGGGGGTGTAATGAGAAGAAGGGGAAAATGGGCGGACGACAGGGTAACAGGATTATCGAAAGGGCCAAAATTCGGGCGTGATGATGTTCGTTTCTCTGCTCTTGTGATGCATTCCAGGATTCGATTACACTGGTGCTGCAGGTTCGGAAGCTATATGCGATTGGTGAGGACGCCTTTGGACGACAGCAGTGATGAGATGAGAAAGACGAACCGCCAGAGCAGATACACAGGAAGTGCTCTGCGCCGCTGAGGGGAGATACTGTCCATCTACTGCTTTTCTTAGGAATTCCTGAGAAGTACCATGGACGCTAAGTGAGACGGATATGGATCACCTTTCTCATCCCGTTCGGGGGCCGTGGTTAGTAGCGTGGTTTACAGGGTGGTCACACCGGTCTTGATAACGTGGTATTGCTCTATTCGCCGGGCAGATGCTAGCTTGAGGGCGGGCACTTGCACTTGATACAACGATGTGGGGAGCAGGTGTTGAGGATTGCGGCCAACCAAGCCGGGCTGGGGGTGTTGGAGGCGTGGGGCCGGATGTGACGGGACGGCGGTGGTGCAGTAGGGCAGACGCGCTGTGCCGATGCCAACTGCCTGACGCCAGCCTCTCGATTGATCGATCTGGTGGATTCGCAGAGGGAGACGGAGTCTGGACGGCTCTATTGCTCGTCGATCGCTCCCGTCACAGAGCTGCAGGTGGGTTCACGCGTGGGCAGCAGGCGATCAGCCGGCAGGTTTTGCGGGGACGGCGGCGATTGGAGCCACGCTGTGTGTGCTCAGGACAGGCACGCGTGAGGCTCAAGCGGCGGCCGGTCAGGACGTTGAAAAAGACGCGCCGCCATTGGGAGAGCGACGCGCCGGCGCAGCCAGTGGCAGCGGGACCCGCAGCCAGAATTTCCAGACACGCGGGCCGTCACGCTTATCCGCCAGCGCGGGACGGCGATAGGCTGCGGCCACCAGACCCAGCACCGCGGCCGTGAACCGTCGAGCTGAAGAACACGTCAGAGCGCGCACGCCGGACGCCGCGACGGTGGGTGCCGCGGCGTGAGGGCTGCAAACGGGCCGACGCTCCACTGCGCACCGCGACGACGGCGACGGCGTGACGGCCTCGGGGATGCGCATGCGGATGGATTCCTCCAGGCCGGGCCGCGCGAATGGCAGCGCCGGTGTTGGACGCGGTGCGGGGGTCAGCCGGGGCGGTTTGCTGCGCCGCTGACCGGTGTGCGCCGTGGTGTTTGCGCCGGCAGCCTGCGCCAGCCCTGCGGCGGCGCACGACTCGCGCCTCGGGCGCGCAGCATCGCGGCCGATCCGCATCCCGCCGCTGAGGTTTAACTCGGGGCGCTCGAGAGCGGCGCTGGCCAATGGCGCGGCGGAGCGCGGGCGCTGCTGAGGCTCGGCGGCTAACGGGCCAGTGGCAGCAGGCGGCCTCCAGCCCGCCGCCAGCTGCTCGACATCGCGGCCGCAACGCTGCCTGCTCGCTCAGCACCGCGCCCACGCCTCGCTGTGCCACCGCGGACGCGACACCAACGTGAGGGGCGCCGCTCTCGCCCTCGCCGCAGCCGCAGAGCCCGCGCCGTGCCTGGCGCGCCCTTAAACCGACCAGCCGCCGCCCTCCTCCAACCGCCCGCCTCGCCGCTCCCCCAGCGCTCCAGGCCTCCGCCCACGCAGCCGCTGCCTCTCGCGCGCGCGAATCGCGAGCCGCCGTGTGACAGCATGGCCGCGGCCACCCAGCTGATGCCGTCCACCGCCCCGCCGCAGGCCAACCTGAAGTCGGCCTTCTCGCCCTACACCGACTCGCCCAGCTCGCCCGCGCCCTTCAGCCCGCGCTTCTCGACCTCCGCCCGGTGAGCGCCGCCCACCCGCCGTGCCAGAGCATTGACCGCTGACGCCGCCCCGCAGCAGCCAGGACTCGCTGCAGCCGCCGTCGCCCTATCCGCTCGTCGAGCCGTCGCCCGTCGACAGCAACGGCACCAACACCACCGACATCGACGACGATGCCCAGGACGATGCCGTCAGCAGCGACGGCGCCGCCCTGAGCGACGTGCGCTCGCCCGACATGAGCGACCCCCGGAGCCCCTCCAGCCAGGACAGCAGCAGCCAGCCCGACTCGGCCCTGCCGCCGCTCGACACCTCGGTGCGCGCCCGCTCCAACTCGGACGACGCGCCGCAGTCCGTCATCCACGCCCCGCCCGGCTACCACAGCTTCACCGCCCAGTCGCCCGCCGACACCGAGACGTCCGCCAACACCGTCGTGTCGCCCGACGCCGCCCCGGACGCGTCCAATGCCGAGCAGCAGGAGGACCAGGTAGGTGCCGCTGTGCAGCTCCGCGCCCGCGCAGCGACAGCTGATTTGCACGCCCAGGCCGAGCCCGCAGCCTCTGACGCCCCGCCAACGCTCGACACGTCAGTGCCCGGCAAGCATGACAGGACCACGCCGCGCGCGCAGACGCGCCAGGAGGCCGAGGAGGAGCGCAGGCGGCGGAGCCGGCCCAGCAGCCGTCTCGAAGGTGCGCAGCCCGCGCAGATGGCCAGCCGAACGCAGCTCACCACTTCTGCAGACATTGCCGAGAACGAGGACGCGGACAGGCTGTCGGTGCAGGAAACGGAGCTGAGCGATGGCGGCGACACCGACGCCGACCAGCCGCAGACCATGGGCCAGGCGCTCCAGGACCTCAACCACGCCGAGCAGGAGGTCAAGGCCCTGAAGACCGCCCTGAACGAGTGCTGGACCCTGTGCAACACGCTGGCCGGCCTGAGCTCCATCCACCGCCAGCGCATGTTCAACTTCTCCGGCCAGGGCGACCAGGGCGAGCAGGCGTGGAAGTGCTGCTGGCGCCTGTGCCAGAAGCTGTACGAAAGCCGCGAGGAGGGCCAGGCGGGAGAGGTCCGGCCCACGCTCGAGCTGTGCCGCGACTTCTGCCAGGCCCTGTTCGAGGCCCGCCACCGCGCCGACGAGGCTGCCGACTCGGTGCTCCGCGTCAGCTTCGAGCTGAACAACCACCTCTACAACACGGCCGACCGAAACCTGCCTGAAGCATTCCGCGAGCGGACGCTGGACTTCTACATCACGCTATGCCACAGGTTGATGAAACAGCGCACGTCCCTGCCCCAGGAGACCGACTCGCTGCTCCGCGCATGCTGGTCCCTGGCCGAGATGCTCTTCAGCATACGCCAAAACACCCGCGACGGCAAGCCGCCGGACGAAGAGCTGCTGGGATCCGCCGTTCAGGCCTGCTGGGAGCTCTGCGATCTCTTCCGCGAGGGATGGACCCAGATTCGGCCAGACAGAGGGACCCCACGTCCGAGCCAGTCGACGTTTCCCGTGACCACGTACACCGCTCATGCTCAAAACCAACGCGGCCGCTCGGTGGCCGCCGAATCAGAGCGCTCGCTCGACCAGAGCTTCCACAGTGCCAAATCTTTACCTCCGGAGACCCCCACGACCATCTTCGACGACATTGCCGAGAGTTCACCCGACGAGCCCAACATCCCGAACATCCTGATATTGGGCCCCGAGAACGACACAACGCGAACGCACAATCGCTGGTCTTCTTCTGCATCCACGTTATCCGGCTACACCGATACGTCATCGCAGCGCACCAGCTCGACAGCAACCGCTGGTCGTGAGGATCCGCATCTGATCCGCCTCAAAACACTCATCCTCAGGGCTGCCATGAATTGCGGCTACAACCGTGCCACACCGATGATACTTCCCGCATTCGTCAAGTCGCTTCCGTCCAACAGTTTCGGATCCCAGCCGTGGCAGACGGAATTGCTGCTTTCATACAAGAGGCTGGTATTGGCTGACCCCACGTTGCGCGTGCCGGCGGCGCAGCTTCCTGCGCGGCGGCTGGGCGCGGCGGAGGTGGCGAGGGCTGTGCAGTGGATGAGCCGGGCAGAGCAGTTCAGCTGGTTCCGAGACCTGTACAGGCTGGTATTTGGCTTCTTCCCGGAAGACAGTGTACAACGAGGAAATGTCGTCATCCAAACTTGATGCGTCGCGGAGCTGGACTAAGTGTCGTGCGTCCTCGGATATGGCCCTTCTCGGATCGGGTCCCGGAAGGCGTCTCGGAAGCACGTCCTCGGCCCGGTACAGCAGCTGAATCTGGACGAGTCTTCTGTCTCAAGTCAAGCGGGGGGATTGAGTAAGAGGAGGACCGGCGGGCGGTTCATTGGCGAACGGGGTTACGGGAACAAAGGATGGCAAAAGGGCGGGACGTTCTGGGTTCCTTGGGAGGATTAAACGTGTGCTTTTTATTTTCGTACTCTGGGCTGCCGGGTTGGTTGGCTACTTGTTGGAGCGTGGACTTGTTCGATACCCCCTTCCCCATTTCTAGTCCACTATCCGTCTCTCTTCGTTTCTATCCCCGCTCGCTTTGGCTGCTTGCTCTTCCCGCGCTGCGGATCGGGTACTTGTATGTTGTGTGTGTATGAGTGTGCGTGCGCGAGATTTGCCTTGGCACCACCCGTCTATCTCGATCAGAGTCTATTTGTTTTTTTCCCGTCTCTGGCCCCGTTCGAGCCCCTTCTTAGCTCCAGCGTCTGCATGTGCGCTCACGCCTGCGCGAAGAATCTCCTCGTTCGTAACTCGTTCTTCCACCCGTCCCGCGCTCACATTCACACGCATAGCACCCTCGCTTACTCCGCTTCGGCTCATGCGATGGTGGGATCACCACATGTCTTGGTTTTGTTTTCCTTGCTTTTTGCTGGCTCCAGCGAACGCCCTTCGGGTCCGTTTACCACGTTGCTTTTTCGCGTGGCTTTTTTGGGGCTTGGGTTAACTAAACTAGACCAGCCACCACCTTTTTACCCACCCTACTTGCGCTAACCTGCCCTTCCGCTAATCTACCGTTCCCTGTCCTACCCTACCTTTCCCGTCGTACATGCAGCTAGCTGGCTGTCTTGCATGTACATATGTACCTACCTACGTCCGTGTGTGTACGTACGTGCCCGGGTGGTGTTCTCGTTGCCCTCGTTCCCTTCCTCCCTCCCTACCTCCTCTCCCCTTCCCTTCCTCTCCTAGTCATTTCCTTCTCGACTTGCTTACCCTCTCTGCCCTAATCTCTCTCTGCATTCCGCCCTAACCCTTTACGACCAACAGTTCCCCTCTCCTCTGGCGCGAGCAGTCCCAGAAAGCGGGAAGACGGTCCCCCTCCCTCCAAAGAAAAAAGAAAAAAAAAGGGAAGACCGTCCGGAGTGAGGCGAGACCATAGCTAGACAGGCTTGCCTACCTTTTCCTTTGTTTTTTCCGCTTCCTTCTTTGCGCATGCGTCCGTCTGCCTTGCTGCTGCTGCAGCATAGGCGTGCCTGTGTACCTAGGTGCCTGCAGCCCTTTTCACATACACACTGCAGTGTGTGTGGGGTGGCGTGGGCGCGTGCTGCATGGTCTGTCTGGATTAGACGGATGTGGTGTACACATCCGCGCGTCGCGCGCGGCTGACGGTGCTGATGGGGTGACGTGCTGATGATTGTGATGAAGTGGTGTGTTTATCGCTTGGCTTGGTTTCTTCTCTTGCGTTTGATTTTGTTGCTTCTCCTCACATTTGGACACGGGATGTTATTGACGACCTCACAACAATGAGGATAGATCAACGAATAAGGTGCAGTAATTAGTAATAGTGCTAAGTATCCGGAGGAAGCGCTCCGGTTCAATCGCTACATAACGCTCGCTTCTTAGTCGGTGTCTGCAGATGTACTGTACAACCAAATATCACAGCTTAATTTTCCTGCACAGAAGACTCGCACTTGCTTTTATTCCCACTTCTCATCCACCTCTTCCTCTGAAAGCGCATTCCACCGAAGCCATGCCGACCCATCTTCTCCACCCCTCACCTCTTTCTTCCTCCCGGGCGTGACTAGCTGCCATCGTGATGACGCCCGAAGTGCCTGGCCAGGCAAGAGTACGGAGGTACCTCCTCTACGCAACGTGACGTAAACACCGCTACCTAGCGCCTTCCCCTAATCTCACATGACGAAGAGAGAAGACCTACGAAGACCCAGTGAGAGAGCATGTGAACGCCCGCCAGCCAGCTAGCTGGGCAGCGGCGGGAGGCTGTATCGCACGTCCAGATCGCGGACCCGCCTACCCGTAGCCTAGCCTAGTCGCCCGCCCTCCTCCACCATCGGACTCGAGCCGTCGCGCCGCCGTCGCCCTCCGCCCGCGTCCCCGTCTCACACTAGTTACCAACCACTGCCAAGTTCCTCACTGCTACTGCTCTAGGCTCCGTCGACCCGGCACAGCCACCCGGTTGCCGAGCGTAGCGCGCCTTTTCGTCATCGTCATCATCGCCCTCGAAGTCCCCATTCTTCTCGCCCTTCCGGTTAATGTTCCGATGCTGGCCGGCGGCCCACGGAGTAAAGGGACTATAACGGACCTAGGGGGAGCGCGCTAGCACTGCGACACTGCGACACTGGGCCTCCGGTGGTCCCTTCGAGAGAAACACTACCTACTGAGTAACCTTGTACCTTGTCCCCAGCCCTGGCTGGCCAGCTTGCTAGCAGCAAGGTCCGCGTACCTACGCCGGGGCAGGGCAGGGCAGGGCAGGGCAGGGCAGGGCGGGGCAGTGAGTCGGAACGAAATAAAGCTTTCCTTCGGAGATTAGCCCAACCCAACGAACGTCCTAGGACAGTTAGGAAAATGATGATGATGATGATGGGACACGAGTCTAGAACTTTTTCTCCGGTCCCCCTCGTGTCTGTCGACCGACCAACCGACCGCCCCGGCTTTTTTTTTTGCTCTATCTTCCTGCAGGCACCAAAGGCCAAAGGCTCCTTTTTTTTTTTTTTTTAAGATTTTCTTAAGCCTTGGCCTTGGCTTTGGAACGGTGAGATTTCCCGTCCACTCAGCCCCATTCTCCCTCCCCCCCCCCATCCTCGGAGCTACACGGCCAAACTTTTGTTGATGAGTAATGGATGGGTATTGTTTGTTTGTTGAGAAGAAAGAAAGATGGGATGGATGGATGGATGGAGTGAACTCGCTTTTCCCCTCTCCCACCCACCCACCCACCTCTAGGTCTGCATGTCTCGAATCTATTCTTAGTTTTTTTTTTTTTTTAAAAATTCTAGTTTGAGACCCTTTATGCATAAATCCTTCCTTCTTTTTCACCTCCGTCGTCCTCCCCTCTGTGCGACCCATCCCTCTCCCGCGTGCCCGGTTTGCTGTCTGTCTGATATGCGTACGCAGCGGATCTTTATGCACCAAGCAGCAGTGGGTATGGATGTTACCGGGACGGGACTATTGAAAGCGACCATCTTTTGTCTTCGTGCGACGGACGCCATTCTGGCTGGGCGGGTTGCAGACAGTAGCTCCGTTCCTTACTTCGACGACAGACGCTCCCTTTTCATACTACACCGCGCTCGTGGACGCTCGTTGGAGGAGTTCGTGAAGTTGTCTGCTCTTGTTCATGCGCCGGGAGGCATCTCTGACCACTTTGCCATCGGTTCGGTCATGCCGTAGCAGCGGAAATCGCTCCAAGCGAGCCAAAGTCGTCATTAACGTTTCTCTTTCTATTTTTTTTTGGTGGCTATCCAAATGCCCCCATACATTGCAGTACATCGTCAACATGTATTATTGAATTCAATGGCATGCACCCTGATTACACCGTCTACCCTTCCGCCATCGCATGACTGTCTAGGTCGTGTACTCCTTCTGCAGCAGCTTCGCAATGGTCGTGAGCTGGATGTTACTCGTACCCTCGTAGATGGCGCCGATCTTCGAGTCTCTGAAGAACTTCTCGGCGAGGCCCTCGCGCACGAAGCCCATGCCGCCCATCCACTCGACGGCCTGGCCGGCGACGCGCCCCGCAACCTGCGAGGCGAACAGCTTGGCCATGGCGGCGTCCCGCACAAAGTCCTCGCCGGCCTCCTTCTTGCGGGCGGCGTTGAAGACGAGCGCCCGTGCGGCCTGAATCTCCGTGTAGGCCTGCGCTAGCTGGTGCTGCATGCCCTGGAAATTTCCGATGAGCTGGCCGAACTGCTTGCGGTCGTTCCAGGCGTATCTGCGGACGGGCGATGGATCAGTAATCTCGAGGTGGGGCGAATTGGACGCTGATCGTCACATCAAGCGTATTACGAAAGGCAGAGCAACTCACTTCGCAGCATTCTCCCATGCACCCAGCGCCAGACCCGTCATCTGCGCGGCAATGCCGATGCGTCCTTCGTTCAGCAGGCCGATGGCGTACTTGTAACCCTCGCCCTCCTTACCAAGCAGATTTTCGGCGGGGATCTCGACATCGTCGAAGTTGATGACGCAGGTGCTGCTCGCGCGGATGCCCAGCTTCTTCTCCTTCTTGGCGATGGAGAAGCCGGGGGTGTCCCTCTCAACGATGAAGGCGGTGATGCCCTTGTAGCCCTTGCTGGGGTCGAGGTTGGCGAAGACGATGAAGAAGCCGGCCTCCATGCTGTTGGTGATCCACATCTTGCTACCGGAGATGCGATAGCCGGAGTCCGTCTTGACAGCCTTGGTGGCGAGCGCGAAGGCGTCGGAGCCAGAGACGGGCTCGGACAGACAGAAGGAGCCTGGGGGGAGGAGAGTTAGCCGCCGCCACGAACCGGTTTCTCTCCCGCTCACTCCAATGGCATGCAGACTCACCGACAGTGCCCGTGGCCAGCTTGGGCAGCCACTTCTTCTGGCTCTGGACGTCGCCGTACTTCAAGATGGCCGTGTTGACCAGCGTGTTGTGCACGTCGACCATGACGGACACGCTCGGGTCGACGCGAGCCAGCTCCTCGATGGCGACGATGCCGGCCGTGAAGTTCATGCCGGCGCCGCCGTACTCCTCGGGGATCTCGACGCCCATCAGGCCCTGCTCGAAGCACTGCTCGACGAGGGCCGGGTCCATCTTCTCCTCCTCGTCCATCTCGCGCACCTTGGGCAGCACGACCTCGTTGGCGAACTTGGCCACCGAGTCGGCCATCAGCGCCTCCGTCTCCGACAGGTGCGTTATCGGCGTGGGCGGGATGTCGGTGATGTCGAGCGGCTCGCCCTTGGTGACGTCGCGGCGCGGCGCCGACGAGGCGATGCAGCGGGCATTGCTGCGGACCGGCGGTCAGCTGGCAGTCGACAGTGGCTTTTGCGTGGAGGGGAGCGTCGCAAGCAGGCGGCGGGGTGGCTGCGTGAAGCCTGAGCCAGCGCGCAATCACATGCCGGGGAAGCGTGCGAGCTGGGAGCTTACCGCGGAGCAACGCGGGCGCCGGCGACGCGGCGGGCGGGCGGACGGGCCGAGAGGGCGGTCGCGCGGGCGACGGGGCGCAGGAGCTTGGTGAGGACGGGCATCTTGGGGGCGAGGGGGTGGTGAGAGGGAGCTGAAGGCAGGGCGGCGGTGGTGACGGCGACGACGACAAGAGCTGGGGCTCCGCCTGGGGCTGCCAGGGCCGCCTACCTCGGCTGACGCGCGCCCGCCAGCCGACGGAAGCCGCGCCGAAAGCTGGGGAGACGAGTCATGGCGGAGCAGCGGGCCAGGAGAGCGGCGAGCATGGAGAAAAAGTTGGACATTGTGCAGGACCGAGGAACCGCAATTTTTCTCGTCAACTTTTGAGACTTGTCCGACAAAGGCAGCTATCGAGTGCTGCAGCCCGCCCGTTCCGCCCCAGCCCGCCGCCCAGCCTGCTGACCACCATGCTGACAGAATCAGGAGAGAACTGGAAGAAGCCCACGCGGAAATGCTCACGCCGTGATATATCTAGGAACAGAACCGGAAAATGAAGAAGCAGTGCCATCCACACGCTGACGGCGGCCCCCCCTGTGCACTCGTCCCGCCAATATTCTTGTACACCAACGCGCTGCTGCGAACAGAGAAGAACAAGAAACCCAGTCCCGTGCCGTGCTCCTGAAACGCCCGCCTGCCCAGAACACACGCCCTCGCGCCTGCTTTTTTGTCTTTTTTTCTTCTTTTATTTCTTGTAGGGGCCGGCGACCGCGTGCGAGGGCCCGGCCAACCAGCGTGCACGCCCTGTGCCCGGAAGCGGCGGGGCGGGCACGCCGGTGGCTGAGAGGTCGGGGTGCGCCGTGGTATTGGGTGGGCTGCCGTGCGCGAGGAATCGACCCAAAGGGAAACACGAGCTCTTGCTGCCAGCCATTGGGTGTGCCGCCCACGCAAGGGTCCGCCGCTCCCATTCCTTGATCTGCCTGCTGCACAATATCGATTCGGCCGAAAATGGGAGCCGCCCAACCACCAGGCCTCCGAATCTGGCCTGCTGGAAACATTCCGAAGCCGAAAGCGCACCCGGGGGGAAGTAATGCATAGTACATTAGGTATTACTACTGCGGTCGTCATAAGGTCGTCAAGTGGTCGCGGGGGCCCAGCGGCCCCCGTTCAGTGTCCCGGTCGCCGCGCCGTCCAGATATGTCTACTGCACGTCAGCCAGAAATGCACCGCGCCCGCCCGCCCGCTCGGGGAATGCACCCACATGTTGTTGTACGCATGGATCTTCTTGGTCCGTATTTGCCGCACCGCCGCGTCGACGAGCGGCTTGACGTGCTGCACCGCGTCCCACCGGTATATGCGCGTCAGGGGCGCCAGGCTGAGCGCCTCCAGCCCTTCGCAGATGCCCAGGTTGTACCACCGCCCAATCTCCTTCTGGAGCGGGTCTGCCGGCCACGAGTTGTACGGCGCGCGGATGATGGTCTCCTGGATGTCCTGGAAGCCGGCCATCTCCAGCATGCGGCGCGTCGTGTGGTTGTATGCAATGGGCCGCGACGCGCGCTCCGTGGCGTCCGCGACGTAGTTGTACCATTGGACCAGCGGCGAGTTGGCCGGCAGCGTGCCGTCGTCGCAGCGCGGTTCCAGGTCGATCTCGACCTGCTCGATCCAGCCGTAGCCCGGTCTCAGGTGTCTGCTCACATCAGCCATGAGTCGTTAGCACCGGTGGCACAGGCACGCACGAAAATATCTTCTGGTAGAGCTCGGGCCAGCTCGAAACGCTGCCGCACGCCATGCGCAGGTGTATCAAGTCCCACGAATCCTCGCCCAGCGACCAGGGGCTCTCGTAGTCGCGCGGCACGCGGAAGCGCAGGTTCGGCGGGATCCTGGGGCGTCGTGTCAGCTGTGATGGCCCGGGCAGAACGGGGGAGGAGGGGCTCGCATACTTGTCGGGCTGGATGTTCACGAGGTCGAGCCCGAGTACCTTGACGCAGTCAGCAAAAAACTCCGGCCGAGTCGCAGGGGCGCCGCACCTCAGCATCGAGATATTTGCTGCGGGACGAGTTAGCCGGCGGTATTACGCAGGGAGGTCGGCGACTCACTCTGCCATGTCGATGGCCCAGATGCCGGTGCCGCAGCCCAGGTCGAGGATGCGCGGCTGGTAGCTGGGCGTGACGGGCGCCTGGTGCAGCGACTCGCGGCGGGCGACGAGGAACAGCTTGTGGTAGATGTCCATGCGGTCTTTTTCTTGCTGCGGAGCGTCAGGTCAGGCGGCGGCGGCCAATGGGACGCGCGGGCGGAGCTCTCACCTCGTCGCAGGGGTACATGTAAATGCCTCTCCGGAAGCCGTGGTAGAGACGGCCATTTTCCATGTAATTCTGCGGAACAGCGATTGCCAACCTGGGCGGGCAGCAGTCAGCGTGGGCTCGCTCGCGGCGGCGTGGGCGCGGGGAGGAGGGGGGGG